>CM074181.1:36886393-37486393 GCA_037179385.1 Holothuria scabra
TTGAGTAGAAATGGAATTGAGCAACTTTGTGGCAGTATCGTTCAGAACAGTGAAAACGCTTAACACGCATCGGATAAACACATAAAAATCAAAGCAATATCTTCACCATGATCTTTGTTACAGGATTACTGGACTTTTAAAGAAGATCACAATTAAAAAGAACAGTCAACAAAAGTCAAACAATAAAATCAAAGCGACCTGTCAATCAAATTCCGTTGAGAGAATTTGATTATTTTCAAGTACGTATAGCGCTTATTCACCTACGTCATTGCGTTTTTCCATCCATGCGTCCATTTTACAACAATTGTTTTTAAGGTGATGTTATGCGCACGTTTCGGTAACACAACGACTGCCTTTGATCATTTCCATCCCGTGAAATTCGCTGATGTCACATGCGTAATCTCTATTTTCTGACAGAGCATTCTCCATCACTTCCACCTCCATGATCTACCAAACCCGAACTTGGTTTTATAATGCTAAACATAGGCCTATTCTGTATGTGATATTTTCGTGTAGTGTTGAAACAACAGTACGTTGCTTTTAATCTACTTCAGTTTTACCAAAACCAAGAATCTTGTTCTTTGGTGGGGCGAGTTGTGAGGGGAAGCTAGTCCGGGCCCGAAGATTGCCAACTTCCAGTTGGAATCTTCATTTTTAGATATGTCAGCTGAAGAAGCCCTCAGATTTGATCAAGGGGAGTCAACGGTAGTGTAATCATCAAGAGAAGGCGCATTTCCCTCAAAGCTGTGTGTTGTTTCTTCCATTGTGACGTCAGACTTTGTAGTCAGTGACATGCATACGTTATTATAAAAATAAACACAGAGTTTAGAATATGATCCTGATGAAAGTTTATCTTTAGTGGACGGATGGACGTTTTCATACAATTCCACGTAATCGCAAACAGAAATATCAGTTACAGAACCTCTACCTGTATTAAAATGAAATAAAGACTGTTAAATGTCACTGTATGATTCCGATTACATAAAGGACATGTAGTCTTCAGACCGGTACCGGTATTGTACTGAGCAAAACGAGCCTTAGCCAGGATTTTTCGAAAAGGGGAGGGCTGGGAAACACGAACCTTCCCAATTTGTGAATGTCTAACTTCACCATTATGTTGTAACATGCTAATTATTTATGGCACGATATATCCTAAATCCGAATAGGGTGTGCCAATCACGCCGATCAATTTTTTGAAAAAAATTAATACCAAGAAGGAATATAGGTACGACATATTTTACAGTTGTTGTGGGATTCATTGAAGCCGTAGATAAAGCTAGTCCACAAATTCATCTGGTAGCGACACCACAAGACTCCAAAGTAATAATCGTTCCGTCGGATTTGATAGTTAGGGCTCAAATAACACTATTATGTGTGTCAGGAAGCTCTTAAGTAATACCCTTATGATCTTACCATGAAGTTCTTAAAGCTGAAATTACCTTGAAATAAATGAAACCCTCTACTAAGACCAGGGAGTCTGCCGGTTTCCGACTTCGATGTCGTAATTACCAGATTGATTTCTTCATCGATATCTTCCATACCGTGATATATCGATATGACGTAACGCCGAAGGACATGTGAAGCGTCCCTTCATCCACGTTGATGTATACCTTTGTAACATTACCTAAGAAAGCTGTAATTAAAAGAAAAGGCACCTCTGAATCATCTGGCACACATGAAACAAAAACATTTTCCACTTGGTCACCGGTTCGGAGCCGAGGGGAAGCGGAGTTGGGGTTTAACCGATAATGACAAAGCAACTGCAAAAGGTGATCTTTATCTTTCAATTCATTTTCTCAAAGTGAGGTATGTCCTCTGAAGACATCATTTACGTAAATACAAAATAACAAGTTAATCTCAGTGACGTATCTAAGATCACTGGCAGAATGGGGGGGGGGGGGGGTACAAATAACATATTTTCCCACTGAACCACCCCCATCCCGTTTTGCAAGGGCTTTAAATATTTTGCAATATCTGAGGGTTGTTCAGGTTATAACGAAAGCACAGGAGAAATATGCTCCAAGTATGTAACTATGTGAGACTTTCTAAGAGGATCGCCAACAAAAAACTTTTAAAGAATCGTGATAGCCGGAAATAGCAAGATTTTCGGGTTTGAAAAAAATTGATGTAGACGTAAGTTGAGCTTTTTACAATAAATTACGGAAAACTGAAAATCCCCCCCCCCCCTCAGACAGCCGGAAATGGAATTAACAAGGTTTGCAACCAAAATCTTATTACGGTAGTCTTTATTTTGAAACTCCCTTTACAATAAAATGCAGAAAATTTGGAAAAAAATCCGATCTTAAAAACTGAAAATGACACCTCTCATGTTTGTTAGAACTGCAGCATCTAAAATAAAAGAAATATGTGTTTCGAATTATACCGAATAGAGCCTGGAAGTAATGATACAAAATAAACTTTTTTATTTTAAACTGTTAAATGTACGAAACAATTCGAATATTAAGTGAAATAAAGCTTTTTCTTGCGTATCCACTGACGGGCTTCGTACTACCGGCTGACTGTCTCAATAAAGCAATAATTTGAATAGAATATGGACTATGGACGGAAACAATTGAGAACACCTGCGTTAGAGCCAACAAGCCGCTTCTGAAAGAAATGATGTCAGTGTGAGATCATGAAAAAGACACTTTAATCAAGACTAAGGTGAAATGACCTATTCATTCTTGTTATTCGGCCTTTTTATGTTGATATTTAACACAGGTGTTCAGGGCAAGTTTTGACTTCTTAATTTGGTAGTAATATGTGACACAAATTTCCTGACAAATCGTTTTATTAATATGAAACTAAGTTTGTAAACTTTAAAAGATGACACTTACACGTGCGAAATAAAATAAATCCATTTCGTATGTCGGATGATTATTGCAGACAATAATAGTATCCAATATCTACCATTTTCGTTGGACCATGAATTTAATATTTTCACGTGATTAAGCTGATACAACTTCGTCGGAATCTTTACGTTTTATATAATATTTGGTAGTTCTCACAATTTGTGATTAGCAAAAATAGTAGGCCGTAATTAATGGCTCCACTATTAGAGGCTTCCAGCAATCTTTGGGCAAGCAGTCGTTATGTGGGCGACAGTCTCGTCTTTCAGTCCGCACATCCCTACACGTTGGGTCTGTGGATCTGTGGAGTATTTTGGTTTGGTGGCACTTTGTGTTTAGGGCTTGGTCTTGGGCAGCCGTTATAAATGCCTCCGTTTCAATTTTGAGCCCTGTGCCTTCCCGCAGCCATCGGTAGGTGTTCTCCAGGTTCGTGATCTGTGGGACCTGTCTACGATATTGCCCATGGAGTGGCTTTGTCATCCACTTCTCTTCACATTGTTTCTTCCATTCTGTCATTGATCCTTTCTTTGGTTTGTACCCTGATAGTACCCCATTTTACCACACAGCCTCTATCAGTGGGTCTGAGTCCTTGGCCCCCATGATGTATTTTTGGAGCCCCGCACACTGGAATGTTACAGTGGCCGCGACTTCTCTCAGGCCCCTTCCACCATTCTTCCTCGAAATGTACAGCCGGTGCACATCAGCTCACGGGTGAAGTCCGCCATACATCGTTATGTATTGGCCTTGCTTGGCCTGGCGAAGCATACAGCTCAAGGGATTGAGAGGTCTTTCTGAATCAGGACAGTTCTACCTGTGGTGAGCCAGGCTGGGATATCGTCAGGATTGTCGTCTATGCCCTGCAGTTGGGTTGCTAGTCTGCCGTGTAGGCTGCTCAGCTGTTTGAGCCAGAATCCTTGTACTTGGTCGGGCCCTGGTGACTTCCAGTTCGGCATCTTCTGGACTCCCCTTTTGATCTCGGTACTTGTGATTCGCTCAGCTCTCTGGAGTGGTATTTCGAAGGGTTGTGCCCACTTTGCATCTTCGTTATGTCTGTGAGTCTTGCCCCATATCCCTTTCCAGAATTTGTGTGTCTGTTCACTGTCAGGTATCTCTGATGTACCAGTGTTGTTGCGCAGCTCTTCTCTTTCAAGTCTGTGGGATGTTGTCATCAACCTCTGTTTGGCATCCTCAATCGCTGCCTTGATACCCCTCTCCTCCACGCCTCCATGTATTCTCCTTTGATTTCTTTTCTAAGTAGGTCATCGTCATCATCAGTTTTTTTTGGTGAGGCTCTCCCTCGGGGTCATAGTTGACTTCATCTGCCTGAACTGCTTCATTTGGGTGATCAGATGTTGCTTGATCACTTGAGTGTTGTTGGACCATGCGTGGGTGTGTTGCCAGTCTCTGCAGTTCTTGTAGCTCTGTAGGGGTGAACATGGCGGACGAGCTAACACGTCATTGGTCCATAAGGCGTTGTTCAGTCATCACGAAGTTTGGATTTCTTTGCCGCCATATCTCGTGCATTCTTTTCCGGTACCCTCTGTTATCTGGGTTGCTGAGGTAGTAGCACGTCATTATTTCTTTGGATTCCTGTCGTGTCCACTTACTACGTTGTCTGCCTCCAGTAGCCCACTTTTCGCCACTACGTCCTGAGGGCGCAACGACTGGCGCAGTCCTTTTTATCCCGGGCGACGTCTGAGCCGGTATGGTAATCTTGTTATCACGTTCCTCCATCGTTGATGGGTTTGGGGACCAGGAATTTGTAAGAACCCCCACGTTGGTTCTTCCAGGACGAACCGGTGACCTTAGGCGTTGAAAACTGAGTCTGTACCACTGCACCACTGGACCTGTTATTATTATTTTATTATTATTATTTCTTATTCTTTCTCAACTTCTATGTTGGTAGGTGTCTTCTTTTCACTCTGATCTCGGAGTCCTACCCGGACTCTGGGAGATCGAGTATCCTTCTGAGGATGTGGGCAGTGCCTAGTAGTGCTGTCTTTGTAAGTTGTTGCACTTTGTGTTTGCCAGGTATGTGTTGTAAGTGTCTCTCTAGGTTGTTGGTGTTTGCGCCGTGTGCGCCGATTACTACGGGGATGACTTTTGCTTTTATGTTCCACAGTTTCTGTATTTCGAGTTTCAGGTCTTGGTACTTGTCTACTTTTTCATTTTCCTTCTCGACTATATGTGAGTCGTTGGGTATTGCCACATCTATTATTAGTCCTTCCTGTGTTTCTTTGTCTATGATTACCAAGTCTGGTCGGCGAGCCGTTATTACTCTATCAGTCCTGATTTCGAAGTCCCAGAGGATCTTAGCCTTGTCGTTCTGTTCTGTTGGGTTGGGTTTGTGTAGCCATGTGTTCGTTGTTGTTGGGATGCCGTAGTGCTGACATACTTCGTAGTGTATTGCGGCTGCTACATTGTTGTGCCTGGTCTTATAGAGGCTTCCGGCTATCTTAGGGCAGGCTGTGATTATATGGGCAACTGTTTCATCTTTGTCCTTGCACATTCTACACTTGGGATCATTCATTGTGTGAAGTACTTTTGTCTTGTGGCATTTTGTATTCAGGGCCTGGTCTTGCGCGGCTGTTATTAACGCCTCTGTTTCAATCTTCAGACCTGTGCTCCCTTTCAGCCATTTGTATGTGTTTTCAGTGGATGCCACCTCAGGTACTTGCCGTTTGTATTGTCCATGTAGCTGTTTGTTGGACCACTTGTTGATGTACTCGGTCCTCCATTCTGCCATTTCCTCTTTCTTTGACTTGTACCCGGTTATCGCTCTGTGTTTCCAGACTGCCTCTATGAGTGGGTCCGTGTTTTTGGCTAATGTGATGTACTCCTGAAGTCCCGCACACTGGAATCTTACTGTGGCCGAGACTTCCTTCAGACCCCTTCCGCCGTCCTTTCTTGGGAGGTATAGTCGTTGTATGTCAGCCCTGGGGTGGAGTCCTCCATACATGTTCATTGTCTTGCGTGTCATTCTGTCCAGTTGTTCGAGTTCTGTCTGTTTCCAGTCAATTATGCTTGCGGTGTATGTGATTACTGGTATTGCGTATGTGTTAATTGCTTGTATCTTGTTTCTGCCATTGAGTCTTGATTTTAGTACCTGTCGCAGTCTCTTTCTGTAGGTTGATGTAGCCTTGTGTTTGACTTCTTGCTCTTTGTTTTGCATGTTCTGTAGTATGCCAAGGTATTTATTATTTTTATTATTATTATTACTATTACTATTACTATGATTATGGTTATGGTCATGGTTATGGTTATGATTATGATTATGATTATGATTATGATTTGTTCTCTCCTTCTATTCTGCATTATTAGTGTTCAGATTATATGCATACAATACATCCATCGTGATATTATATACAAATAACATAAATGTGATTCCCTTTTTCAAATGCAAATGAAAATGTCTCAACGAATGTAATATACAATGCCAGAGTTATTCTGTTTTTGCAAAGCTAATCTGAAAATAAATTCCCACAGGAAGCAAATGCTTCTCTGATATCGAAAATATTTACGACATTCTTGTTTTTTACTTTTCTATATTGTTCCACTTTAACATTAAATTTAAATATACGAAAGAAAGCATCCACCTCTGGTATACTTTTTTACCAGTTTACATTTAAAAATATAATTTTTCATATGTAGCGCCAAAAAATTGAAAGGATGTTTGGCTTTTTCATAAGTGAAAAAGAAGCTTTGTTTAGAGGAAACAGGATTTTGATTGAAGAACAAGTTTTCTACCCCTTTTATAAAATGTGAAATACGTCTGCATTCCCAGAAAACGAGGTCAAAAGTTTCTTCTTCCTCCTCACATCAAGTACAATTTGGGGATTCGGATTTACCCATTAGAAAAAGAAATTTATTAAGCGGGAGTACCCTATGTATAAACCTAAATTGGAAGTATTGTAATTTGGCTTCAGACGTGGAAAACCAGGGAGTACAATATATGCCGGTCCAGTCGCAATCTGTTAAGTTAACAAAAGAAACGACCTATTTATTAATAGCTGTTGGCCTTTCAGTTATAGATAGTAAATACTTATTATAAATAAATTGTGAAGATCTGTGTGCTCTCATGTAATTTGCAAAAAATATTTCATTCACGTTCTCATTATTATCATAAGTCAACGGGTGCCTCCAACTGGTGGGTATGCTTCGTATTATACCATAATACAACGTAAACGGTAAACTCGTTACATTCGTTTTACGTTTAAAGGCATCGTAGGGTAAAGGATTCCCTTGTCTGTCAAAAATATTTTTGACATACTTAACATTCTTGTCAAGCAAGGATTTATAAAAAATAATTTCACCATTAATCTTAATATCTGAATTGTTCCAAACGATTTGGGCGCTATAGTTTGTATTAGGGGGAACATACGAGATTTCACACCATGATTGCACAACCTGTCTAACAAAAATATTACAAATGGATTTAACATCATATGGTTTACAGTTACAATTAAATAAAAGTTCATGACCATACTTCTTTAATGCTACATGGAAAAAGTTTTTCCAGGGTCCATTCAAGTCATTACAATAACGCTTAATCCATGTACCTTTTAAACATTTAATGACACTAAAAATATGGGTAACTTTTAAGCCTCCTAAATTGATAGGATTGATAATTGTCGAGCGTTTAACTTTGTCTGGACTACCAGCCCAAACAAAATCAAAAACAGTTCTCTCGAGTTCTTTGATAAAATTGCCTGGGGGGTTGGGTAACACAAGAAAAAGATACGCTAGCTGAGAAAGCCCAAAAGTTTTAAGAATAATGTTACGGCCAATAGGGGTTAAGTCACGACTTTCCCAGACTCGAAGGGAGTTTTTTTTTAGCCGAGAGAGCTTCGGCTGGTAATTGATGTGAAATAAGTCATCTCCATTATGAGTTAATGCCATACCCAACATATTGACAGGACCCAACTCCTCTTTGAATTGGGAAAAAGCCCGATGAACAACCATTATTACAAATGCATGCCTGGGCATTATTATACAAAGTATAGATCCAGTGTTTAAAACTATTGCTAAATTTAAAAAAATGAAAGTACAGCCTGAATAAAGCTGGCAGAGTTTAGTACAGGTTCGTATCAAAAAAGCTGGAAAAATGGACCTGCAGTTTCAAATTCAGCTTGACTCTGCAAATGAAAACAGGTAAACAATGGGAAAGAACATGCATCCTGTAGTGAAGCAGTGGATAACTTTGCGTCTTCGTCAAGGGTGGTGCCATTGACGAGGGGTATGGCTGATCCCTGGTGAGGGAAACCACCTCGATAAGGGAAATTATTCTATATTTCGTCGGGAACCTCAATTGGAAAATCGGGACTGTAATAAATGGAATAAGATTAACTTCACCCCCTCGTCGGTCTGCTTGCTTACAAAAGGGCATTTTTTCATAGAAAACCCTTAAATCTCCATTTCTACATACAAGAATTTAAAAAATCATTTTTTGTTTTTACATATAACCTCTACATCTCAAATATTTGTGAGTAAAAAAAAAAAAAAAAATAATAATAATAATTCCATTTAAATGACCCTTTTCTCAGGTCAAAATCAAATACAAATTATTCGCTGATCTACTTCATCTTGCTCATAAGAAGGTCAGATCAGGGAGGTATAACTGCCTGGTCAGATGCTTCCATCAAAACCAGAACCACTTCAGATTTTCAAATATCAGACACTTTGGGCCGGTGGCAGAAAAGTTGGGGGTAGACTGACCCGTCCTTTCTGCATCCAAATACGCATGTGTTGGTTTTCTGAACGACTGTCCCCTCTGCGCTAAGGACGTGCAAATCCTGACACCGCTCCTGGTCTTCGGTATTGAGAGCATGTGTCTTCAACACTGGGTTTCGAAATAATAATCATCGTTCATCGTATACATTCAAATACATCATACTCTTTCAGTGTTAGTGAGGCTATCACACTGCTGTCTTTTCTGCATGGGAAATTCTATGATCGACGTTCTTTCCTAGTAGCTTTATTTTTTGTGTTTTTTGTGGTTTTGGAAGATAAGGAGATGATAAAACAGAGTCCGCTCCCCTGTGTACTTCCACATTGGGAGGCTGCGTACACATACTAACATAGACTGTTGAAATAAACAACGGATCATATTAGAGCGACGGTTAAAGGTCGTGAAACGTGAATACAAAAATTTACTCGATGTAAAAAAATAAAAGCAATGAAAATAGCTGCAATTTCCACAAAATCCGTCAAAAATTGACCATTTTACAGGGCAATTACTGATTTTCACTTAATCACTAATATACATGAGCTCTATATGCAAATTTGTGATATCATGAAAGGGACAGGCGATATGTGGCTTATACGTTATGTTATCCGTTGTTTTGACAAGATTCATTTCAAGGAGAGTTGTAGCATTAGTTTGTCCTCAGGGGTTTTTCTAGGAACTTCAAATTGTGTCCTTGAAAATCATCAGTTTCAATCACCAAACCATAAACTGTCTGATGAGTAATTAAGAGATAATTAGCAAAGGGTTAACAAAAGAAATGTCACTGTGCAACACTCCATATCATTATTTTAGCATAAGCAACAAGTTGCTTCAGAAACATTCAAACTGAAGAAGTATCTTGAGTTTGCATAGTTCTAACGGTTTTTTCTAAGAGAACTGCACTCCTTAACTACCAGGTAAAGTTATGGCATTTTGTTGACATGTCACACTACCTTTAACCTCAGGGGAACTTTGCACATACGAAAATGATTATTCGTACCATCATCCTGCTCTAATTACCCAACCTCATGTACAGATACAATTTAGAGAAGGATGGATATTCTTCAGCGGTTCAGTTCTTAGTTTATTTCCGACAAAGAAATTCTTCTTCAAAAGTCTACCTCCAACATATTACGGTAGATCGAGCTGTCTGTCACCTTATAATTCATGGTGTATCTTTAAAATACATTAATTAGCACGAATTACCACCTTACGTATAATGTTTCACTTGCATTGCATTTTGTAAATATAACCTACGGTACTGAGATATTATGTCCTATTTACGTATAGCCTATACTGTGTTTTTTTTATTTCCATGGCAAAATCTTTAGTTTCAATGTGGGCATTTGCAATACACAGGAAAACGTAACTTGACATTTTGCATATTGAAAAACGAATCACCACTAAGTATAAGGAAGTATTCAGGTTTCCTTGTGAAATGTCCAAAGTAAGTAGCTATAGGCTTAAGTAAACATGAGGCCTACAAACTGTTTTGCTATTTTTCTTGATCAGCGCTGCCTTTGTCTGTCATTTAAATTAAACAATTAATTGAAACAAGACTACTTGAAAAGCAGAAAGTGTCGCTACGATATATAGCTATAAGAAGGAAGAAATGGAAAACGTTTCGCCGACATCAGCAGTTACTCCTACATCTCATCGAGTAATACATTCTGTCATTTTGATTACAATAACGCTGATAGGCCTCTGCGGTAACACACTGATTTTCATCGCTTACTGCCTATCTCGCAGACTTCAAACGAAGACCAACATATTTGTCATCAATCTCGCAGTTACCGACATTTTAACCTGTGTTTGTTTACCAGTAATTTCATTGTCTTTAGTGGTAGATGACGGTCATGGTGTCAATACAGTATTGAACACCCTGTGTGTTATAGACATTGGGGCGATTAAAATATTTCTCCGCTGCAGTTTCGCCACGCTTGCCTTTATATCAATCAACAGATACGTGTTAGTCACTAAAAGTCTTAACACGTACAAGAGAATCTTTCAAACCAAATTTATCTTCATTTTTCTCTGCATTTCTTGGTTTTACCCGATATTATTCGTCATCCCGCTATTAGCTTTTGATGCCATTAATATAGGATACGACAACAAAAGTCATTCTTGTAATCAGGGCCCCAGTGATGAGAGACGGTACTTATATGGTATACTCACCTCCATTACTATCGCTTTCAAGATGGTCGTGATAGTGTACGCCTATGGAAGGATATTCCTATTTCTGAGGCGTCACAATAAGCAGATGGAAAAAAGGCGGTAAGTATTATTCGTTATATCATGTAGAACACATCATATTTTATGATAGAAACTTTGTGGAATTTCCTACTACCTTTAGCCTCTTGATATTTCTTTTTATATATGGATCCACTAAACCCCGACGGATTATTAAGAAGAAGGAGGCAGTTTATTTACGTCTTGCGCTTATATACGAAATAATATATATATAGATAAAAAAAATAATATTTACAAGGAAACAAGGAAAAAGATTTTTTCCTTGAAGGAAGACGTTTGTTTACTTCTTGAACGTATATAGGCCTAAAACAACAGTTGAAAAAGAAATATGATATATTATCTACAAAAACTTACAGTGAGTAATTTAACTCAACGCATTTTAACACTATTATACAATAAATGCAATTTACATTTACGTACTAAATACCGCAGTTGTTTTTCCTTGCAGGAAGAACGTAAGTTACACTTGGGCATATTTACATAATATTTAAAAGTATTTACAGTTTGCGCAACACACACCATTTTATATTGCGCAAATTTAAAATGAATTTTTTCTCTGCACAGAGAAACAAAGGAAACTTTTCCCTCTCTAGACTTTTCTCAAGGAAAAATAAATTTTGGCACCGTTTAGAAAAGTTATCTGCTAGGGGATCAAAAACTAGAGTTATGTTTTTCAAAGTTGACCCTACAAATTGTGAGTATTGCGCATTGACGCTACCTGTTGTTTGTTTGTCCTAAGCTTACCGGTAATTGAATTTTTTACAGTTGCAAGTTAGTTTTGTTCACCGTTTTCCCCCACAAACTGACAGGTCAGACAAATGGATTGTGCCAATAATGTGTATTCATTTACAAGTTAGATTCATCCAGAGAACAAAAAACAAATTAACAAATCGAGGACTGAAAGAGGTTGGACTATAGAATTATAGTACCTAGGATTGGCTTAATCACTGTGTTTTGTGGCGAATTGAAGATTTGCGTCGTACCCATTAGAGATAGCTTACTATAAACTAATTAAAAATCCTAATTTTTGTCAAAAAATGCGACGAATGATTGAAAAAATAACTTAACATAACTGCAACAAATGTATGAAAGGAAAACGAGTTTCGCAAGACAACTCTACATGTGTCTTAACTTACAGGACTACGCGGAAGAGGCGTGTGTGCTTAAGGTAGTGTATGTAGGTCAACCACTTGTGTACAACGTTAAAGTTAAAGGTGTTCCTTCAGGTCGCCCCAAGACTTACCACTGTCAGCTTGCGAAAGCCAGGTCTAGGTATAATAATTATGTGGGTCGGACACTAAACGCCCATACATATTCATGTTTAAAATCAGGCAAAATTTCCTCAAACCCGGTGATTTTTATTTTCGTCTTGAAGCGGTTATATATATCCCGAACCGACTATAAGGAGAATGCTAACACACACTGCTACACAGGACTCTTTGACACTTCAGTAAAATTGACCTCATAAGGTGTGAACTACGCACAAAGTGATCAAACAGATCAACTATCATAGTCAGACTTACCACTCTGTGGTCAAATCTAGTCAATAAATGGTCAGATTTGATATGACTAATGAATGGTCACATTTGACCAACGAGTTTTTGGTTTCGATGAAAAGAGAAACCTATGCATTCATGATGGCGTGTGTGTGTATGTATGTGTGTATGTGCGTATGTATGTATGTGTGTGTGTTTGTGACACTTTGATTGTTTACACGAGATCTTGAGAAGGGAAGATCTGACAGTTTTCAAACTTGGTACACAGATACCCCTTATTGAGAGGAAGAATCCTATTTATTTTGGTTGAGGTCAAAAATCATTTGGGGTCACAAGGGGTCAAAACCCCGAAATCTTTGTTTACACAATATCTCAAGATAGAAAACTTGGATTAATTTCAAACTTGATATGTAGATGCGTTATGATGTAAGGAAGAAGCCTATTGATTTTGGTGGAGGTCAAAGGTCATTTGGGGTCACATGGGGTCAAACCCCGAAATCCTTGTTTACACGATATCTTACGGTAGGAAACTTTGATTAATTTCAAACTTGATATGTTGATGCGTTATGATGTAAGAAAGGACCCTATTTATTTTGGTTGAGGTCAAAGGTCATTTGGGGTCACAAGGGGTCAAAAACCGAAATCTTTGTTTACACAATATCTCAAGATAGAAAACTTGGATTAATTTCAAACTTGATATGTAGATGCGTTATGATGTAAGGAAGAACCCTATTGATTTTGGTGGAGGTCAAAGGTCATTTGGGGTCACGTGGGGTCAAACCCCGAAATCCTTGTTTACACGATATCTTATGGTAGGACACTTTGATTAATTTCAAACTTGATATGTTGATGCGTTATGATGTAAGAAAGAACCCTATTGATTTTGGTTGAGGTCAAAGGTCATTTGGGGTCACATGGGGTCAAAGCCCGAAATCCTTGTTTTCACGATATCTCATGGTCGGAAACTTTGATCCATTTCAAACTTGATATGTTGATGTGTTAAGATGTAAGAAAGAACCGGATATATTTTCGTGGAGGTCAAAGGTCATTTGGGGTCACATGGGGTCAAACCCTGAAATCCTTGTTTACACTATATCTCAAGGTAGGACACTTTGATTCATTTCAAACTTCATATGTTGATGCGTTATGATGTGAGGAAGAACCCAATTATTTTGGTGGAGGTCAAAGGTCATTTGGGGTCATGCGGGGTCAAACCCAGAAATCCTTGTATACATGATGCATCATGGTAGGAAAGTTGGATTCATTTCAATCTTGATAGGTTGATGCGTTATGATGTAAGAAAGAACCCGACCAATTTTGGTGGAGGTCAAAGGTCATTTGGGCTCACATGGGGTCAAACCCCGGAAATCATGGTTTACACTATATCTGAAGGTAGGAAACTGATCCATTTCAAACTTGATATGTTGATGCGTTATGATGTAAGGAAAAATCGAAGAAATTTTGATGGAGGTCAAAGGTCATTTGGGGTCACATGGGGTCCAAACCCTGAAATCCTTGTTTACATGATACATCATTGTAGGAAAGTTGGATTCATTTCAGACTTGATATGTTGATGTATGATGATGTAAAGAAGAATCCTATTTATTTTGGTGGAGGTCAAAGGTCATTTGGGGTCAGAAGGGGACAAATCCTGAAAAACTTTTTAACACAATATCTCAAGGTAGGAAGCTTGGATTGATTTCAAACTTGATATGTTGATGCGTTATGATGTAAGGAAAAACCCTTTTGATTTTGGTAGAGGTCAAAGTTCATTTGGGGTCATAGGGGGTCAAACTCAGAAAACGTGTTTACACTATATCTCAAGGTAGGAAACTTGGATTCATTTCAAACTTGATATGTTGATGTGTTATGATGTAAGCAGCTTGTTTGTTGAATATCTTAAGGCACAGTATGAAATTTGTAGAAATGTTTTGGTTAAAAGAAAAACCAGTTACTAACAGGCGGAGTCAAAGGCCACTTTGGGTCACCAGTTGTTACAAGAAATGTAGCATTTCAGTGAAAAGAGCATGTATGTATCATCGAAACCTCAGTGCATTTTTGCATTCTGGTTTTTTTAGGAAGTGGTGCTCACCAATCGTTAACCAAATTGTAAGCTTCTGCCGTATTTTTCAGTTAAGAAAAAGTCGTGAGACTCGTATTCACATGTAAAACAGCTCTAATATTTTAGTATGGGGCATTTTAATTGTTTTAGAATGTGTTTAATTCATCAGATCCATAGTTTCAAATACCTTCCTCATAAAAAACTATTTCGACTAGAACTTGAAACACTACCATATGATCGCACCTAACAATAACAAAGTATCAGTTATTTCACCCATGCATACCCACAGTCAGAGATAGTTGAAACCGAAATCTACCGCCGTGTTAACGTAAAAAGAATAGTCCAGAATAAAATTTATGTTTGATATGTTAAAGAGGAACATATTCTAAGCATTCTGGTGAAAGTTTCATTCATTTACCATGTTCGGTTTTCAAGATATTAGCAAATGAAGTTGACACATTTTCTATGAAAAGTGAACTTAAATCAAGCAGGTGTGATGTCATGGATTCACATTGTTGGTCAATGTTTTGTTTTTATTTTATTTTTCTCCCTGTTAGTTTGACCTTGAATTGATTAGGGATGTTATCTTGCCCCTAAGCACATGAAATTACAAATAAATACAAAACATTGGCCGACAACGTTAAGCCATGACATTACGCCTGCTTGCTCGAAGTTCATTTTATGTAGAAAATTTGTCACATTCAATCTCTTATATATCGAGAATCGAACATGGGAAATATATGACACTTTCACCAGAATGCTTAGAATTTATTCCTCTTTAACATATCAAACATTAATTTGGCTTTGGACTATTAACGAAAAACGCGTCTCCTCCCTTAAAAATACAATTTTGTAATTAATTAAATTTGTTGGGAATTCAATGTAGCCAAATGATAACGAATTCATTGCGGCCGTACTATTTTTCTCTCATTTTTCAGGTCCAAAAGAGATGGAGGGAAAACGACTGTGTCCCCTGTCACTAAAAACCAAGCAGATATAACCAAAAATCTGTTTTACATTTTGGTATCCTTTTTTATCTGCTTTGCTCCAGTCATAGCTGCTGAGTTATTGCGTGCTAACGACATAATTACGTCATACACTCGACTCATAATTTCATTCAATAGCTGCATAAATCCCCTTCTCTACGGGTTCAAACATCCTCACTTCCGGCAAGTACTCTCCAAGATCTTGTCTCGACAGTGGAGTCAAATTCCAGAACCTGCTTTTCGATGGATGAATTCTGGACTAGAGCGTTCCGTCGCTACAGGGACTCGCAACTCATATGACGTTACAACATCAAAAGGCATTGATGCGGTATCGACAGTAGGTTCAGAAAAGAGTGATGCAGTGTAGGTCATGATCAGTGGCGTAATCAGAGAGAGGGCATACGACCATCTGATGTCATTTTAGCTTTATCAATAAAGGCACTCCCCTTAAGACCCCTCCCTAGGTCGCCGGATCACACAACCTGTACAACATAGCTTAATGCCACTTCATAATACGTGAAATATTTTTCCATACATTCAGTTAGTTTAAAGATAGCATGTGTCACACCACATGGCATGTAAATACAGTTTTTACCAAAATCAAAAGAGGAACTCCTCGGTTTAAACCCTAGGACCCCAGGACGGTGATCGCACACTAAGTGCATAGCCCCCTGTTACGAAATCCTTCCTACGTCATTGGTCATGGACATAGCTAGGTACATGCTGATATGTGCACGTAGACACCAACGAATGAAAACCAAATAGCAACTCCGTAATGAAACAAAACCACACAATGAATTTGGGAAGCTGTTCTCAAAGTTATCGATTGACATTTTCACTTGTTCCATTAGAAATGATACGCTCATTCTATTACGCTCATTCTTTTTTTTAAAAATAAAAGTTATAATAATTATGATGAGGTCATTTTGAAGCCATATTCACGGCAGATTCAGAAAAGAGTAACACAGTATAGGTCACGGAAGAGAGCATGCGCACCTTGACAATGGACGGATAGATCAAACACAATAGACGAGTTAAAAGTTTATATCTGCGCATGCGTTAGTGTTTAGGTTAACTGGTAACAAAACATTTAAGCACTGGACCGGGCCCGCATAGCATAGTGCTTTATGTGTGTTGACATCCAACCACCAGCCTAAACACAGAGAAAAGTGTAACCCGTTGACCTTTGACCTATTGCGCAATAATGCTCATTGAAAAATCTTTGAATTGATCTATAAAGTGATCAAGTTAAAGTTTACTAATCAATCAAATGGGATTTCTGGTTTCTATGCGGATTGAACAAAAACCTTAAACCAACTCGCCAGTTGAATAGCAGGATTAAAAAGTGGCTCACAAAAATGAAATATCTACTTACTACGTAATAGCCTACACACTAAGAGAGGGTCATCAACTGGTGTAAATGAAGCCCGCCATGTTGAAACTGATATCGCTAAAGAAGAGTTGACGAGCGACTTTGTCAAGACTTGCTTGTTTCGTAAAAAGCATTAAGCTCATATACCTTGTTATTTCAGTTGTTTAAAATTTTACACAACTTGGGTAATATTTTACACAACCGCTGCTTAAGCAAAAAGAACCCTATTTTCATTTGGTAAACCGAATTCAACAACTGCACTTCGGACAAAGATTACTCCCAAAAGAAGCTAAGACTGTCCTTCAAAGTATGTTAGGGCCTCTTAAACAGTTCCCAGCTTCAACTAACTGGCTCTCGTGCTATCACGAATTTCGGAGGTGTATTTCTCTATAGCAATCTCGTAGTTCCGCTTTAATTGGACTTATACACTCTCATTAAACTCTTAAGAGACTATACTTTCATTATAATAAGATCGTAATTAGCATTTATATCAGTCTCCTCTGTTCATGTAGTGCCCTCATATGCATGTATCTTATAATCTGCATCACTGAATAAACTTTACATCACTTGTATAAACTTTGTAAAATATATAAGAAACAAATTTGAAGTTTAAAATTGAAATTAAATTAAAATTATATTTTGAGTAATTTTGACTAGCAACCGATAATCAAAATCAATCATATTAGCAACTAGTTTTCGCTGTTATTTCCTTTTCACTGCTACCAAGGTAATGTTAATAGTATGACATACGGACGGTACCTGTGAGTCCAGTTCTCGGGTGGTGCAATGGTAAAGAGCGTAGACTTTTTTAAATTCCTACCCTGGGTCTGTAATTTGGGAAATGAAAATGGCAAACACATTTCGCAAACATATTTCCACTTCTTTCCATATAAGAATAAGAAAAATAGAATTCTAGATGCACTTGAATGGGATTTTCCAGAATCTGGGAAGCATATTTTCCATATCTATATTTGCTTATTTTTTCGGATTATTTGAAATCGTTGGTTAAGAAATTATTAGTCATTGAAAAAAGGGAGGCGTGCGCCGGGTGCCTTATTCGGATCTTTGCCTCAGAGAGCTAACCTTAAAAGTGTTTAGACTCTGTGACATGATTATATTATTAAAGTTGTATATATCTTCATTTTTTTATTTTAATAGATCCAATGGGTTTACTTACTTATAAGTTTCATTATAATTTATCAATATTGTTTGGTATTGTTTTCGTGTTTATGGATAGAAAATATGGTAGAATACCATCACTTTCGTGTTTCTTTGTGTGATTCCACAAGTTTTCTCTTTATTCGTTACGTTTACTACACTCTAATAATAAAAAAGTGAAATGTCAATCGTTAGAAAAGTGAAGTTTATAACATTCACTCCAAAAGAGTGGAAATTTACCCCAAGAAGAGTGAAATTCTCTCCAAAAGAGGGAAGTGTCATTTTGATAGAGGTACTACTCTTAAAAGGGTGATCCATGCGGGCACTCGTAAAAGAGCAAATTGGAATGAGTCTCACTATTCTTGAAGTGAATTAACTCTCCAATAGGGTGAATTCACACCTTTCACTCAGTTAGAGAGTGCATAATTTCACTCTTTTGTTTTAGGAGTGTAGGGTTAGATTATACGATTGGAGAGAGATAGATAGGGGATGTAGTGTATACGTTCTTTCAGTCCAAACTGTGACCAATCGATGTTACTGTTTAGACAATTTAAAACAAATCAAAAAACGTATAAAAGAGGCAAACGATATTTCTTACCCTTTGCGAAATTTCATGGGGTATGGATAAAACCTTCTTTAGGTTCCCTGATGGCAAAAACAAGTTAACAAGTTACTACAGTCAATGAATAAATGCAGTTCATTTGTATACCCTATATTCATATATACTGATACTAAGTGTATGACTGCATAAGGTGGACGTTAGTAAGAAGTGATTGTTAATCTGAAAAAAAAGTAAATTTTCGGTTTTTCCAATTTTTGCATATTTCTGATCAGTGTAAAGAGGTTTGTAATTGTTGTTCCTAATTACAAGCTTCGTGAGTATTTGCTTCATTGTGTAAATATGGTTCACGATGAAGGCAAGTGTTAAAAGAAAAAGAAATAAGGTAGAAACAAACAATTCATCATTTTTAAGTTTCTCGTGCTACAATGCATGCATGTTAGTAGTGTTAACTGGTTATCTACAATGTAGCGTGGCCAGGTAAAATTCTGCGCATGCAACTTTAAAACTTAAAAATATTCTTGAACTGAAGGTGAAATGTCCTTTAAAGCTACGCATGATGAATAGGCTGTAATGTGCTAACTTGAATCTGTTGAAATTTCAATCAGATATCTTCAAAACTTTGCTCTAAATTCGTGATATCATGTTGACTGGAACAATTGTTTATGTTAGTTGTAAAACTGCAAAATTTCTCCCATTAGGTGGAGATGGCAAGTAACCAAAGGGATAGTGCAAAATATTTTATGACTTCCGATATCGTAAGGATTCCCGTGATCGACCACTGAGTTAGCTTGCACGCTCCCGCTACAACAGCCAAGATAAATGGAGCAAAAAATGTGACTTTCCCTGACCTTAATTCAAGAATCAACCGTTGGCTTCAGTAAGGATTAAATGCAACTGTTTTGGGTAAAGATAAAAATGTATCCACCTGTTTTGGCTTCAGTGTGAACAAAACAGTGCATTTGGTTTAGTAAATCGTTCTACAGCTTAGGCTGGTGGTTTGCTACAGTGAAAGGGAAGAATTTTTACCGGTGCGCGAAATCTGGCATTGCGCGAAATCCGGTGTACTTACTATACAATAACGTAACTTGTTTGTGAAAGGCGGGTGATCTGTTTCAGGAATTGAGGGTGGTGGACATTTTCCACGGGGAGGGTTTTGGGGGTTAGAACCCTCATGACCCACCTTGAAATGCACAAAAACACCTAAAATTGTGGATTTTTCTCTCTATCCTTTAACTTTTCCCTCATATCGTGCCCCCCATGACACCAAAATCCTCCTCATGACACAATCCTGGCTACGAGCCTGGTCGGAGCTAAGCCAATAAAAGAGAGCAGGAGAGAAAGGTATAATTAGAAGAAGGAAAAACAAATTGTCTGTTGTTATATAATATATATTCAAACGTTAACGAACATACCGGCAACCAAACTTGAAGAGCAGGACCAAACCAACGTAAGAGCGCTCATTTCTAGAAAGGTATGCTTTTGCACATGCAGGGTCTGAGCTGAATGTCTCTGCCCACATAGTAGGAGAACAAACCAAGAGCTCGGCCTCCTATGCCTCCCATTTCATGTTTGGAATCACACATCAGGACCGTAGCCTGGGCAAAACCTCTAGGGGGGCAGTTAAAAAATAAGTAAAGCGCCACCTCCTTTAGCACATGGTGTAATTTCGGAGGTAAGTTTTTACCAAATGTTTCCAACAGATGGGGGCGGAATAACTACTTCCAATCCCAAAAATTTGCTGTTTTCAAAACAGGGACAGTGTAGTAAGAAAACTATTCTGTTAAATCACTTAGGAGAAAGCAGAACTTTCTTTACTGTTTAAACTTTTAAACAGGTAATGTAATCACGAAAAATGGAAGAACTTTATAGATATTTGAATGGTACAAAACATAGTGTTTTATGCACATGGAAAGCCATATATACAATTTAAATGTTAATTCCTTCATGCATTGACGTTATCATATCTTTTGGATGCCAAAATTTAAAATATTGATACGGATTCTCCTTAAAATGCATTAGAACTTACGCCGGATTTTGGATAACGTCACAGCAAGCAATCATGTCTAACCTTCGACTGAGAATCTACTCGATACACCGTCGATAATGTGAACGGATTCAATACACTTTCGACAATTTAATAAAATCAATATATTGATCGAATCGTTTCGCAATCGAAGACATGACAGGGGTATGATTTGATGTCATCCAAAGGTCTGCATACGGTTTGATTGCCATATCATCTTTAAATTGTTTACACCTCCCGAAGACGAATGAAATGGGCTAGCACTGTGTTTGGGGACTTCTATAGTTCGATATTAAAACGGGTGTGTCAACATTATTCCTAGAAAAACACTTGGAGCAAACTAGGCCTATTAATCAGGATACATGAAGCAAGTTAGAGCAGCGCAAGACCACTTAATCTATCCTGTCAGCCTGTGCCACACCTGTTCTTGTCCAAAGTTTAAAACGGCGGAGCGAGGAGAATGATCGTTCACAGGAAACACTCCCTACAGGTATATGGAACTTTTAGGGAACTCGTGGAAAACCAATTTGCAAACAATCAAAATTTGCTGCAAAATGAACACATTTTGCACTTTATATTCTCATACCTTTTTAAGCACAGCACTTACAAATTTCTTTCTTATATGAGTTGGAAGATAAATTTATTCTCTTTACAATGATGTGCATTTGTATCGTATGCATATCTAGTAAGTTCCGTAATTTTCAACCTGAAAAAAAGTAAAAACAGTTAAAAAGCAGTGCAGACCTAAAAACCTAGTGTTTCCCTACAAGAAAACAATGACCTTAGCTTACGTCTGATTGCGCGATCAACTTCTTTCTTGCTCTAAATGAAAGCTACTTAAGTCTTCTCTCTAATGATATAAGATTCAATTTGATTGGCTTATGTGAAGGCACGTACTTTGCTCTAGCAAATCAAATTTGTTGATAGAAATTTGTGAAATCAAGCCTTCCTTACACACTGAAATGTATAGCTTCAACACGTAAACGCTCCAATAAACATTCTCACAGCAATTTCTGACAATGGAAACCGCAAAGATCCCTGTGTGTGCACTTGGCATTTATTTCTCTGAATTAGGGCCAGTTGTGGGGCGAAGGTTTCCATATGCGGCGGCGGGCCGGGTGAGTGACGGTGGTCAGGAAAATTGTATCCGAGCAATCGCTGGAAAATACTCGAAACTTGCTTTCTTCGGAGCTTCTAATGCAGTGCTTGGTTTTTCTTCCATATCTCGGTGAAGAATGATCCATCTTTCAATTTTAATGTCCAAACTTTGCATTTCGTTAACAGGAACAAGCTTTCCATAGTAACTGTTAATGCCTGCAATATGATCAGATTTAATGTGCTCCAGGTTACAAGGGACCAAGTACTCTGCTGACACCAGTGACTGAGAAACTTTCCTGGGAAAATCTGGATTCCAATTCTTGAACAACGAGGTCAATGACTCTTGGTCGAGATTATCAGGTGTCTTGAAGAACTTCATTAACGATTGTTGGACACATTGTTTTTGGGTTGGCGTTTCTTCGGCTGAAGTGCCACTGTTACTCGTCATTGTAACCGGTACGGTACAGGACAGGAAAACTCTGCTAATGACTTAATTCAAGTTTGTACTGTGTACATACCGTACGCGTGCATTCCTTGGGATTTACCAAAAAATAAATTGTATTAAATGATAGGACTGAAATCAATTTAAACCGTGTGATTTTTAAGGGTGGGGTCAAAGATTACTCTCCAAGAGATTTAAAGGCAGTCAATTCTTATACCCCCCCCCCCCACACACACTACAGTTTTCGTAGTAGAACACAGAAAATTATCAATTGGAACAACTCTTTGACTGAAAGCGAATTCAAAAGATGACTGTAGCTTATGTTACACAACATGTGCTGTACTGAATATTTATTAAACATAGGGGTCTTGTATATGTACTCAACCCTCAAGCATTAAACTGAGATTGTGTCTGGACCAGGCTGAAGTTTAGACGGTTCTTGGAGGGGCTGTAGTTAGAAGGTTAGGAGAATTGGAACTGTCTTGGGTGAGGATATTTGACCTTTAAATGGGTTGGTTATAAATTGTGATTAGTTCTTTACAGCAGATCTGGGACAGCACCTTTGATGATAAACGTTGGCGTACAGTCTGAGGGCTGAGAATTTAAGTTATACTTCCTCAAAGTATTTTTCGGGGTCAGTTGAATACTGGAATTGGACCCTTAGCTGTTCATCGGTTTCAGTGATTCTAAATAATGACAATAAGTTAGTATGTCTTGCTCCCACCGCTAGAAGCGAATAGCAAGTCTTAGCCATCTCAAGCTGGGAATAATAATCCAGAATCTATCAGAAAACTTCCTGTTCAGGTATCTTGGGATCAATAAAATTTAAGGTGGTTGCCCCCTTCAAAGACTGTTTGCTGAATAGAGCAACAACTTTGGTTTAAACGGGGTTAACTGCCGCAATTGAGACAACCTTCGCCCAAGAAAATGCCTTTTTCTCGGGTAACATTGGCTAAAACTTCCTATTCAATTCTAGCAGCATGCTAACACTTTTGTTGCAATGAATGTAAACTCCCCGCCAACATTACCATCCTATACTTCATGGCTTCGCTTCACTTCTTTTCACATACACCTGTCAATATGATCGTTTAGTTAGTTAGAGTTTTAGGGCCCAGTTTTTTGTTCAAGTCGAGCCGGACCACGGCCTTTTTCCAGTTTCGGCTCACAGGCTTGTTTTCTCTACTCCATTGCTTATCGGTCCATCACGCACAACGGCAGCAGGTTACATTTTTAGAGGCTGTGGTATGAATCGACCTGCCGGGGCCTTCCGCGTGAGAGGCGGATGCTCTTCCCGTTAGACCAAACACGTGGCCTGTCAAAATGATCGGGTATTCGTTTTGACAAGTTATGGATGCAAATTACCCTTTAATTACCCGTCATATCGGTTCAAATTAATAATTTATGGTCTTTAATCGACTCATTGCTAACTAAGATCAGTTCCGTGTTGTAGCACACCCTATTTATAAGCTCTCCTTCAATAGCTCTAACCATCCATGTCGTTTTATTCCAGAGTCATAACAGTCAAAAAAGTTGAATATCTTTTGAAACTTTATTATATTTTCCATGGTTGTTTGGGTAGTGCGATGCCATAGGAAACTATGCAAAACAATAAGACAATGATTATTCCTTTCCAGCATTTTAAAGCAGACTTACGATTATTAGAAGTTGAGGCTTTCAGCTCCAACGATTCAAACCTTCCGGTAGACCAATTGTACCCCTTTTCATAGTTAGGCTTACCATCTCTACGTGGCGGATGACCCGTGTAGTAAGGTTAGTATTAAAATTCGTACTTACACTTTTAACTCTCATGATCTATCATTACAAAGATACGAAGACGGCTCACATAGGGAACATTTTTACATTTAGATTGTTTAATCTGTCCATATGAATGCCAACGTTATACGAATTTGAGCATAAATTTAAATTTGCTTTGGAGATTGAAAAGCATATTTCAATGAGAAATGTCAGTAAAAGATACTTCACTTATTATGAATTAAAGGATACATTTTGTAATATCTAGACGAAACCCATGTAATAAGTATACGCTGAAAGATTTTCTTTTTATGTGTAAGGTAATGGAAGATTTTTGTTTTGTATAATAGTTATGTTTTAAATGCACAATGAGCAAAAGTTTAAATAAATTATGGATGGAAAATTGTTATTATTATTATTATTGTTGTTGTTGTTCTTATTATTATTATTTTTTTTCGTCTCGTTTATTCAAGTTTTAATGTTCATGATATGTACACTGACTGCATTTTACATGATGTATATTTAACTGACGTTTTAGAAAATAATTGCATGAGCATAAAAGATATCGTTTGACACATTCTCATTCTTTTAATAATAATTTGTAATGGTCGAAAAAAAAAAAGAAATTGAATGACCCCGCTTTGAATTAAACGAAATAATGTTCTTGAAAATGGTAAAATAAAGCTTCTTCATTATCTTAAGGGTTAGAAGCGTTAGCAACGGAAAACATGTTCGAAATCGAGTTCACTATACAAACATTTAACAATCTACCTTTCGTTGGTAAGTGTTAAATAAGAGAAACGAAAGTATGTTGAACTTTTTAATCGAAACACCACAACTGTTATTCATTGGTAACAGTATAACAACTTACTTTGATCGAACAAAATGTTAATGTAACATTTGATGAAATTTCCTTTTCTGACTAGAGTTAACACCATTATCAAATAGAAGATCAAATAAATAATGAATAATGATATAGACGTTTGCTTACATTATAAACACTGATAGAATTAAATTCCTTTCTTTCTTATTTGCCCTGAGTTTTAATATCTGGTGTACAGTTGTAATGGGCACGAGCAGACCCTTGCAACCCTGCCCCCAAACTAGGGATGTAGTCGTTATGGAGCAAACACTACCAATGACTCATCCCTAGTCGAGAGGTAGGGCTCGAAGGGTCCGTGTCCTAAGAGTTAATAAAGGGCATCCAAATCGTACTGAAATAATCTGAATCGTTACTCATAAAAACTGTTACCTACAAAAAAATCATCGTCATCGTCATCGTCATCGTCATCGTCATCGTCATCGTCATCGTCATCGTCATCGTCATCGTCATCGTCATCGTCATCATCATCATCCCCCCCCCAGAGGATCTTAGCTTTGTCGTTTTCTTCTACCAGGTTAGGTTTATGTTGCCATGGCACTTGTTCCGTAGGGATGTCATAGCTTTGGCAGACTTTTCTATGTACTGCGGAGGCGAGGCTGTTGTGTCTCTTCAGATACAGGGTTCCAGCGAGGTTCTGGCATGCAGATATTATGTGGCTGATGGTTTCGTCCGCCACCTTACACATTCTGCACTTCGGGTCATCGGATGAACGGAGGACTTTTGCTTGGTGGTATTTCGTGTTAAGGGCTTGGTCCTGTGCTGCTGTAATCATCAATGCTTCTGTTTCAATTTTAAGCCCTATGGGTGTTGTCCATCTGTATGCAAACTCCTCCTTTGTGATCTCCTGTATCTCTCTTGGGTATTATTATTATTATTGTTATTATTGTTACTTCTTGTTCTTTCTCAACTTCTATGTTGGTAGGTGTCTTCATTTTACTCTGATTTCGGAGTCCTACCCGGACTCTGGGAGATCGAGTATCCTTCTGAGGATGTGGGCAGTGCCTAGTAGTGCTGTCTTTGTAAGTTGTTGCACTTTGTGTTTGCCAGGTATGTGTTGTAAGTGTCTCTCTAGGTTGTTGGTGTTTGCTCCGAGTACGCCGATTACTACGGAGATGACTTTTGCTTTTATGTTCCACAGTTTCTGTATTTCGAGTTTCAGGTCTTGGTACTTGTCTACTTTTTCATTTTCCTTCTCGACTATATGTGAGTCGTTGGGTATTGCCACATCTATTATTAGCCCTTCCTGTGTTTCTTTGTCTATGATTACCAAGTCTGGTCGGCGAGCCGTTATTACTAGCTGTTTGTTGGACCACTTGTTGATGTACTCCGTCCTCCATTCTGCCATTTCCTCTTTCTTTGACTTGTACCCGGTTATCGCTCTATGTTTCCAGACTGCCTCTATGAGTGGGTCCGTGTCTTTGGCTAATGTGATGTACTCCTGAAGTCCCGCACACTGGAATCTTACTGTGGCCGAGACTTCCTTCAGACCCCTTCCGCCGTCCTTTCTTGGGAGGTATAGTCGTTGTATGTCAGCCCTGGGGTGGAGTCCTCCATACATGTTCATTGTCTTGCGTGTCATTCTGTCCAGTTGTTCGAGTTCTGTCTGTTTCCAGTCAATTATGCCTGCGGTGTATGTGATTACTGGTATTGCGTATGTGTTAATTGCTTGTATCTTGTTTCTGCCATTGAGTCTTGATTTTAGTACCTGTCGCAGTCTCTTTCTGTAGGTTGATGTAGCCTTGTGTTTGACTTCTTGCTCTTTGTTTTGCGTGTTTTGTAGTATGCCAAGGTATTTGTATCCCTCACTTAGGTCAGCATCCTTAATCTTGCCAATGTTGGGTAGATCCAGGCCATCGGTTACTTTGACTTTTCCGCGGTGTATGATTTGTCTCGCGCATTTGTCGAGTCCGAATTCCATGCAGATGTCGTTGGTGAATATTCGGACAGTCTCAATCAGGGCGGTGAGGTCGTTCTCGTTCTTGGCATACAGCTTCAAGTCGTCCATGTACAGAAGGTGGTTGATTTTGTGTCCTGTCTTCAATGTGTAACCTTGTTTGGTGTTTCGTAGAATGTGGCTTAGGGGGTTGAGAGCTACACAGAACAGAAGGGGTGAGAATGAATCGCCTTGGAATATTCCACGTCGGATCTTTATGTTGGCTATGTCCACCTGATGTGAGGGTGGTATTCCAGTTGTTCATTGAGTTTTGCACTAGTGTAATTATCTTGGGGTCGATCTTGTGCATTGCCATGCTGTGGAGTATCCAGGAGTGTGGTACTGAGTCGTACGCTTTCTTGTAATCTATCCAACCTACTGCCAAGTTAGTTCTTCTTTTCTTCGAATCTGAGGTCAGAATCTTGTCGATTAGTAGTTGGTCTTTAGTTCCCCTACACCCTGGTCGTGATCCTTTCTGTTCTTGTGCAAGTAGCTGGTGCGTGCTCAGGTGTTCGTTAATCTGGTCGGCAAGTATCCCTGAGAACATTTTCCATGTTGTTGGTAGGCATGTAATGGGTCTGTAGTTACGGGGTTGGGTTCCTTTCAGGGGGTCTTTCTGTATGAGGACAGTTCGTCCCGTTGTGAGCCATGTGGGTATGTTGTGAGGAGGAGGACCACCGCCGCCGCCGCCGCCGCCACCGCCACCGCCACCGCCACCGCCACCGCCACCGCCACCGTCACCGTCACCGTCACCGTCACCGTCACCGTCACCGTCACCGTCACCGTCACCGTCACCGTCACCGTCACCGTCACCGTCACCGTCACCGTCACCGTCACCGTCATCGTCATCGTCATCGTCATCATCATCATCATCATCATCATCACCATCATCACCATCATCATCATCATCATCATTGGACGAGCCTAATATGTCGGCCTAAGCAGTTCATAACGCTGAGGGCTCTAGAAGTTTTTGGATAAATTGTTCAAGTTATTGTCTTATAAGTTCCTTTATTCCTCGGTATATCACATCTTTTGGAAGTGTATCATGTCTGATCAGCAAAGAAGACCCAGAGGTAGGCCTCCTGGTAGTCAGAACAAGAAAAAAGGTGAGCGGGCCAACGCCCAGTCCAGTTTTTCAAGCAGCCTAGCCTCTAGCCTACCTAATATTACAGACCTACCTATAGGAGAAGAGGACAGTGATAGTGAAAGTGTTACGCAGCCTATGCTTGCTAACCTGGATTCATCTATTGAGAGAATTTTTAGAGAACTGAAGGCTATCAGACATGAATTCAAGAAAAAACTTGAACAACATGAGAAGCAACTCAAGGAATTACGGGATGAAAGTTCAGCTTTTAAAGAAAGGTGTGGGGCACTCGAATCAAAGATAGGGAACTTGGAAACCTCCCTGGACAACCATGCCAGCTTATTGAACAAGCAAGAACGATTTTCACGTCGGAACAATCTCCGAATCGTTGGAATAAAGACTGAAACAGGTAAAAATTGTATTGATATTGCAAGGAATGTAATGACCAAAGTTGGGGTTCCCGATGGTAGAATTGAACGAGCCCATCGGGATGGTAAACATCACAGAGGTAAAGACAGACACATCCTTGTAAAACTCTCCTTTTACCAGGACAAAATCACTGCTCTTCGAAACAGACGACATGCTCTTCAAGATGAAACTTACCATATTACAGATGATCTTACCCTTGTAGACCTTAATGAGAAAAGGAAGTGGTCAAATCAGGTATCGGAGTTTTTTCAACATGGTACCAGACTTCGCTTTTCTGGAGGTTGCTGGCGCACACCCCAAGGTAAACCCTACGACTTTACAACACCCAACGCTTTAGACCAGAACTAAATCTAGAGTTTTTCACCGATAGTGTTCCACCTTTTTCCTACTGATCATTGAAAGCCTAAATTCTACCAGTCTCCTGGATTGTCTTGGATTTTGACATTTGATATTGTTAGCCCAGGCATCTTCGTCCTTGTCCTTCCAACACTCTTTTGTGTCGGTTTTTCCTTACGGAGGACAGCTACCATGTCGAAACCTATTCATCCGTTTGGATTGATTTATTTTTTAATTATAACTCCTTTGAGATTTCTACCTCTCATGGTAAAAGAGTACTATTCAATTTTTAGCCAGCATTATGGTACCACATTTAAGATCCGTTTCTTCCTTGATCAGTGTCTGTATACAACTTAACCATGTTAAAATTTGTCTCATACAATGCCAGGGGCTTGAGACAATCAAAAAAGCGTAGACGTTTATTTGCCTTTTTACATAGATGTAAAGCGGATATTATTTTAATCCAAGAATCCCATAGTTCCCATACTGATGAAAAATATTGGTGTAATGAATGGGGAAGTAATATTCTCTTCGCTCACGGCTCCAATGATAGCAGAGGGAGTGTGCATTTTATTTAACCCCAGGCTACATGTTACTGTTTTGAAGCATACTAGCCATGCCGACGGCAGATTTGTTATGGCGGACATACGGTTCCAAGATCATATTATTACTATTGTAGGTGTTTATGGCCCCAACATTGACAGTCCTAGTTTTTTGTAAATTTATCTACAGAATTAATGTCTTTTAAGGGTGATACTATTATCATGGCAGGGGATTTTAACTTTGTGTTCAACTTGCAACTTGACAAAGTTGGTGGCCAACCCAGAACCAATTTTAAAGCTAGGGATGAGTGCCTTTCGTTAATGTCTGTGCATAATCCAATTGATATCTGGCGTGAAAAAAACCCTTTTTCTAAACGTTATACTTGGAGTTCCAACATCACTCCCGGGATTCACTGTAGGCTTGATTTTTTCCTTGTTTCCCGTAGCGTAGAGCATTCAGCTACGGATATATCTTTTTCAACGGGCATCCAGTCTGATCATTCTTTTACTCATTTAACTCTCAATCTTGCTTCATCAAAAAGGGGTCCAGGGTACTGGAAACTAAATAATTCGCTTTTACATGACAGCTGCTATACCGAGCTTATCAACACTGTTATTCAAAGCGAAAATGATCGAGATACTTCAATGGATCCTTGCTCAAGGTGGGAATTCCTAAAGTTTAAGTTACGTGAAGTTTTAGAGATGTAAAGTGAAATGGTCTCACCTCCATTTACGAAAAACTCTAATGCCAGGGCCGCAACAAAATGGCGTCACTGTAAGGACCTCGTGCTCGGCGATGTAGTGGAACTGATATTACCGCCGCACGCAACACCTCAGTCCCAAGCAAAAATTGTCGAGCTGCCAGCTGCTGCCCGACTACACAGGACTGATGTGTTGGTGAGACGAATAATTTCTTGTAGATATCTCCGAGATTTTGGTAGGTAATTCCAAGTGCAGTGAGTACTGTCTTGTCAAAGTCGAGGACGTTCAATTCGGAACTTCAGCGGAGTTGGTGTCCCCGTCTTTCCTGCGTCGCTGACTTGATGCTAGTGAGGACCTCCTGACCGTTACATGCCTGCTCACCACGAGAGTCGTACGCGTGATTGGTCAGTCTGGTCCACTGCACACGTAGCTTATGCAAATAACATGTTGCACTTGGACAACCTATGAATATGTATTATTTTGCACTCGAATGCAATTATATGAAGTGCAAGTGCTACAAAGTGTCTATAAAGTATTCCAAAGAAAAAGCTCGGGAAAGACGTAGTAAAGAGAAAGTCTTGCTATTGAAAATTTCCAACCTTGAACAGCAACTCTTTACAGCTGATTCGGTCGAGACTCGCTCTCTACTAACTGCGGCTCAAAATGATCTTATTTCGTATTTGGATTATAAACTACAGGGTACTATTATACGTTCCCGTGTAAGATGGGTTGAGGATGGGAAAAAGAATTCAAAATACTTTTTAAACTTAGAAAAGCGAAATAAGGTAAACAATAAAATTTCCAAGCTGTCGAAACCTAATGGTGATGTTGTAGATGATGATGCGATTGTTCTACAGGAAATTCGTAATTTTTATCAGTCCCTCTACACTTCTATCAAGACTTCCCCAGACCCCTTTCTGCGGGACTTACGTCATACCTCTTTAGGAATAGAGGATGCCACTCAGTGTGAGGGGGAACTTACTCTTAATGATTGCTTTATTTCTCTCAATTCGATGAAAAATGACAAGTCTCCGGGAAGCGATGGCTTCTCTGTTAATTTTTATAAGCATTTTTGGCCATTAATTGGGCAATTTGTAGTTGATTATCTAAGTCACGGTTATCGCAGGGGGTTTCTGTCACCTGAACAATCCCGTAGTGTTATCACTCTTATTTCAAAGCCAGGTAAAGTCTCTACACTGCTCCAAAACTATCGCCCAATTTCTCTTTTGAATGTAGATTACAAAATCGGTGCAAAGGCAATTGCTAATAGGTTTCAACGTGTGATTCAATCGCTGATAGGTCCTCAACAAACTGGTTTTCAAAAGGTAAATTTATTGGAGAAAATGTTAGATTTATCCTTGACTTGATCGATCACACTTCAAAGCATAATATACCTGGTTTTATGTTTTTAGTAGATTTTGAGAAAGCATTCGATACATTGGAATGGAATTATATACAGGCCACTCTCCCTTTTTTTAATTTTGGGAATAGTATTCAAAGTTGGGTAAGTACTTTTTATAAGAATGCACACGCTTGTGTGCTGAACAATGGTTACTCAACCGGTTTATTCCCGATTAGTAGAGGTGTTCGTCAAGGCTTCTGTTCTATTCAGCCAGTCTAGAGCAGGCCCACACATGTTTGCCCTTTAGAGGGCGTAATTGTCCATTTGGGACGTTTAGCTTCTTAAGGGAGCAGAACTCCTCCGGGAGTAAATGTTTGGTTTTCGCTCCTTGGCTCTTCGCCAGAGAGTCGAGGGGACTTTTAGGAAAAAAGGTGTTCGTCAAGGCTGTCCACTTAGCCCCTATCTATTTATACTTTGTGTGGAAACGCTTGCTCTTAGGGTAAAACAGTCTAGTATTGTTAAGAGGATTGTTACTGGAGTCGATGAGCATGGAATTCTTCAATATGCCGACGACACTACTTTTATTCCAGACCACAATAATAGTACCCTTCGTGGAGTCGTTAATATTCTCGATTGCCTAAGAAAAGCTTCCGGCCTCAAAATTAATAGCTCCAAGTCTCAACTTTTTCCACTTGGCTCTTTTATCAGTAGAAGGCCCCCGTTCTTAAATGATTTCAATTTTGAGGTAACGTTAGGCCCTGTCAATATGTTAGGTATTGTTTTCACCCACAATGGTGATGACTTATTCCGTCTCAATTATCAACCCAGATTATCTCGCCTAAAAACCACTCTTCGTATATGGGCTAGTCGTGATTTAACTCCGATTGGTCGAAATATCATCGTTAAAAGCTTTGGACTGTCACAATTAGTATACCTTTTCCTTGTCCTTCCTAACCCCCCGAAGTCGTTTATTAAGGAGATGGAAAACGCTATTTTTAATTTTATCTGGGCAGGGAATCCTGATAAGATAAAACGCTCTACTATAATTAATCCAATTAGTGAAGGTGGCTTGAAAGTTACCCACATTAGCACTTTTATTGATGGTCTTATATCCACTTGGATTCGTGTTGATATGTTGATAATTCGAATGGACCATGAAAATATTTCTTTGATTATAACTTGAATGTTTATGGTAAAAATCCTTTTTTAATTGCAATTGTAGTCCAAGTGATGTTAAACCTATAGATAATAACTTTGTTAGACAGGTCATGGAAGCTTGGTGTCGTGCCTCCTATTATAATCCCAGTAGTGATTTTGGTAATCAACATATTTGGAATAATTCCAATATTCGTGTAAATGATAAAATTGTATTCTATCCAATGCTGTTTGAGAAGAATGTTCAGTATGTTAGGGACTTATTTGACGAACACGGTAGACCATTAAGTTTTGAAACTTTTATTAATAAGTTTAATATTGACATATTACCTTTCACCATGTATCTGGGCCTTGTGCATAGTATCCCGCACAATTGGCGTGAGTCCATTCATCTTTCTAATGATAGAAATGCTTACGAGGAATTATTCGATAAGATGTTGAGCATCATAGCAGTTCACAATTTATTTATAGAATTTTGATAAAGAAAATTGCTGAGAAACCTACTGCCTGTCTTAAATGGCAAGCCACAATTAATAATATTACAAATGAGGATTGGTCACGTTTTTTCTGTACTCCTTGGAAATCAACTTCAGACTCCTCTGCTCAATACTTTCAGTTTAGATTCCTCCATAGAGTGCTTCCCACTAATAGACTTCTCTTGCTAATGAATAAAACTGATAACTCTCTTTGTACATTTTGTGAGTCGGAAGTTGAAACCATTGACCATTTATTTTGGGATTGTAGCTTCACGTCTACATTTATTTTGGATGTTGAAAAACTGTTTTTGAGAAAACAATTTGTCTTTTCAAAGCGAGATTACTATTTTTGTTGTACTCGACCTTGTCATCCTTTCAATTTCTTAACCATGCATATGAAGAAATTATTTTTGATTGTAAATTAAGAAAAGAAAAACCGTTAATCAATGATTTCTTTCATAAATTTAAATTTGCTGTAAAAGTTGAGCAACGGAAAAGGAATAAGGTTAAAACGAATATAAATTTTAGTGATCTTGAGCGAGCTTTTGCTTCATGTCCAAACCTTTTTAGTTCACACTGATCCACAGTTTTTGACATTGTAATTTAACTGCCTCTTCGGCGGAGCATTTTTCGTATTGTCCCTTTGCTGTTGTTCACCAACAGCACCTTACAATCAATTGAAGTTTTACTATACATGCTTTATAAATGGAACAGCGGTGAAGATGTTCATCAATAAGTAAGGCATGATTTTAAGACCTAGAGTCTGCAGTGTATAATTGTTATATTTCGTTACAGTTTACAAGGCAGTGTCTTTCATTAATTTCAATCATTTAAATGTATTTAGCTTATGCTTTCAAGAGAACAGAGGAAAGTACTTTCGGCTAAGAAAGAAAGCCTGATTCAAAGACCTATAGTGTATAGTGTATCATAGAGAAGCTTTTGTATATGTGTACATACTTTCTGGTACATTACTTTCTCGACTCTCTGGTGTTGTACAATCCTGGTTGTTTTTCATCTATTGTGTACCTAATGTAGCGTTATCATCAAGTTGTATAAATGTGATTGCTTACCGCTAGAGAGATGAAATGTAATAAAGGAGAAATTACTATTTATTATTATTATTATTATTATTAGTATTAGTATTAGTATTAGTAGTAGTAGTAGTAGTAGTAGTAGTAAGACTAGATGATTGAACATAGTGTGCGGGTTATTCGATTTCTGTTTTGAAGTCACCTTCTGATTGAGTTGAGATTTAAAATAATTAACACAGATTGAAATAAAACTACTCTACCAACCATACATCATTCTATATAGCTCCTCTATTATACAGTACTATACGCCAGTGGCGGAGCCAGGGATTTCGGTCAGAGGGGGCGAAAATGGTCTGCAGGGGCGCTTCGAAGGATTAAATACCCTGAGCCTCAGCACGGCTATTCAGACTTTCCATTTGATTTTCCGCACCTGGTAGAAGACTACTTTGCCATTTCTCCTCAGCAATTAGTTTTTTCTATTAAAACATGTCTAAATTTTCTTTCGCAGAAGAAAATTCGGAGAGAGGAAACAAAATTCTTTTAGGGGGAAAAGCTCCGCGCCACCATGAGTTGGCGAGGAGCGCAAGAAAATTTTGGCCCCAAATGTCTCTCAGATCGCTGGAAATGGCATTTCTAAAGCCTATTTGCAGCGTATTTAAATAGGGAAAACACTGAGTGAACTGTTAAGAAACGTTAATGTTTATTTTCCTTCGTCTTTTTCTTTATGATTTCCTCGTTTTTTCAGGTGTTCTATTTTCAAGGGGAGAGCATGCAAGTCCCCCCTCCCCTTGCCCATACCTGTGGACGCCCATGTTTCTATCCCTTTCTTTTCACATTCTTGTATATGAAGGCGGTCATAATATTTTGCTATCAGGTCTCGATTTAAGATGTTAATGTTATAATGGGCTGCTTGGTGAAGATAAAGATTAAACCTGCTAGGGCTAATAGCAAGTAATCTTACAGGGGGGAAGTTTTGGAAATTAATCACCATTAGTGTAAATTTTTGACATTTGGAAATCAAGATAAGTACACGAAGAAACATTAATTGACGTAATTTACATCATTTGACCACTCTGAAATAGCCATTAAGTACATAGCAAGAAATAGTCAAGACAAAAGGTCTGCTTAGCTCTCTAGAGAAACCGAATTCATAATAAATAAAAGTAGCCTAAACGTAGGCTATTTTTATTTATTTACTGATAAGGGCTTATTAGAGGCAATTTTCTGGCTTTTGAGACCACGAAAGTACAGAAATAAGCATTTTCATGGGATTATCGTGCAGTATCAGAAATAGCCATTTATCGTGAGAATAGTCACTTGAAGAAAAGCAACTGGAAACTGCTTATGAAAACTCTTAAACCATTGCCACTATGATAACAGTCTTATTTTTCTCTTCAAATGATTTTGAAAAATGTTGTGGAAGCTCATTTGGTATCTTTATAAACTCTTTTGGATAAATTCAAGAAGCTGGCTTTCACATGATCTTATATTGCGGAAACCGTGTTGTAGAGCATAGAAGATATTGTTTTCGGTAGCGAAGGACATGACACTGCTGCAGATTATATGCTCCATAAGTTTAGATGTAATACAGGTCAAATGATTGGTCGATAGTTAGCTGGGTCATACTTTTGACCTTTTTTTGTAAATAGGTGTGACATTAGCACTTCTCCAGTCACTGTTGGAACATACCCTTCAGCTAAGGATTTCCTAAACAATAAAGTCAGAGGATTAGCGATGACATCAAGCCAGTTCTTTCAGGACTCTTGGGCTGATTTTGTCAGGACCTGCTGCTTTTCCGGGATTAAGATTTTGGAAAAACTTTAAAACACCGGGAACAGTTATATTAATGTCAGGTAGTTCAGGAATTTGGCGGTGTGGAGCAGGTTCATTGAAGTGAGTCTCAATTGATAAAACAGACTGGAATTGGCGATTTAAAGCCTCAGCTTTTTCTTTTGAATCAGAAGTCAGTTTACCGTTTACACGCAATGAGGAAACACTACTAAAGTCGGACCTCTTATGCTTAATGAAAGTCCAAAAACGCTTCATGCCACTAAAGGTATTCGAGTCAGTGGCATGGGGGATGATTGTATCTGTAACGTAATTCCAGTATGCCTTGCGTAGGTCTCTTTGGACCTCCTTTTTCAAATTTCGGAAACGTTCTTCATCCCGAAGTTTGCCAGATTTCTTAGAGGCAATAAAGGCCTTATTACGTCTTCTGATTTTCCTTTCGAGGTCGACGGCTGGGAGTCGCGTGATTTTGCGCGCATGTGGGGAATGAATTTCTTATTATCTTCTGTAATACCATTTCTGAAAATGATCTAAAGGGCTTCAGTATTGGAGGTAGTTTCAGCTTTGGTAATAAACTTACCGAGCTTCACTGCATGTTGGCGGAAACCGATCCAGTCGGCCTTAGCATAAAGGGGGACTTGACGGGGTAGCTGCTTCTTACGCACCGGTTTGAGGTCTAGCTCAGCATAGACAGCTTCATGGTCACCAATACCAGGGAGAATTTGTGTCCTATTTATTTGAAAAGGCCTATTTGTAATTACTAAGTCCAAGACATTTTGGTTACGTGTGGGCTCCAGAACTATTTGAGTCAGGTCGTTTTCATCCAAGATTTCACCAAATCTCTTATGTAGACCAGGGTGGGCAGATCTTGGTTTAATAGATTTCGTGGTCCAATCCCATCCAGGTAGATTAAAATCACCCCCAGTAGAACAATGTTGTTACCCTTCGCTGCAATTTTGTTTAAAGAGGAATCCAGTAAATCGAGAGTTTCATCATCATCAATTTTAGCACGATAACACGCCCCAACATACAATGTTTTACAGCCAATAATGTTCACTCCCACCCAGATACACTCAGAGGATGATGATTCCAGGTTTTCCTTGCGAATACTAATAAAACTGTTGTTGACAGCACTAAGGACTCCCCCACCTACTGTCATTGATCTGTCCTTACGATGGATTGTAAAGTGATCACTAAAGAATTCAGCATCTTTCACATGGCTGTTTAACCAAGTTTCGGTAGCTGTAACGATGTCAGGCTTGGTACAATCAATAAGGTGGTTTAGGGGTCCTTTTTTATTGATTAAGGACTGGCAGTTAACATTAAGTACTCTTAAAGGACGTGGTCCAAGGCATGCCTTTGGTCTTGGTTTCACAGGCGAAGAAGTCATTTTTGGTTTACAATTAAGAAGATCATATGAGCTGAATGATCCAAAACTAAGATCAGAGATATCTGAAACATTACTCAGGGGGTCAAAGCGATTGTGAGATAGTATGGAGTGCAGATCAAATAAAACTGAGCTGTAGTTGGGACCATCACATTATAGACAGGTCCACACAGCACTTGTCGATCCAAGCAAGTCATAAGCAGAGTCATTGATGATTTGACAATTTATATGATACCACGTTTCGCAGTCTTCACACATAATACCCTTATCCCTCCAAGTAACAGATGTGTGACATGCGCCACACAAGTATGCAGTACTGGTAGACATGTTAGAAGAATCAAAGCTAGGGGGCCCTGGATTTGTCTCAATATCACCACATAATACAAGACATATAAACACTGTCTGGTGTGGGAAAGCTGGTTTTCTTGGGGAATTTGTCAAGGAAAACTTTCTAAGATTTAAGTAGCTTTTCCAAGCAGGGCTGGTGTGGCACAGAGTACTGAAGATATTCTTATGTTCATGGCAAAGATTTGCATTGTGCTGGGAAAGGCTTGACAGACTCCCATAAAAATTGAAGAGTTCTTCCATACTAACGGGCATTTACTGTCCTAAAAGTGCAATTGGTCATATTACTTGACGGCAATGTAGTAGTTTCATCATTTTACCGTCGAGGAAGACTTCCATGACACAAATTAAAAATAGCCCCGACCCACCCCGTTGAATGTACATGTCCCACTACAGACACAAATCACTAAGCTGGTACGTTATGCACGTTGGAAACCAGCATGCATATGATCAAAAGATGGGATAGCCAAATAACATGTGGGTGTAGGCTATAGTAGAGCTTTTGGTTAGGGTTTTTAGGCCATTATGGTGTCCCTAGTAGAGAATGCACCGACGGTTAATGAAAATACATTATGGGATATGCTAAATACAATTACTGAAATGAAACGAAGGGATGACTCTTCGTTGGGGACATTGAATCTGTCGGTATAGTTTGAGAAGAATAGGACGAAAGGAAGGTGTTCTTTGTTTTCAAAGTAATTTCCCCCAAATTCGCCCTCCTTATTCCTATCTGTACTATTATAGGTCTTTGTGGATCACCAACCCCTTTGAGAAATAACCCATTTGAGAAAAAAATAAATTATACCTATGTGTTGTACTTCTGTCTAGTTTACCCGGGAATAAGGAATATAGGGTAAGCTAGCATTAATATTGGAACAACCCAAATTTTTATTTCTTGTATGAGCTTTTAATACCACGTGTAACAGCGTTCGACAAATGGGAAGTATAGGCTCCCTTGCCTGAATGGCTATATGAAGTTGACGTCAATTTCTTCCGATGTTCTTCCCGGCGTAACCCGAAGAAACCTGATTAAACCCCTCTCGTAATCGGATGAGTGAACGTTGAACATTACTCGAATCAATTTTGGGGTAAACAAGGCGAGAATGAATGGATCAGGCTCGAGTTGCGTTTTTCTGTGTACTTTCGTATCAAATTAGAAACCGCACCGAGTCGTTCACTTCAGCGACCCGGCCTACATTTACCGAAGTCTTCGTGATTCGTGGTACTGTGATGGGCGTCTTTAAAAACCATTTCCTCTCTATGATGATGGTAGTACTGTGTCTTCCAAGTTTTGTCCAAAGTTGCGCATGCCCAGACTTCGTGGAGTCCTTTGAGGTGAAGTTCTGCCTTCCTGATTACTGTAAGTTTTTTTTTTTTCTTTTTCATTTAAGTCCTGGTAATATTGTGTAAGCAGTCATACGTCAATTTGAAACTTTTTACCCAAAATCCTCCCGATGGTTGAAAATAGCGAAGGGAGCGTGAGATCAAAAGATGTGAGGGACAAAATTCCTCTCAAAAAATTGAAAAAAAAAAATAAACAAATAAATACTGACTCAAATCCATTCCATGGGTTTCAATCTAACGTCTCCAAAGTTATATTTAGCTTGCTTTTACTGTTTATCCTTTGGATTAAATAATGGTTATGATATGGCGGTTTATCGGTGACTGGGTCATATAAATAACGTAATTAGATGACTAATTACATAATAATTACGTCAACATTTCACGTTATTTGGACCTTTTATATTGATGGGGTGGAAAAAGAGACTGTGTAGATGTCATCTTCAGCGTTCGGTTTAGATGAATCGCTGGCTTCAGAGGCCTGCTGAAATTCTCAGCCTTAAACCTTCTTAATAATGTACTTAACTCTAGATTCCAATTATTCATGATCTTTGTAAAGAAAAGAGTTGAAAAGATAAAAGCTGATAACATCATTTATGGCCAACTCAATCAAGCCATCATTTGACTGATCGGATTCGCCTATAGACGAATCCGGACATCAAATGATGGTCTCATTTTAGTCGACCATAACTGGGGTCTATCACGCCCTTTTAATCTTTCAATTTCTTTGCTCGTCGGTACCATGGATGTTTGTACACTGTAATGCCTCTTCATTCCCTCAATTTCACCGTACATGAGGGTTTGAAATAACATTTTGACAATAAATGAAGCTCATTAACTTATGGCCGCTTACATTTACTAAACACAAGCGTTGGTCACATAAGTCAATGGACAGAGGGACCACGATTGCTATTTGTTGGTGACAAGTCGTCAAATGGTCTATTCGAGCTTTTGTTTCACATGTGCGTGTGTTCAAATCCCACTGTATGTACGTAAGTTTCTCTCTGGCGTTTGACTTTCCACTAAAACTGGTTGCTTAGCCGACAAAGTCAGTTGTCGAACAAAAGCGACCTCCGGAGGACTAGTAACCCGACTTTTCCAATTAAAAGGTGGAAGTTTGTTTTCGGTGCATCTTATACATATATAACTGGTATAACTGGCACTTTTTAAGCATGTATTCTGTATTATAATAGGGCCTGCTTACGAACAACATTGCTAAAAAGAGGAAAAATACATTGAATAGTTAAAGTATATCTAAAGTCTAGAATTTAAAATATATATTTATTTCAGAGGTTGCAAAATGAATCATTTTTATATAACTTTCTAGCTTCAGATCATTTGAAATCATATTGAGTACTTTACCAAATATTAGTTCGGTATGTCTTTACAAAAAATAATTAAAATTATATTTTTATTGTCTCCATATACTCTTACCTTCAAAGCATTTTAAAAATAAGTAAAATGTGATAGAACAGGATACAGGTAAAAAAATAATATGAGAGAAAAGAAAAAATCAATAACAATAAACAGTTAAACCAATAAAAAGTCAGATATCCAACAAAAAGAAGTAAACTGTCCACTAAATATTAATATTGTGCCGCTGTGATGGGACAGCGTCCAAGCAAGGTCCATGAGCCCATGTCACGTCGAACATCCTCCAGCTGCCATTGACGAGCTCCAGGCGCGTAGCCAGGATTGTGTCATGGGGGGCGGGGGTTGGTGTCATGGGGGTGGGGCACGAAATGAGGGAAATGTCTAAGGATAAAGAGAAAACCGCTATTGTATATGTTTTTTGCAAGGTTGGGTCATGGGGGATTTTGACCTCCCCCCCCCCCCGGCTATGCCATTGACGAGCTCACTTGAAATGAAATAGCAGTTCCCACAATCTTGTGCAGTCAGAGACGTTACCAATCTACTTGTAATGAAACAGCATAACCCAATAGTAAAATACATTCTTCCGGATTCAGCTGGATTCATCCTATATGCTCACGCTGCTGCGTATACAAAGGCAACAGCCTTTAGCCTAATCAGTTTCCTTACGACTAACGGTTTCAGCCAGAAAGCCCATGGCAATTTATGGAACGGTTACCGTAAAATAAAGTTTTAAAATTACCTCGCAACATGAATTGTGGAATTGATTTCCACTTAAAAGGATTTGCGAAGTAAAGGTAAAAACGGCCTTTCATAAGTTTCCAAGAATTACGGCCTACTATTTTTGCTAATCACAAATTGTGAGAACTACCAAATATAATATAAAACGTAAAGATTCCGACGAAGTTGTATCAGCTTAATCACGTGAAAATATTAAATTCATGGTCCAACGAAAATGGTATAAACTCTTTTTTTTTTTACAACATTGTTTCTGCTTTCTTCACAACATCCTCCATTGACTCCGAGGGTAAATTTAAAGCCACTAGGTGTGTTTTGCAAGTTTTTCATCGCTCCTAGTGTGAAAGCAATGAACGAATTAGCAAACTTACGCCGTAGGGTAAAAATAGTTTGAGCAAAATTTCCCCTATATTTCCAATGGCCGCTTTACGGGGAGACCTGGAGGGGACATTTGCCCCTCATGTTTCGTCCTTTCTCCCCCACTTGACCCCCTCTCCTTCCCAATTTAGGTCAGTTAGGAGTTGGGTTAACCGAAAAATAAAAACTATACCTCTCCTGAGAGTTAATTTTCCATTCAGAGATATGCTAAAACCTCAGAGCTTTGGGGGCTTCTCTCCCCAACATTTTACTTTGCCCTTATCCACCCCCATCCCAATTTTGACATTTTGGCCCAGTCACTGAATATTACAGAAGATAAAAAAGTGGCTGATGTGTGAGCATTTTGTTATCTGTGCTCACAAAAGCACTTAAATCATGTCATTCTCGGCAGTGCCATTAATGGTAAGTTAAAATCCTGAAAAGAGCACTGACAGGCGATTTTGGTTCAATCATATAGGAGCTCCACCACTGGATGAGCTGATTGTAAACTTACTAAAAGGAAACTTTAAAGTACGGTATACCTTAAGGAGGCAATCAGAGTTGGACAGATAACAATAAACTTTTGTTCCAGCACCTTGTTCTCCCCCACTAAACTGATTGTTTACCAAAATATAAAACTATAAAAGACAGGTCTTTTACTAGTAGGTTAGAAGAAACATTAATATTATGTATTTTACCGTTGGATAAAAATTTCTGATTATCTGTCTGGGAAAAAATCTACAGAGATGCAGTTACACTATTATGACAATAGACCGTGATCACTGATCATTTTTGTTAGTGCAAAGTCATGTACAGATGTGGTGTAGTATTGAAGTTGTCAAAAAATTGTAAAAACAAAGCAAACTCCGATTGCCGCTTTAAGCCTCCAATTACAAGAATATAAATAGTTTAGATAATTTAAAATATGTCATTCCAAATATTATTGCCATAGTTTGTGCTGTCGCTCGGATATACAAACTGAAATTTGCTGGCTTTATTTGGAATTTTCCATGCTCAAATAATTTGTTGTGTCACTTTTGTATGACTCTTATTACATGTTTCTGTTCCCTGTTGAAATTAAAATGTTTATAAGAGCTATATCTTACTGTTTCATTACATGGCATGTTGTACACTGTAGAGGAGGATCACCTCAAACGGTAAAGGTGATCACGGTTTGACAGAGTTGAAGCTGCTGTCAAAAAAAGAAATGCACACACTGAAATTTGAGTACATATATATAAATACATGTATATATAGACGAATCCGATTAGCGCTTGTGTTAAGTGACTGCGTAGGCGGCAATCAGTGGAGCCCATCAGCCTTAAATCGTCTACATGGGTTTCAAACCCTCACATTCAGTGAAATTGAAGAAATCAAGATACAATTTAGTGTACAACCATCCATGATACAGGTAAGCATAGAAATTGAAAGATCAAAAGGTGACAGACCACAGTTATGACCGACTGAAATCAGACCATCACTTGTTGTTCGGATTTGTGTATATGACATAATGAAGTATTGCACCATATTACACTTTAAAGCACCTCAGGCATTTTGTGAAGATGGGAGTAGGGCCATTTGGATTCATTTATAAATAAAGAGCAAAAACAACATTTCCGAACTTGATTTGAAATAACATCTTAATTTCACAATCTTCCATGATATTTAAGACATATTATTTGTTAAAATTTAACCGAACAGTTACCCCTGACACATTTCACAATTTGGGAGCAAAAATTTGATCACATAATTCTCAAGAGCCAATCACGACATTTGATAGTCTACTACACTGATTCATTTTGGATGGCTGCATTTTCCAATGAAAGAAATAGTCCATAATACAATTAATGATTGATATTTTAAAGAGGAACTAGAGATTAAGGTGAAAGTTTCATTCTTTTCCAATGGTCGGTTCTCGAGATATTAGCGATTAAAGTTATCTTTATTTTTTGGTTATTGGAGTCAAATTGTTGGATAAACTGTGACCTCGGGCCAAGTCACAGTTAGCCAGGGTGATGTTAGATTCATAACAGGTAAAAAACATGAGTTAGGAGTCCAAGTGCAAGTTTACTCCCTTGTACCATTTTTAGCTTTTTTGTGCACACAGGTGGACAACGATTTGAGACATTTGTCTGGAGGGGAAGGGTGTCGTCAATCGGAAGTGACGTATTACGAACTAAACACAATCGATTCCAGGTGGGTACAATATTGCAAGAGACAAGGAAATTTTACATTGGAATTCAGGTCCTTCGAAATCAGCATGCAAAATTTCAAAGCTGATGATTCAAACGGAATACGCAAGTTCAATGTCCATTAAAGTGATGTGGCCACTCACTGGGACAATCAATGCAATGCTGCACACCTTTCTCATTTCTTCCTGAGCACAGATTTCTTTGTGGTAATGGTCATGTTCGCAGAAACTTAACTCGATATGAAAGGAAATAATTGGCGAAACAACAAGGTACTGAGCTAAGAATACTGTCGAATTTGTCTTTGTCTAACCCACCAGAAAGAACATTCGATTAAAATTTATACTTTTAATAAAGTTCAATGTGTACTTTCATATTGGACTGAATTCGATACATATTGATATATATCCCATGACTACGCCGGTCAATGACATGTCCAAGGGCTTTAAAGATCATATCCTATTTGATAGCTAAACACCCCTTGATGATAGGCAGGGGCGCCGACAAAAGACACTGTTATACATATATTGCAATATATGATAGGACTTGCACTATCTACACTGGCGTAGACTGTAGGTTGGATATTTGTTGTGGGGGCTAACTGCAAAATCTGATCGGAGGTTTGTGAATTTTTTGAGCTTTAAAGCATCCTTCGATGCAATCTGTTGCAACATTTACATCATTTGAAGTCAATGAATTTGCATGGTTTTCATGGGTCTATTGGAAATTCGTACAGTTGTATCTTTTTAGAATTCGCTTTGTTCATAGGAGGGGGACATGGAGAGGGTAATGATATTTATTCAGTGGAAAGGAAAAACGAGAATGGCTGTCTTGTGTAAAGGTCTATAGGGATGGATCACCCCCCCCCCCCCCTTGGAAATGATTTCTGTTTTCAAGAGCGTCTAGATACAAATTAGGGCAATAAGTCCAATCCTAGAAAGTCGTAAAAGAGTCAGTACTTTTAATTTATCAAGAAATAGCTTAGTGGTCGGCAGAGCTCCAAACTTCGAGTTGTTCGGTCATGCGTTAGAACCTGGATAAATCTGAAGCTTCAAGGTAACGCTGTTGGACCGGATTTACCATTTTGGTTCCTCAGTGTTCACTAATAGTTTTGGGACCCAGACTACAATTCTCCTCAAGGCATTGCCACAAGTCACGACAGTCGTGACAACTTTCCATTCGCCCGACCGGCGAAATTAAGTGCAAAGTCCGTGGTGGTTCCATGAATTGAAATAGGGTAGGCTGGCTAACAGTTGTGGAGAAAATAAGTTTCTTCATTATCATTATTAACCAACACAAAAAATTACATTTCTTAGCCACCTATTCTTCCCTTTGTTTGATTCAAATGAATTCTTTCTGGATGATCTGGGACAAGAGGTCCGGGACCACATCTTTTCTCTACTGCGCAAAATGAAATGTCTGAATAAACCTTTTAGAGTCTAACTTTGCAGGGACCATAAATGTGCCCCCAATTTCGCTCACCGATTTAAAAGCGTATGACTGCGGATTAATATCCATATCTTGAGGTAGAAAAAGTGCTCCCTCCCCGCAATACTCGATAATGCACACTGATGATTTACCTTTCGACCTGTAGTAGACATTGTGTTTCCATGGATCAATTTAAGGTTTATGAATTATTGGTGACCCCCAAATATTTCTAAAAGACATGAAAACGGAAGCACATTTGAAATTGAGGGCCATTGTCCGGACAAAATCTGAGGATGCAAAATCCCCCGTAGCGTAGCCACAGGGGATCAATCGGCTATCCCGGGGATTTTTACCTAATGCTTATATTATTTTGCTCCACACAGGCAACACTAGTTTAAAAGTTCCATGCGAGTTTCGAGTGTGAGAACATGCAACAGTTGCGCGGAAAATTGATAGAAATTTCGTGTAACTTGTTGAAAGTTGAATCGCTTGTACGGGGCAAGGGCTTTAGACAGTTATTTACAAAAAGTTTTGAACGTCTGTAAATTATAATGTGGACGCCCAGCCATTCAATCCGCCATTGGTGAATATTGCTTTGTACATACAAGCCCGTTTCGGCAAAAAGGAACTGACATGTATAAACTTCTGTCTGTCTCCTTTATTTCTTTCGGTATTTCCCAAATTTACATGACAAACTGAAACCCAGTCATGCATATATCTATATTTCTATAGTACTTTTGTTCATATAAAACAACATAAATAGTAAGCTGAGGCTACCTTTATATGCTTGCTTAGCGTACCTCGCATTTTCATTGATAAGCCAAAAGAAATATTTTTGTAAAAAACATCAGTCATCGAGAATAAATATTAAAATTCATTGCTGCATGAAACCCACTATATGAAACTTAAAACCATCATTTACTGAATTTTCCAAGCTGTTGCAAAAACGTTTGATTGTACAAGCAAAATATATTACACGGTAGCTTTTCACAGTCATCGTCTTGAAGGATCTGAAGCAATAAGAAATATACATAGACCGGCGAGCAGAGAAACAGGCAGACGGACAAAGTATAATCGTATTATCTGATATTCTGCCTATTCATTTATAAGTCTGAAAATTAAATTACGTCTGAAGTTATTTTTTTAAAGATAAGTTTTAAACTTTCTAGCCAATTTAACATAATTTTACTGGAACAGAAAATAAAACAAGATCCCCAATGAGGTGCCAACACGTCACTCTGACGTGAGGTATTTTGGCTACACTGTTGACTATAATGGTGTAAAAATGCATCAAAAAATTAAACGTGATGTTAAATGTTTTGAGGTGATTAACATGTGATAGTGGAATTGTTCATTCAGTTCCAACAAAATTTATTATTAAAATTATATCCTTTGGTAGATTATACCGTCCAAAATATAACGACTACTTCAACTGCCAAGTAAAGCCATCTTTTTTTAGTGATTGTGTTTGGATAAAAAAGCGTTCTCCGACTTTTTTCCCTACCCCCCCCCCCACACAACAATTTGCATAGACAATTGCACTGAGTTTATACCCCACAGAAAACTACCCCAAGGTTTTTCCTAGTTACCTAAAGAGATATATCTTCTCAGGGAATATTGGGCGATGGGGGGGGGTTCAGTTACTACACGGGCTACTATCAATATCACCATACATAATATCTATTTGTTGAGAATTTCTCATAATTCACCAGAGATGCCAGCTTAGATAAACAGCACATCTGCAATTAAACGACTAATAACATAATACTACATGATCTATCACCGTTGTCAATATCAGAACATTTCTTTAATAAATTTTTTGATTTATTCATTTATTTTTTTTTAAATAAATGCCACTGCTAATTCCTTTTCATTCTTTTAAGCCATTCTCTTCTCAGAGAAACTGCTAATAGAGCTAATATATCCTATTACCAACACAAACTGAACATATCCAATTATGACACTTATTGTGCGTTGCGTTAAGAAGCCTACATTAATATGCGTACGTTGTAAAAAATGAAACATTTGTACAAAAATAACATACGAGAAAATTTAGCATACCCTGCAGTATGGTAAGTGGAGCCAACAATCTGCTTAAAATGTTAAAGGATTGTGTGCGACAGAGAGCACACCGAAATGAAGATTTCAAAGACCATCGTTTGTCACGCTCATGTCTGATTACGCAATGATTGAATAAGTCATTTATTCTGTGTCAATGCCATCTTCTGTACAAACGCACCAAGTAGAAGACCTTATGCACTGACGTCACCACTGACATCATTTTGGAAGGATTTAAATATGCACATGACTGCACCAGTGATCTTTGTGTTGTAAGACATTTACAGATAGGTGGGTAGAATGCGGTAGAATTTGTCCAACATGTGCACCAAAAACTTACATGCAAACCCGATTGATTGACGAATCTGCTGTCTGCATTTATTTAAGTTGGTTTGCTATTCCTCCAAAGGAGGTCACATTTTTTGCATTATGACATCATCTGCATAGGGTCTGCAGACCTTATGCAGATGATGTCATAGAGCTAAAGGTACTCCCTTGTTTGAAGGGTAATACACATAATTGCATGATACACCAACAAATGTACACAGCTGTTTTATCAGTCAAATATAAGCATACTTCTACTACACATGGGGCGCTGCTTTACTACTTCTTAAGTGAAAATATCCTTTGTTCTATTTCAGGAACAAACCCAAATTGTTTGGAATATTATCATAAATATTAAAACTCCAGTTGGTTTTCAAGCAAGTACAGTCTCTTCTCAATGAAAAAAATAATCTTTGCTACAGGTTGAGCCACATCTGGATAAAAGGCTGCAGCCAGCCTGACTAAAACCATTTAGTTGCAGAGTCGTAAAACCTCATCTAAATAACCACAGGTTACTGGACGTAGGAAGAACGTCATTTTAAAAGGAAAGATAACAAAAGTCAAACAATACAAAAAAAGTTGGTTTCTTGAATAGGATTTAATTATTTTCAAGTACACATTGTCTGATTGATTTTGTTGAGCTTTCTCCATCTCTAACAGGTCCTTGGTAATACTCATGTATTGCATTATAATATTGAATAACTTAAGAACCAGAATGCAAAAATGCATTGCAGTTTCGATGATACACAAATGTTCCATTTCAAAGAGTGCCATCATGCACCATTATCTTCTCATTCAAATGTTATACTAGCATGTTCAAAAAATAATTTTGTCATTCCAGATGACCTTTTGACCTCCATAAAAGCCATACATAGCTAGAATGACAAACAACAGACAGACAAATGGACAAACAGCTATGTTGAGGGATCACATTTAAAAAGGTTTCCAGGCTTTGACCCCTGGAGACCCCAGATGACCTTTCATCTCTGCCAAAAACTATGGGGACCATCTTCTGACCACAATGCATCCACATACCCAAATATGATATCTATCCAAGTTTCCTTTCTTGAGATATCGCATAAGCAGGATTTTCAGACTTGGACCAGAAGTGACCCCAGATGAACTTTGACCTCCATCAAAAACATTACGTACCATTTCCTAACCATAATGCATCCACATACCCAAATATGAAATCTATCAAAACAACTTAACTTGAGATATCACATAAACAAGGTTTTCATACTTTGACCCATGGTGACCCCAGGTGACCTTTGACCTCCACCAAAAACTATAGGGACCATCTCCTGACCATAACACATCTACATACTAAATATGAAATCTATTCAAGCTTTCTACCTTGAGATATAGTGTTAACGAAATTTTCAGGCGTTAACCCCCGGTGACCCCAGTTAACCTTTGACCTACCCCAAAAACAACAGGAACCATCTACTGACTATAACACATCCACATGCCAAATATTAAATCTATCCAAGTTTCCTACCTTGAGATATCGTGTTAACAATGTTTTCAGACTTTGACCCCTAGTGACCCCAGATGACCTTTGACCTCCACCAAAAATAATAGAGACCATTTCCTGACCATAACACATCGACATACCAAATATGAAATCTATCCAAGCTTCCTTACTTAATCTATCCTGTTAACGAGATTTTCAGACTTTGCTCCACGTGACCCCTGGTGACCTTTGACCTAGCACAAAAACAATAGGGACCATCTACTGACTATAACGCATCCACAGAGCAAAGATGAAATCTATCCAAGCTTTCTATCTTGAGATGTCCTGTTAACGAAATTTTCAGACTTTGACCCCCAGTGACACCAGATGACCTTTGACCCCCGCCAAAAACAATAGGGACCATCTCCTGACTATAGTGCATCCACATACCCAAATATGAAATCACTTCAAGCTTTCTATCTTGAGATATCCTGCTAACGAGATTTTAAGGCAATAACCCCTGTTGACCCCAGTTAACCTTTGACCTACCCCCAAAACAATAGGAACTATCTACTGACTATAACACATCCACATGCCAAATATTAAATCTATCCAAGTTTCCTACCTTGAGATATCGTGTTAACAATGTTTTCAGACTTTGACCCCTGGTGACCCCAGATGACCTTTGACCTCCACCAAAAATAAAAGTGACCATTTCCTGATCATAACACATCGACATACCAAATATGAAATCTATCCAAGCTTCCTTACTTGAGATATCGTGTTCACGAGATTTTCAGACTTTGCCCCCGTGACCCCAGATGACCTTTGACCTAGCACAAAAACAATAGGGACCATTTACTGACTATAATACATCCACATAGCAAAGATGAAATCTATCCGAGCTTTCTATCTTGAGATATCCTGTTAACGAAATTTTCAGACTTTGACCCCCGGTGACACCAGATGACCTTTGACCCCCGCCAAAAACAATAGGGACCATCTACTGACTATAACGAATCCGCATACCCAAATATGAAATAAATTCAAGCTTTCTACCTTGAGATATCCTGTTAACGAGATTTTCAGATGTTGACCCCCGGTGACCCCACATGACCTTTGACCTATGCCAAAAGCAATAGGGACCATCTTTTGACTATAATGCATCTACATACCACATATGAAATCTATTCAAGCTTCCTATCTTGAGATATTGTGTTAACAAGGTTTTCAGGCTTTCACCCCTGGTGACCCCTGGTGACCTTTGACCTCCACCAAAAGCAATAGGGTTCTCCCTCTCAGTATGGGGCATCTATGTCCTAAGTTTGAAAACTGTCAGACATTCCTATCTTGAGATATCGTGTTAACAAGCAAAGTGTCACAAACACACACACACACACATGCATACACACACATACATACACACACATGGACGCCATAATGATTGCATTGGTTTCTCTTATCATCGAAACCAATAAAACTATTTAGGAAGCCTCCGGCTTTCATCTTTAAAACTATTTTTACCATGACCCCAACATACATTTTCAGGGATGTTAATTCTCTGTTGGTGAGTTCTCTTTTGACTGAACTCAGAATTTGAAAATTCAAAAGATGCAGAGTAACTTAAATTCCACAGGTAGCATTGTATGCTAACGTGGGCATGGTTTGGAACAATTAATAGTTGTGACTTCACAAGGAGGTATGGGAGGAATTACTAACTGCTCAGTTGGGAGAATTGGAACTTTTTAGATAACAAGAATTGCCCTTAAACCTTCATGATTGGAGGTAATCCTCAAGCGCTGACCTGGATGGACAGTTGGCTATTGTGAATTTCCTTCCATTGTGTACTAAGCATCTTAACAACCCTTTCCCTATCCTCCTGTGTAGGCAAGATGACTGTCCATGCAACATCTGGTGTGTCCTGCTTTGCAGCACCCTCAACAGTCGCACTGAAGTGGTCTTTGGAAATATCAACATCCACATCTAAAACTTCAAAGATGAGAGTTATATCTTTAGAAGTGAAGTCACTGAGGACTATCCTCTTCAGATTTCTTATAGAATGAGCGTCAATCAAGTGGTAGTGCACCGTCTCAGGAAGAGCTCGGATGAAACTTGGTAATGGATAGCTCACATGATCCTCATTACAAAGAGCTATATGCTGGTTGATGACAAATAAAGAACATATCTCCTGTTCCCAGGGTTCAATTACCATATTTTCTGAATTCCCTGTCAGCTCACCTACAAAAGTCTTATAACATATTCTATAAAAAAGCATCGTAGATTCAGTAAGGTCTGGGGTTGAACTGGACAAACTCTCTGAGAGAACATGACGAAGATCCTCGATAGCCTCTTCATTTTGGTAGTAGAATGTGACATTACTTGGATGTACATACTCTGTTAATCCAGTATGTTGCTCTGATAGTTGTGAATTCTGGTTGTAGATGTCCCCACCCTCAGGATCAGGAGAATGGGGTAACTGAGTGTCACCAGCTGGCAAAGCTTTCATCAACTGTTCACGAAATTCCTTTGTGAGTTGGAAATTTTGTGTAAGCAAGGTTACTGTAGTGTCAGCCGAGGGACCTGTTATTCTTAGTTTTTGATTAAATAGACCAGCGAAAACTTCTCTGATATCACCCAAATCTATTTTATGCTGACATCGCACACAGTCCAAGCCACTGGTATCTGTTGTGTGAAGAACACCGCTCTGGTGTGGTTGGGAAACCTGGCCGCTCTTAAAAGTCATAGTATAGCTAATCACACCAAAATCACTTCTGATACGACGATGGGCCTTTCCATTGGAGTTCTCTGAGAAGAATTTCATATCTGTCTGAGAGACAAAGTAAATGGCTTTGCAACTCAGCATCACCATGGCAACCACAGGTACCTTAGGGGCAGCAAATGTAATTACAGTTGACCACATAACATGAAGAAGTCTTTCTGTTTCCAAAGAAATCTGAGCAACATTTTCATGGAAGAACTTCACCAGTTCCATTGCATTCATAGATTGTATGAATTCCATTGCTTCTGGGATAGCAACAATCTTTGTTTTGTTACAGGATAAGAGGTATTCAAGTATTTCTGTTTCATACTTTGGTATTTCTTTTGATTGTGGAGGGAGCACTGTCTGAACACTTTTATCTGAATCAGATTTTCGGGTAGGAGTATCTGTCATGGCTTTTGTCTCTACAGTTGCCACAGTTATTCCAGCAGAGTTAGCAGTGACTTCTGCAGGAGCTGGAGTTCCTGTGATGACTGCAATTGTGCCTGAATTACCATCAGATGTAACTGCAGTAATGACAGTTGTAGCTGGAGTAACATGAAGGTTTCCAACAGATGCAGCTGTTTCCATGTTTCTGACTGGTTTTAACTCCTGTTTTACTTTCACAGGGTCACTCTTCAAAATTTTGTTATTAAGCAAGTGTAATACATATTCATAAACCTGTACAGCTTCATGCTGACTGGGATGGATAGGATTGTAGAGTTTGGCACTTCCTTCTGCCAAACCGTTCAGAATGTTTACAAACTCCTTTTGCTGGGAAGTTTCCATGGCATTTAAAATCTCCACAATATTAGAACCTTTAACGTTTGGGTGTGGTTGGTCAGTAAGCCTGTGACGAGTTCCATAGGTGCATAAGACAGGGCCTTTGAAGAAAATGTACAGATTGGTGAACAAATCACTGACAACATGGATACCATGGGCTTTATGTCTGGCTAACTCATCAAAAAGACAATGTGCCAAGGCTCTTGGACTGATCTGTGTGTCGACCTGTGGAGGTTCTGTGTCTGGTAAAACGATTGCATTCTTGGATGTAGCACCAGCTGTAACTGCTAATGACTGGACTCCTGGGACACTGGAACTATGTAGAGAAAAGAAAGTGGATGGCCATAAGTTTTAAAACAAAATCATGATTATCATTTGTTCTCTACCTTAAGACACAAATATACTGATACAACATAGGTGCCACCGAATGCAGAGACAGTCTAAAAAGTTGCATAAATTCAAGGGAGTCCCTTACCTTAAGACACTAATATACTGATAAACATTGATGCCACAGAATGCAGGGACAGCTGGAAAATTCATGAAAAGGGGGGGGGGGGGAGAGGTCACATGCAAAATATACCCCATAATTTCCAATAATAATGCTAGGTTACAGGCTCGAAGGTTGAAAAAGTGCCTAGAGAGCAGGTCACACTGGATTGATTTTCAATTAGAAATCGAATCCATCTTTTCTAAATATGTTAGTTAGATAGAGTTTTGGGGCCAAGGTCCCAACCTACTGGTTCAAGTCAAGCCAACAACTGCCTGTTTCCCAGTTGTGGCTCACTGCTGGCTTGTTTTCCCTACTCCAATTCTAAATATGCAGAATAGTCTTCTATTTGAACTTTGGTTTAAAACTGGTCACACTAATAGAAGAATTAATAGTAAAACCAATCCAACTATTGAACTCTGTCAAATAAACTTTGTATGCCGATAAGATGTTACATAATAATTAACTTACATTACAATTTCTAATACAGATCATATAGTTCTACAAGTTGGGAAACGTATTGCTCTTTCCTGTCAAGGATGGAGAAGCTTTTGACTACACCTCACAAAAACTGGACTCAAATCAGATCCAAAATTGATGTAGCAGGATGACTTGTGATTGACTGGTTATGATCCAGAAAACTAAAGAGCTTCATGACTCCTTGACATTGAAAATTAAATGCTTCATTATGAAGATAAGAAGTTAGCTTTGTTCACATTAAGGTGCTAAAAATTAAAGACTATTAAAGTTGTATAAAATAATCGCACTTATGTGAATACAGGCAAAATTGAATTTCTGAATAGTTTTAGGAACTTCATGAGAGAAAAGAGCATGACATATGAGACAATGCACCATGTTTTCTATTTGATAAATCATTTTCTATATTGTCTTCAAGCCTTGATTTCTTACGACCACATATTTTCATATTATCAAAGTTCCCAACTCAGCTCAAGTGATTTCAAATGACCTTCAGCTTCTATCAAACTTTACAAATCATCTACACAGCAAAGGATGACCACGTCCCAACGGGAACATCATCCAAGATGATCCTTTTTGTGATACCATATGTCCAATTTTCAAGGTTTCACCAGAAGATCTACTTTTATATCCCTAATCACCTTTGGTTAAAAAGCATTAGGGTCCTAGCTAGTTTTCAACTAGGGGCTTCCACAGAAAAAAGGTGATACCTATCGAAGATGCATTTTTTTAATTGCACATGTCTTTGCTGAAGACAGCAATACTTGAATGAAAATAACCCTACATAATACCTTTTGTGAAAGGTGAGAAAGCGAAGCCTTCCACTCCTGTAAAATTCCATGCTAGAATTGCCCCCTTACACTTAAAACATAAAATTGAAAAAAGGGAAACCCACAAATAATGTAGCCTACCTTATTCATAAATCTGTGAATGTTACTAAAAGTTTGCCCAAATGATGGGGGATAATCCACATTATAATCCAAAAATAGTCCAAATTTGGACAGCCAAATTACATTGTGGGCTTAAAGTTTTGTGGCATCCTGTGGGCTCTCCCTATGCCAATCTCATCACACTGATAACTTGCCCAAGGATTACCATAGGTAGGTAAGGTAATGTAAATACGATTTAAGGATGATGTAAATTGCTCTTTCATAATTACCCTATTCTGGCATACTTACTCGAGCTCTCTCTTTTCTTCTCTTTCAATCTTTTCCTCTCCAGACTTGACTGATACAACCTCTTGGAATCTCTCCGTCTGTCTGTTAGACTTCTGGTCACTCTGTTTTTTATCAGGCTGATTGCCCGATTGTTGGTCAAGGTGTTGGTTAGACTTTCCTGCAGCTGCATGGAGTTCATTTAATTTATTCAACCAATTCTTCCCACCTTCTTGATGGATCTTTTTAATCTGAGCCTGAAAGTTGTTTCCTGTAGTTATGCCATGAGGACAGAAATGAGCACCACTGTCAAAAATTTAATGCTAACATTGTTGATAATATGAATGTGAGTTTGTGGCAACAAAACCAATTTTGTATTGCAACAATAACATTTCACACTAAGTGACAATACATAAAGTAAACAAAAATAAAGCAATAAAATGGTACATCAAATATGACATTCATAAATAAGAAAAATAAATATCAAACATATCACACAGCTTCCAACATATTAATCCCTGCAATGAAACTTTTTTTCCTAGATGTTGAAAATGAGTTTTCAGTATTGATTTTGACAGATATCCGAATAGGGCTCAAAATAAGCTTGAAAGTGGGCACAGTAAAAATGAGCAAAACGGCTGTTGGTCTGTTATTTCAATGGACATTTTCTGAGGGGCAACACAGCCATCACAAAGGGCATCACAGCCATGGCTGTCAGTGCCGACAGTTATTTTGAGCCCTCACCAAACTAAATACAGGAACCATAATTAAATTAAAAAAAGAAAGAAGAAAAAAGCAAACAAATGGCTTTGCTACTTCAGCAAAGCTATTTTTGGAGATGACAAAGCAAAACTCCTTCTACCACAGGTAGAATTTTTAAAGGTCAAGAGCCATCACCCCAAACTTATTTTGAAGCAATAACTAAACCTCAAAAACTTATTTCTCTTCATAATGGTTAAGAACTTCAATATTTCATATTTAAGATAGTTTCACTAAGTCAAAGTTGATTACTGAGAAGAAAAATTAGTGTCACATGTTCCTTAAAACCAATCATGGAACAGAACAGTCCACAACACTAATTCAAGTTAGTGTGACCACATTTTCCCTTTAACGTATCCTTATTGAGATTCCATTTCCAATCTTACAATGACCATAACAACATAAGTAACAGCTGACTGAATTTACTAACCTGCAAGGGGAGATGAATTATCAGCTTTAACAACCTTACTAGTAGATGCACTGGATGGATTTTCCAGTATAGCCACTTCATGACTCTGTAGGAACAATGTACTCATTACATGAATTTCAATTGAAAAGATTCACTCACACCCCATTTAATCAATACATCAATCGACTGATCAATCAATGACATTTAAATGGCACTAAAATCATACACCTGTCTTAAGAGCTCTCTAAAGACCTGAGTCCATATATAACTGCTTATAAACCTCACAAAACAAGATGGTCTTGTGGAGAGACTTGAATACAAATTTCATAACAACTTACTGCTTTTTAAATTTTCAGAAAGTCTGTTTTCATTTTTTACATACATACATACATACATACATACATACATACATACATACATACATACATACATACATACATACATACATACATACATACATACATACATACATACATACATACATACACACATACATTTATATAGCGCTAGCTCCAAATGATCAAAGCGCTTAAAAACAGGAAGAGAACGGTAAAGTACAGTACAGTTAAAACTAGAAAGCCAAAAGGCTTAGTGATTCCTTGCTGTATGATACTGTATATTGTAATAATGAACATGGATGCCCACATGACAAGCATGAGATCCCTCACAAATACTGAGGTATACTAGTAAGGTCAAAACCTTTTGAGATCATGTGACCCAAAATGACCATTCACCCCAACTTAAAACAATAGGGAGCAACTACCTAAAAAGACCATCAACATGCTAAATATGAGCAATTCACAAACTGAGTATGAGATCCCTCCACAGTTCAATAACCACATAAAAATGTCACGTCTACAAGGTTTTGCCCTTTTGTGACCCCAACCTTTGACCTCCACAAAAAAGAGAGGTCTCCCATGCAGTTATGATGCTGGTAAACTATGTTGTCTATTAACTTGATAAAGAGGGTATTTTTGAAACATGCTCCTTTAAATCAAAATTTCCGGTACTGAGGATGGCTTTGGATATATTGATGTCTCTATGATCCAAAAAGTTGACTGCACTGAGGTTAGTGTTAGAACAAGCCCTCATCCTAACAGTCATCCATAAATTGGAACATACAGTAGAGACATCTCAACCAAAAGGTGTAACCTTGGCTATTAGTGGTGGTCCTTTTGTATTTGTTTTTTGGTGTGATGCCCTTCCCAATGACTTTGATGTCCTGGAAAATTAACAAAAAATGGGAACCCTATTAATCCAGAAATTAACAAGATTTGTAATTTGCCTGAAATTGTTTGCTTGTAGGAACACCACATAACAGAGTACAAGTCAAGTGTCCTTTGTTTGATACACAGTAGATACTATTATGCTTGTTTTGATTACCTGAACTACAGTACTTTCTGAAAAACAAGCCTTACTGAGAGGGCTAAATAAGTGTCAGACACTATCTCTAGACAGGTAGGAAATGGTCAAATCCATTGAGCTGTATGATTCAATGAGAAAAGCCCTCAAGACACTGTGGCAGTCAAATGTGATAAATTAGGTAAGATAACAGTGACCAGCAATTTTCACAGACTCTGGTGGGTCAGTTACAATTTGAGTCATTCAATTAGACAATCTTACTTCAAGCATGCTCAAGGGTATTTGATCCAAATGATCAGTTATTTAGTTCTTTTTATAAAACTAATTACCCATGGAGTATTTTATTATCTAGTTCCCACGTACATGTCCTTATGAGGACAGTGGCACAAGGTTTGTCTGTAACTTTTAACAATCTTTGATACTAAATTTAATGTTATCTTTAATTTTTCTTTAGGGTTATGGAAGAAAAAATGTTTGTATGCTCTAAAAGAAATTTTGTGCATCATACAGAGCCTTTGATCTGTTCAAAGTTTACACTTATGAAGTTCCCCACTGAACAATTCCTCTGCTTTGTGGGCATGGAAGCTTTCTCCCATATGTTCAGAGCTATGTCCCCAAATAACCCTCATACAGCCTTTGTTTAACTCACATGTTTCAGACACTGCTAGAAACTTCCACTTAAGAGTAGGAAATAAATTTCATGAAAATCTACAGGCAAAGATACTTATGGCAAAATCAGCATACCTATGACAGAGATAAATTAAATAACATGCCAGCCTGATGAACAGTTTTTTCCTTTTTAACTTATTAAGATTTGTTCTACCCACTTACTCTTATGCTTCTTAATTCTGGCACTAAATGTTATAGGGCAAAACATAAACCAAAATCAACATAAATACTGTACCAAATGCACTTTTATGCACTTAAGACATTCTTGATACAGTGAGATTGCTTCAGTACATATTTTGAAATTACCCAACTTGATCATTTACATAATGAAGTGGATTCCAAAAGCTTACCTATGCATCTTACATTACCCATGCCATTCAAAACTCTTGACCCTATGCACTAATGAATATTAACCCTAACAGTTACCCTTTTTGAAATATAGTATGTGCAAGGTTTAACCTCTGATGACCCTAAAAGACCTTTGACCTCCTGTAAAAACAATAGGGATCATCTCCATACTGACAATCCACATGCTAAGTATGCGATCCCTCACAGTTACCCTTCTTGAGAAAAACTGTTTAAAAAGTTTGATGTTTTGACCTCTGGTGACCCCAGATGACATTTGACCTCCACCAAAAACAATAGGGATCATCTACTTAACATGGACAATCCACATGCTATATATATGAGCCCTCACAGTTACCCTTCTTGAGATACAGTGTTTACAAGGTTTTGACCTTTTTACCTCTGGTGACCCCAAATGACCTTTGACCTCCACCAAAAACAATAGGGATCATCTACTTAACCCTTTACCGTTGTTCTCCAATCTGGGCATATTTGCGCGCCTCGGGAGTGGGCGGAAAAGCGGACGTAGCACGCCCCGCATCAGCTTCCGTAGGCTATTGACCTCGTGACCTTGAACTATTGTCTCTCTCGTTGTTGTGGCCGAATTTTCAGGTAGCTACTCGCAGTTTCGAGCTCCACGTGAAGCAGTAAAGATGGGTGACAGCTGCGCTCTCTGTATGGGTCCAAAAGGACCCAAACAATGGTAAAGGGTTAATATGGGCAATCAGCATGGTAAGTATGAGATCACTCACATTTTTCCTTCTGGAGATACCGTGTTTACAAGAAATTTCCCCAAGGTATTTACCATTTGACTCCTGGTGACCGCAAATGACCTTTGACCTCCACCAAAAACAATAGGGATCTTCTGCTTAATGTGGGCAATCTACATGCCAAGTTTGAGATCTCTCAGAGTAACCCTTCTTGAGATATCGTGTTTACAAGTAGGCATCACATATGCGCACACACACACACACACACATACACACACACGACATCACCATCGCATAGGTTCCTTGCCTGCCTTTGGCAAGGAATCAAAAGGTGAGACTTTAGGAGCTTTTTAAAAGTAGTGACTGATTAAGCTTCCCTGATATTACATGAGAGTGTGTTCCAAAGTGAGGGGCTGGATACAGAGAAAGCCTTGTCGGCAATGTGTTTCTTTCTAAACGGAACTGTTAATAGAGTTGTATCAGTAGCGGACCTCGTTACCGGGCCTGTAGAGGGAAGTTGTTTACATATCACAGATTTTGTGAGATAAACTGGTCCGCAGTTATTTAGGCATTTGTAAACGTAAAGACATATTTCAAATTTAAATCGTTTTTCAATAGGAAGCCAGTGAAGTTTTTTCATTAAAAGTAAAGGACTATCCAGACTAGAGGCAGAAAAAATCAATTTAGCAGCTCAGTTTTGCAACAACTGTAGATGGTTGAGGTCTCAAACATTCACACCATAGAGGAGGGCATTACCATAGTCTAATCTAGAAAGGACAAGTGCACGTACAATAAGATGTCATGTATCCTGATCAAGATAACGAGAAATGCGACGGATGTTACGGAGCTGGAAATTTCCAGCTGATATGAGACTATTAATTTGTTTGGTCAAATTAGAACCAAAGAAAACTCCTAGATTATGTATGTTACAGGTTCAATTTTGGCTACCACCCACTGTAAGATTAAGTTTCGGGAGCTTTAAAAGGCTTTGTCTAGTTCCTGCTATTTAAGAGTTTACTGAAAATGATCTCTCAGCAATTAAACAGAAATATGAAAACAAATGCAAAAAGTAATATTCAGAAAAAAGAAACTCAATGAAATCCATGATTTTGATGCAAAAGTCACTTCCAAAATACCCCCTTGTTCACTTCTTGGGAATGGAAATTTTAGAAAGGGAGTATTTGGTATTAACACTACAAAAAATACATGGATGAACTTTGCCTGCTATCAAGCACTAACACATTTAAAATTTCTCCATTTCCAAAATACTGTATTATTAACAGGTATATATTCAACCAAGGTGTAGACCTGTTAATAGAATTTTTGTGAATGTAGTTCAACAAAGGTGATCATTAATATCTTGATCAATTAAACATATGTTGAAGAGTTAGATGGAGCTTTATGGCCCAGTTTCCAACCTATTGGTTCAAGTAGAGCTGGCCAAGGTCTTTTTTCCAGTTGTGGCTCACTGGCTTGATTTCCCTACTCCATTGCTAAGGCTGAGCCTATGTCATGCTACTCCATAAGACCTAACTTATATTTTTTTGTGCAGGATAAACATGCTTCTGGTGATATAGACAAAAACTTTGCTTGTTAAATGAAAACTTACTTTAGTGCTCCTTTTGTTCTGGTTCAGCTTTGATTTCTGTATTGCACTAAGGATAGCCACTGTATCCTGAAAAATAAATACTTACGTTTTGTTATTGGGCAAAAGGTCATGAACATCCTCAAACATGACTAGTTTTCAAAAAGCAAGCCGGTGAAAAAAGTCACTAGTAAATAAGAGAGTGGATGAAGGTCACCCATAAAATTTGATGGTAAAAAACATCTTTATTCTAGCTGACTTTAATGTCAGGCCTTGAATTTTGAGGGGTGCAAGTTAGATCATACACCACCATTCACCTCAAATTACTGTGAAGGGTATGATTATGTGTACACATACTGTAGATAAATGATGACAAATTAAATCTAATCAAATCATATAACACAGTTCCCTGACCACACTTCTACTAAGGAGTGTGATTTGTAACTCACCTGAAAAAACTTTAACTCAAGAACTGGGACAACAATCAATCAATGATTTTTGAATGTGTTAAGTAATTTATGAATGTGTTATATAATGTCAGCTGACAGTTAACATGGTGCAAATATGATTGAGTCCTCCTTTTTTGGTAGTATTAGTTGCCTCTTGTGCCAGAGGGAAATAGGTAAGCATATTTTAAAAATCCCAGCACACATGAGGAATAGCATGACAAAGGTACTAGGCAAATACAGGTGGACCTTGCCTAATGGTGCCCCGGAAGTAGTTGTGGCCAAGGGTCACTTCATTTTCCCAACATTTAAACAAAAACCACAAACTGAGTACCTGAGAAAATGGGGGGCAATCTAACTAACCCCCTCCATTGGTAATTGTTGGGGAAATGACAACCCTCCCCACCTGTTAACACTCACAACTTCACTTTGAAAATATTTAAAAGGAACAAAACCACTAAGTGATTACACAAAAAATTAACAAATACTTGAAAGTTCATGTAAATGTTTTCAAAGCCCTTTGCACACTAGAAATGTTCTTGTTCTACAAAGTCTACAAAAATTTATCCTAAAAATAGCCAACTAAATTGCCAGTTATTTTTTCAGAAAAGTATTTCCTTTGTAACTTTATCCTGTTTTAAAATGATATCAGTTTGAACTTGAATAAAAGCATTTCTCTTTTGTCATTGTCATCTGAAACAAAATTTAGATTTGATTTAAGTCTTTTTTTTTTGTTCTAATAATGACACTTTCTTTACAAGCAAAACAGTTTCATTTCAGTATCATAAATCTGCAAACTAAATTGCAATCAGGTAAAAATTCTTTTAATTTGATAAGCACTTTTCCTTTTATTCTGACAATAACTGTCATATAAGAACAATTTTGTTTCACTTTATAACTGCAATCTGTAAAATCAATTACCATTTCTTGACTTGAAGCAGGCTGGCCATCAAGAGTGATTTCAGGGACTCTATCTCCAAACAATTTAAGGATTTTTGTTCTGTAATCCACAATTCCAGTGACTGGGTTTGCAAAAAGCACCAGAGTTTCAAGACATGGCAGCTTCTCTAATGACTTAACATCATCTACCTAGAAAACAAAACAGACATAATTCAACAAAGGCATGACAGACATTCCACATAGGGAAGAAAAAAGATCATATTACAAAATATGTAATATCAACACCATTTTCTATTTTAAGTCAGTATAGGAAGGCATGTAAACATAAGAAAATTGTTATATTAGAAATTTTGTACCAAGTCTGTGTGTGTGCCTGTCTTTCTGTTCTGTCTGTATGTCTCTTTCTGTCTGATGCATTAAACCAATTAAGCTCTACCTTTCTAGAGATTAATTTAACCTTCATGCATCATCACAAACTGAAATCCTAGTAGAGGTCTACTCACTTCAATTTGAGAATGCTAGCATTAATGTTTGAGAAATGCATTGGAGAGGGATAATCTAGAGTACATTGTTTTTGGTCTGTTGTAGTTTTAAACGACTTATAACCTTCTGGTTAGATGTAGCTGTGTCCCGCAGTCTGTTCAATTGTTAGGTCACTGAATTGTGTTTCTTAATTCACTGTTTATGTGGAGGATTGTGTCTTAGAGAGGGTAGAATAAAACTGACAGAATACAAGACATTTGTTTGAGGAATAAATTATTAACTTTGAGATTAAAACCATTTTTTTTATTTTAACTCATTAGTTATACTACTCAAAATGAGGAGACTCCCGCTACATGTAGAGCTTCAAAACTTGTAAATTATGTATGAACACAAATCAGGAATGACTTCAATTTGAGGGACCATCAAGGTTTGATGGTCAATATTAACTCATTGTTACTGCACTTCATTTTTCCTACTTTAACTGATTTTTTACCTGAATCAACAAATATTGGAGACGTCTTCCAACTGAGAAGAAAAGTTAATTCTGTGTTGACTATCACATGGAAATTGCATAATTTTAAGGGGCAAAAATTTTTAACAGAGATACAAGACTAAACAGCCTCATCCATTCAGAACATCAGAACCTGATGACAAATAATTTTTTTTTTGTTGTCATGCAGAATTAATGCTGTGGAAAACTTGTAAAAAGAAACACTGATTGCACCTTTTAAACATGAACTTAAATGTTTCACTACTATACCTGCATACTTACCTTTTCAATACTGTTGTGCCCTACATCCAGATTGACTAAAGAATAGAGTTTAACAAGACCATCTAAACTGTGAAGGAGGTTATATGACAAGTTTAATGTTGTTATGTTTCCAAGCTTCACGTGCATGTTCTCCAGTCTCTCCACTGCATTATGGGATAGGTCTAGGTAGACCAAACTTGATAAATGTTCCAAATTGTTAATGCCTGTTAAGTTATTGTGACTGAATGTTAAATGTTCCACTTTCGGAAGTAAACACTGTTGAAAGAGAAGAGAGATGGACATGCATTGTATTGTTAATATATTTCTTTTCATCAAACATGCTTTTTCATAAAATATTGCTTATCTGATATTTAAATGAAAATGAAATGTAAACTAATTATTGGCATCTTGTTGACAAACAGATTTTATTGGAGTATGCATATCTGGTAAAACCTGGCTGCGGATGTGATATCACAGAATAGTTAGCACAATTTTGTTATTTGTAGTTCTGCAATATATTAATTCCACAAGCTTGCAATTTTTGGTTTTCTCGTTACCAAACATGGAGGAGATAGTAAAACTCACAAAAACCCGATCAGAATCCAATCCATTATCGCTGTAGGGTGACCTGTGCTTACTGCACAATGAACATAGCACAACAGACATAACCAAATCCATGCTACTGACTTAACACCCCTGGCCTGGGGGTTGCAGAATATGCCAATGGTGTTCCCTGCCTGCATGTCATTACATGCAAATAAAGGGGAGGACTTCAACCGTAATTGAAACTAAACTTGGACTTTGTTGTATTTGAAACAGTATTTGAACTTTGCTCTCCTATACAGCTAGTCTTGTTTCAAGACTCTGGTTAATTTGTATCCACCACACATCGGTTTGGAAGCATACAGAGCCATATTGTGCCTACTTAGCACTACGCCCTCTACCTGCTTATCTTTTGAAAACTCCAAACCAGAGTCTTGTACATTACGGCAGAGATCATGTGACCTTTTCTTTGTTTCTTATTAAATTTTCCCTCAGAAAATTGAGGGAGCCAATGACAGCAGTGAAATGTACACACACCTATGTACTGATATACATATTCATTATGCTTCATATAGCCACTGAGTGAGCAGAGAACGACCACTGCACTGTTACATTATAGTGTGTAACATATACAGCCCAGTAATAAACATGTACATCACAGTAAAACACTGCAACCATGGAAGTACTACCTCGAAGGTAGTACTTCTATGCTGCAACAGCGAACATTTGACTGTATACAATGGTTACTCAACATAGCAGCTATCTCAACGTTATCAACTGTATTTCTATAATGTGTTACTTTACTGTGTGAAATCATGGAAGTACTTCCATGGTACAATAGAATGTAAAACAAGTGTGAGAAATTTGTTTGCTGCCTGGGTTTATTCGCTGGTTAGTTGTATATTGGTGCGAACAGAACCTTTTCCTCCAGAGATAAAGAGGGATACAATGAAAGGGCAATTCCTCTCGGCCTAGATATGAATCTTTCAGCATTTAGTCTGTATAACAATTTTACAGGGGGATGGGTGCATGGGAGGGGTGGGGTTTCCATTTTAGTTTGTAAACTTTAGGTCATGAAACTGGTTAGCCCAGCCAGCTGCCGCCTTCCCAGTTGACAAACCTGTGATGAGCCCCATGTTCCTAAATTCATATGTTGAGACCACGGTGACAGCTGGGAAGGGGGGGGGGGCTTGCACCCTCCCCACTTTTTCTGCTGTAGGCATTTTGGGCCAGCTTAATTACATTGCTACTACGTCACTGAACATATAAGGCCCCTTTGGTGATTGGCTCCCCACTTCAATTTTTGCCAGGCTTGTGGTCCCCAAGAGATATTTTTAATTTTGCACCCAAAAATTAGTAAGAGCCCCGTTTGGGTAGTCCACATGCATGAGGGATAGCTAGGTAGCTAGCCCATATTTTCCCACACATCAGTTGTTTACATGGGTCCCATTTCATATAGGTGTCATGTAGGCTTGGCATATGGGCTGTGCTGCCTTTCATTCTGGGTTCAATTAAATTAATCACATGAGCCTCATATGGGCCAAGAAATGGGGCCCATATGGGAATGTTGCAGCTTAATTTCCAGGCACATGAAGAGCCATCACTGTCTTGGAAAGGGGACAATTGAAAAGGTTTGAAGCCTGAACGGCCATCAGACATGACAATCATCAAAATAGGTTTGGAAGTTCAATCCATCATTAATTTAAATGGGCAGATAGGCTGGCCAGTCGGAGTTCATATGTTCAGTAAAGGTAGGTCTGACTCGCAGTTGAATCCGATGCACATAAAGAATTTACCCATGGGGAAGGGGTCATTGTACAAAGGTTTATACAATTTAGACATTAAAACTTGTGGTGGCGATCCAATTGAATTGGGCTGGAGTGTACAGAGGCCTTTCAAAGACCATGGTCCTAGCTATAGGTTACACTTGCCTTTGTTTTTAAACACTGGCTAGCAATTATACTTGCCCAGTCTCATCTAATGGTGTCATATGGTACCCTTCACCAAGAGTTCAATGTAGGCATGGTTTTTTATCAGACTTGGCCAGGCTGTACTGGACATAGGCCTACTGTTTAAAGGTGGGGGGGGGGGGGGATGCTTAAAATTATAGATCTATGGGGCAAAAATATTTAGAGGTGAAACATTTCAAAGTGTACCAATAGTTACCTACTTAAAGTGGCTGCAAAATTTTTTATGGGCTTTTATCCCAGCCCTCATTACATATGCCAGTAGTTTGCATGGTTCTAAATGCAGTCTGAATGGTACCAGGACTACATTTCTGACAAGTTGTTTTAACTTCCATTGAAACATCATTGAAACATCATAGGCCTATGTCCAGTACAGCCTGGACATCATGGTTTTGACTTCCATTGAAACATCATGGACATTGCTCCTTTCCCATTGGCTGCATCATACAGTATTGAATGCAGCTTAAGGGACAAAAGAGAACAGTGTTGCTAGTGAATTGACTGGCAAAAATCACGAAGCAAATTCTTTCATGAATCGTTAGTAGGTCTATTTCCATTTCTGCAATTTTTGATGATCGATTTATTTTCAACTGGCAATTCTTGGGTAGAAAATTGCAATGTAAACCCAGCTCTTTAGTCCCTTGCAGTTGGAAGTGCTCAATATCACACACACTGGCAGCTGCAGTGTATTATTGTATGGCCTCAAGTAATTTCACTGCTGTCTTGAAGGTTAACTAAAGGCAGGTGTCATTTTGGAGAATAGGGTGGGGGAGACCATGGAACTAAGTACAACTGTATATCACACTTATACATCCTAACTCATACACTAGCAATGATTTCTTTCCTGTGCTTGTTGTTATAGGCCAAGAAAAAGAAGGACTGAATCGAACCCTCTCAGTAGTTACTGTACAACAGATATGATCCAACTTGGTGATATAGTGAGGCAAATCACATTGTTTTTATTTCCGTCCAATTTATTTCTTGTGTTCATTTCTCATCAAACAGATTAGGCTATGTTCAGAAGATTGCCATATGATATGAACCCTCAGAGAAGAAAAAAGAAAAGAAAAAATGCTCAGGTGTTTATCAAAGCTTGTCACCTGCATGAACCATAAAATAATAGAAACCAAATGAGCAGAAAATGAGCAGACTGTGCCAATCAGGAAAACAGAAAGAAAACTGTGACTTCTCTGAATACTAAAACATTCATACAATCAAACATATTTTACAGAACTAGGGCAGCGATGCTGCAGAATCTCAATACTTTGTGGATGTTAAGGAGACAAAGTATCCATATTGTGAGCACTGATGGTATTTGATGTAAATGCCATCCTCCTTTGGCATTTTGCATAAAAAGATTACCCATCCTGATGCATTTCATGCTCCAAAAAGATCAAATGCATAGAGAACAATTTTTACAATAATACTGTGACACTAAGTGAGGTACATAATATTGTGCACCATACTGAAACTTTGCAAAGCAGAAATAATTAACCAGATATGCAGCTCAGTGACATCTTCTGATAAATCCAACAGTCCAATGACAGCTATTTTCCTTCTGCATTCCATACCATTTTCTCTCAAATCTTTTTTTTTTTTTTTCAGTATTTTATTTTTATTTTTTTGCAGAACTATCTTCTTTTTGAGAACTATCCTTTTTTTTTTTTTTTTCCTCCATTTATTTTGAATATCAATCATCGAGTAATATTCATACATTAAATTTACTTTAGGTATATTTACAGACATTGTACATTTAAGAAGAAAGAATAAACAGCATGATGTAATCTAGACATAATATATACAAAGTATTATTGGTGAAAAAGCTGTGGGCAGTCTGAAAAAGCATTTAGTAAATCATTGTAGCTTACCCTGTTTTTCCTAAAAGGTTGACTTTTGTAGTAAATATAGCACTCCACGGCTATTGAAAACTTAAACTTATAAATAAATTCCTTCAGTACAGGCGGATGGGAGTTTCTTTTACAATTATAAATATAATACTTCATGTGCAGAATAAGAAAATTAAAAGCATGAATAAGCTTGTTATCATAGCCAAACAATATATCTTGCTTCGAAAAGAAGAACTGTCTTTTAAGAATAAAGGTTTCGACGTCTAAAATAAAACTAGCGGTTAAGCTACACTCCCAAAAAATGTGTTCAATTGTTTTGGTGGCAATGCTGCAAAAGGAACAGATGGCGGAGTTACTTTTCCCCATAGACATTAACAATTTATTAGTAGGAATAATCCGGTGTAAGATTTTGAACTGAAAATATTGAAGTTTAGCATCGGAAACAGTATAACGGGGGATTGTAAAAAATCTACGCCAGTCTTTTTCTGTAAAATTTGGGAACATTTTACTCCACTTACTCAGTGCAATTGGATTACTTGAGAAACGAGACAAATACAACTTGTAAATAAACTGTGACATGGAGCTAGAATGAATAGCCTTGCTAAAAAAGCTCGACGTATTAATAAAGTCGTTACCATAGCAACCTGACGTCCTCCACATAGGAGGGATCGCACTAACAATCCCCCAATACAATGTAAATGGAAAGGAATCAATACGAAATGCTTGCTTGAAACATTGGAAGGTTAAAGGCCTATTTTCCTCATCAAAAAAATCACTCACATACATAACATTTTTATCTAGTAAAAAGAGATTCATTATGACCTTATCATCAATTCGAATGTGTGAATTATTCCAAATTACCTGCTTACCAAAGTTATCTACTGGATGATGGAAAGAAATGTTACACCAAGCCTGTAATATTTGACGAATGAAATCATTGGCTACACTACTGACATCTTTAATTGAACAATTACATTGGAAAATCAATTGCTTTCCGAATGACTTTAGGTGTAAATCAAAAAAATATTTCCAGATACCTTTCGTGTCACTTACATAACGCTTTACCCAAGTACATTTCAGGCTATTTACAAATGAAGAAATATGTGTTACCTTCAAACCACCATTTTCAATCGTATTTATCATAACCGGACGTTTAACTTTATCAGGATTACCTGACCAAATAAAATCAAATATAATAGTTTCCAATTCCCTCAGAAAGCTTTCCGGGGGGTTTGGTAAAACCAAAAAGAGAAAGACAAGTTGCGAGAGGGCAGAAGTTTTAACAATAGTATTCCGACCAATAGGAGTCAAATCTCTACATGCCAAAGTCTTAGTACATTTTTAAGTCTTGAAAGTTTTGGTTGATAATTAAGACGGAATAGGTCATTACCATCACCAGTGAAGGAAACCCCAAGCATATGAACCGGTCCTTTTGTAACCGTCAAATTAAAATTACAAGCAAAAGATGGAATATGGACACTGTAGGGACCCAACAGAAAGAGAGTGGATTTGGATATATTGATGGTCAGACCTGACGTTTTGCCAAGTAGGTTTAAAATACGAAGAGACTCCTTAATAGCGCGTTCACTTCCATCAAGAAAAAACGTGGTGTCATCGGCATATTGCATTAGTTTTACTTCCGTATCACCTAATCGAATACCCTTGATATCATAATTACAATGGACTTTGATAGCAAGGACCTCTGCCACTAAAATAAATAGATACGGGCTTAAGGGACAGCCCTGTCAAACACCCCGCTGTACAGGGAAGAAACCAGTCGAGAAACCATTATTGCAAATACAAGTGGAACAGTTTCTGTAGAAAACGTCAATCCAGTTTTTAAAACTTATACCAAAGTTAAAATACGAGAGAGTTTTTCGAACAAAGAGCCATTCTAATTTATCAAACGCCTTTTCAAAATCTACAAGTAACAGAAACCCTGGTAAATTACTACACGAGCCGTGTTCTATTAAGTCTAGGACGAATCTTATGTTTTCCACTATAAATCTACCTTTTGAAAATCCGGTTTGATGTGGGCCAATAAGACCCTGAATCACACATTTTAGTCTAGAGGCAATCGCATTTGCAGCAATTTTGTAGTCTGTATTTAACAGTGTAATTGGTCGATAATTTTGTAAAGATGTGGCAGCCTTATTACCTTTTAAAATTAATGTAACAATGCCTCTTGTCTGTTCTGTTGATAAATGGCCAATATGATAACCAAAATTTAGTGAATCTAATACAAATTGCCCTATTGAATTCCAAAACGTTTTATAGAAATTTACAGAGAGGCCGTCACTGCCTGGAGCTTTGTCGTTATTCATTGATGTTAGGGCACGGGAACATTCATCTAGGGTAAGTTCACCATCACACGACTGCAGGTCAACATCTTCACTGTTTTGGATTGGGAGCCCCTCAAAAAAAAGTTCGGGGTTGCAATTCGTTGACGTGTAGAGAGATTTCCATATTGTGAGCACTGATGATATTTGATGTAAATGCCATCCTCCTTTGGCACTTTGCATAAAAAGATTACCCATCCTGATGCATTTCATGCTCCAAAAAGATCAAATGCATAGAGAACAATTTTTACAATAATACTGTGACACTAAGTGAGGTACATAATATTGTGCACCATACTGAAACTTTGCAAAGCAGAAATAATTAACCAGATATGCAGCTCAGTGACATCTTCTGATAAATCCAACAGTCCAATGACAGCTATTTTCCTTCCGCATTCCATACCATTTTCTCTCAAATCACTCTCCCTAATGCTATTTTCACAGTTTCGTTCATGTATTTTGGTACTTCACAACTTCTGTAGGAGTAAGAGCTATTTCTCTGCTGATATCTTGAGTGTTTGCATAGTTACACTGTATGACAAGTGTGTAAAAACAACACCCATTCAATACAGTATGCTACAGATCCTCAAATACACTTCAATCAACTCTTGAGGGGTAAATTTTTTCATCACAACTTAGAGACACTTTGACCATGCCTCCTAGACACATTTTGTGCACTACTGTACAATGTAACTCCATAAATTGTAAATAAGCTTGAAGAGCCATGACACAAAACAAAGACTACCAAAGTTTTCTGTTGCTTGTATCCACCTCTAGGAGCTTATTCCTCTCAAGATAACTTCTTGGGAAATATCTGCTTACAGAGGCTTTGCTCATGGTCAGACTAAGCAAGATTATCTTACAGTTACTTCATGCTTGATTTAGCAGAGGCATGACACCAAGCCTCTAACAACTGAAAGTTAAACTACAAAACATTAACATTCTCAATCAGTGGGTATCAGTGCCTAGTAACCAAAGTGCCGTGTGCAAAGAAATTTGAAGTTTCCATGACAACTGAACAGTTAAACCATAAAATTTGCAAAAATAACTTAGCAACCATCACTTTTTTTAAGGTGAAAAATGCACTGTCTTCCGCCTCCCGACCAAAGAGCACGCTCTCAAATTCTCCACAGACATTGACCACTGATCAAGTATCATTCCCTTGCTCGAACAAAATTTCAATCTCTCAATACATGTTATGTATTGTGATAAAAATTGTAAGCCTTAAAGTTAATTTACTTGCAATGCATTTAGTACACATGCCACTATACAGTATTATATACAGACTGAAAAAATTCAGTTAAATGCAAAATTATTACAGGTCAAGCGAGGTTTTTCCACAATGTCTCTGACACTTGTACCCCACTATATGATCACCACTGACAGCATTCTTATACCGCTGGTTGCCTATTACTCATCTGTCCTACTGTAAATGAGCCAGGTTTTAGTGTGGAGTTAGTTTGTTCAATTCATATTATATCATAAAGATGTTGATCTCTCAATTTAAGAGATTTTCTTCAGTAACATAAAAAAGAAAAAGATAACTGGATGCACCTGCCCTAAAACTGGCTATCCAGGAAAAATTCCCATTGAGTCCCATTAGATTTTTCAATGGTACTTAATGGGACATTGACAGGATGTTCCAATTTCTATGTTAAACCAATGGGAAAATGGAATTTCTCATTGACTCAATGGAATTTTAAAGAGCCCGTGAAATGACTCAATGACATTTCAGTGACATTTGGAGTCATTCTCTGACACTATCTATCAACAAAAAAGCATTTATTTTAAAAAATTTTGCCCCACAAAAGAGAAATGCTCAAGGGAAATGGTACCCCTCTCAGAACAACAGCTGAAAGATGTAAAAAATGTAAAAGTGCATTGAACCAAGAATGACATCATCACACGAACCCAACTTCACAGTGTGTGTATTATAATGCTATGTTTAAGTAACATTTTGCTCACAGATTTTGTAGCATGAGACTGGCCAAATAATTTCTGAATTATATCTGAAGAATGTCCCAGTATAAAGCCAAAAATATATCAATCAAAGTTTGAAATTCTCACTCCCAATTCCTCAAAAAACGAATTCTGTCATTATTCACTCAGGCTGCCCCATATATCTTGGGCCTATCAGTTTGAATTTTTGGTTCCAGCAATCTAGTCGATCTATGACTAGACAGCAATTCTTTCAACCAGAAAAAGAAAATATTTCAACTCACATTCAATCAGATTGTTGAATAAGAAGACTGGTATCTCAATCGGATTCCTTTGAAAGACATCCCTTCCAAGTAAATTTGTCACAAACATTAATATGGAAACCATACAATGGATCTTGTACTAGCATAGACTTCAAAATGCATGAAGTGGAAATAGTAACTTCATGCCAACTTTTGATAAAAATACAGAATACTTCCTTAAAAAACCAAAACATCAGCTAGTCTCCTTTCCCACTATAATCACTCTTCCTTTCCTTTGAACCAAGTCATATTGCAGCATTAGCACATGAATCCAAAACAACACAGAATTTGTTGGTAGTATTTAAGCCACTGTGCAGAATGGTATACAGTTTTGCATATGGGCCTGTGTAATGAGAGAATCACTGCTTCCTCCCCAATAAAAATAATGGTCACATAACACTGGAGGACAAATGGATGCAGTTACATCCCCCAGGAGCCTGAGGTATTTTTCTGTGTGTATAACCTCTTACCAGGGAACTTCCAAACCCTTGTATGATGTATACCAAACAATTTTTCCTGCAAGTTGGCTCAAGGAATATTGAGAAGTCACAAAACTCCATCTGCTGAACAGGGGTATTCCTAGGTGTTGAAACCCCCCCCCTTTTCACTAGTATTGTGAAGCATACATAGGTTTAGGTTTCGTAATGATAATTTGTTGATTATATCAATCATTTTAGGCCATCTAAACATGGTAAGATTCTGTAACATCAACAGAGCAAGGTATACTCCAAGTGCACTATAGTACACACACTGTGAAGTTGGGTTCCTGTGATGATGTCATTCTTGGTTCAATGCACTTTTACATTTTTCAGCTGTTGTACTGGAAGGGATACCATTTCACTTGAGCATTTCTCTTTCGTGGGGTGGGATTTTTTAAAATAAATGCTATTTTTGTTGATAGATAGTGTCGGAGAATGACCCCATATCATTGTTACTAAGTCATTTCATGGGCTCTTTAAGTTGTAACTGTCCAAATTCTGTGTTAAATCCCATTGAATCCAATGGGAGTTAATGGGACTTTAATAGGGTTTCAATGGGAATTTATGTTTAAATGTACTGTGTATATGACTTATTATTAGAGAGAGACAACTGTATACATATATTCCAAAACCAGGAACTATCCTTTGTGTCAGGGTGCTCTATATTCTTCAAGATCAGTGTACAAGTGTACCCCTATTCCCCTTCATATGGCTTGAAATTGCACCCCCCCCCCCAAGACATGCTGCTAAGTGTCTAAACATTCATAGCCAATCAACCTTGAACATACTAAATCAGGTCACTCTGCTAGAATAATTAATCGAAGCCTACAGCTTCGATTGTAGGGATTGCTCTACTTGTCACATGCTTTTTTGACTGCTTATGGGACTCCGTATACCTTCTCGTACACACAAATTCCGCATGAACGTATTGCCATAACGAACCGCTACGCATGAAAAAGAGTTTTTCGCTTGCTTGCTAGGTTCGATATAGGTTCTCCTGCGCACAAGTACAACATTAAATTATTGGCCAAGCAAACTGCTACGCATGCGAATTGCAGAATTTTTCAAAATCCATCCGTCATCAAGCATATACGTTCATTATGGACGTACACGTATAGGAATGGGAACGCAAACAAAACGTATACTGCTTACCTGTACTTCAATACCGTCTGACTTCAGTGCCTTGCCGTTAAGTACACTGTGGTCGAATGATTGACCGACTGTTACGCTGACGTACTGACTTGAACGCCGTTGCGGAGTCTAAGGCTGCTTCTGAAGCAACGACAACTCTTGAAAATGTCCGTCTGTTTAACACGCAAATCTTTCACATAAATTCACTCTAGCAATCTCGGCTTTGACTGCGCATGCTCAAATGGTCAAATATGCGCTAGAACCGTGTCACGGCTTTCTGTTGACTGCTTGGAAGATACGCTTCTTTCACAGGTTGAGTATAAAAATTTGGCAGCAGAATATTTTTTGCTCTCAAGAAGTGAGCTTGGCAAGCCATTTGCAACTTATTGCATCTCACTCAGTTTTCAATAATAAAATCAGGCAGCGTATATGGACGTTTCATCTTTGTTTCGTACCATCTTCAGAGGCTTCGATTTGTACTTGCCTGCAAGTACAGGTTGTCTAGTGTATTTTGACTTTTCCTCCACTTTTAATACCATCCAGCCACATGTACTGGTGAAAAAGTTGTTAGCAATGAATGTTCAGCATGATCTCATTTTATGGATTTTTAACTATCTTACTACTCATTCCCAATATGTCAATATCAAGTCCTCTGGTTGTATTTCAATTATTTAAGGATCAAACACTGGTGCACCTCAAGGTACAGTTTTAGCCCCTTTTTTGTTCACAGTGTACACATCAGATGCAAGATCGTCCAAAGACTCCTGTCCTTTAATAAAATTTGCAGATGACACTGCCTTGATTGGGTTAATCGTAAATGATGAAGATACTGCTTACTTGAACCAAATAGAATGTTTTGTGGCTTATTGTAATAATAATTTCCTAGAACTTAATGTACAAATGGTAACTGATTTTAGGAATAGGCTTACTACTAGATCACCCACAGAGGTCATAATTAAAGAGAGTGTTGTCGAACAGGTTTCTACCTATAAGTACCTTGGCATGTGTTACGGGATTGAAGGGAAATAAATCGAATCCCGGCAGAAAGATTTCGAGGTCGTCAGTACGCAAGAGATGAGATAGGCAGTAGACCAGAATTGTAGTTTTACGAACTATATATTGATCTATTCTACCTTCTACGTAATTAATATGAATACATACAGAAGAAAGACATGTACAACAAAATGATCTTAAATCTTAAAGGCGCCAGATTAAGTATAGATTAACTTATCTCAAATTGGTCGGGCGTGGTCGTCATAACTGGGATCTGTTGGTCGATGGCGTAGAACCCGTAGGATGACGCGAAGAGTAAGAACTGGGTCTCCGGAAGGTTGGTTACCAAAACTAAGGAGACGTCCATTCACAGTTCAAGAATCATTTAGAAGATGTCCCTTTACGATCCAAAGATAATTATGAAGATGTCCATCATGGTAATGAAATCGTATAGATGAGTAATAAGGTGTTGAAAGGACTGGCGGGTGTCTAATTAACAAAACACCAGCAAGACTACTGTTAAAATGCGAAGGTACCCATCGGTCACTGGAACAAAGTCACGGTGAACAGAGTAGAACGGGTACTGAAGCCGAAGGCTTTTAGAAATCCACAAAATGACAACAGAAAGTGGGTGTGAATACAGCGGGAAACAGTCTCTGGGAATCCTCAGGGAGGAACGGAGTTAGAATATTGTTTGTGATGAAGTCACGATAATATGTCTCAACGTGGATTATAATAAATTGTGAGAAAAGTTTATATTCAGATATGAGAGGTGTATAGGATTCTTCTCACAGGGTAATTAGACTTCCGTGCTGTATCTTATCTTTTGAACCTCTGTCCCGCAATGGGTATACGCTCGGTGGCTGCGCTGGCAGCGGAGTTATGACGTCACGGATAATTCAGTGCGCACGGCACCATTGATAATGCAAGTTCTTATAATAACCATTATGGGATATAATATCATAAAAATAACTATACAACGCGAGACTCCTAGTCTCATGACAGCATGGTAATGGATGATCAACTTGCCTGTCATGACCATATAGACTATGTAATGAAAAAGGTCAATCCGAGACTATATTGCCTCCGTAAATTGAACAAGTTCAACATCAATGGCCAAATTTTAAGTCTTTTTTACAACTCAGTGATTTGCAGTGTTGGATGTATTGTATTGTTTGCTGGGGCGGGAATGTGGATGTAACAGATAAAAAACGTATTGATTCAATTATTAGACAAGTGGGATGTATTTTAGGCAAAGACCAGTTGACAATATACTCATCATATCATCGTCATATGGATGTAAAGATCAATACTGTGCTTAATGATAGCAGCCATCCCCTGTATGCAATTCTTGATAGTACAATAATCCCTCCTAGCGGTCGAATGAGACTACCTTACGAAGCTACAGACAGGCAAAGATCTTCTTTTATACCCTGTTGTATTAATCTTTTCAATGATCGTTTTAATCGCTAGACCATTTTATTTTATTATATACCTTGTATTGTATTATTTATGTTTTTATCTTTTCATCTATTGGATTATATCATTTATTAGTCTTAACATCCTTTTAACAATTTTATTTGTTTAAGAGTTTTTATGTTTGAATCAGTGGCTATTTATATTTGCTAACCTTTTGATGTTTTTGATACTTTTATGTCTTATTGCGAGCATTGAATTTCCCTTTTAGAACTTAATAAAGTTGAACTTGAACTTGAACTTACAATTCTAAGCCAGTGAAGCCACCTCACCATCAATAACAATTTAAAAACACATCTGTCTGGCATGTTACAAAAAATGTCACATACTTGCAAAGCATCTTCATATGTAATGGATTTTCTGTGATAAGGCTTTAGAGTAGCTACTTTTTTTATGTCTTTAGGATTTTATCTCCAGAATATGAAGTATACACACAATAATAATTCTATTCAGGATATCAGGGCTTTCAATTAACAGCTCAATAAAATTAGAAAGATTTTAGTTTGTCTGCAGAAATAGTCTTCACAACAATTGTCCAGTTCATTGGCATATTATACTACAGTAGTATAACATTGCTTTGACCATATCATATTGTTGAAGTGCACATTACTACAGCTACATACTGTTCAGTTTGTTGAGCTAAGGTTGGAAGCGTCGCCCTCTGCCAATATTTTTCTTACAATGTTCTCATTGACATTTTTCATTCCTGTTGAGGCATGTACCCCAAGTTTTCACTTCATCCTGGACCACTAGTGATATCAGTCCATTCACCAACTTCGTCTACTTGTGTACAAGAATACAGGACTGCACCTGCTCTTTCTTTGGGAAGTTTTACAGTAAACACATCTTGCTGGCTAATAAACTCCAAGAAGTAATGTACAGTACCACTTTGTGCAAAATTTGGTAGCAATTCTCCAATTGGGATAAACTAGAATACTGTAGGTCTTTAAAGAAACAAACACCATATAGACAAATCTGAAATATTGTCTACATGAATTTCACACCCTTATATTCGGTGAAATTGAGGTGATCAAGATACAATTAAGTTTAAAACCATCCATGATACATGTACAGTAAGCAAGGAAATTGAGAGACTAAAGGAAATGGATCCCAATTAATTATGTCCAACTAAAATCAGATCATCACTTAACTGTCTGAATTTGTCCATACATGTGCTCAAAACGACTGGAGCCACCTGTGTGGAAGGAATTTTACATCTCTAGTGCCTGTTGTTCTGTTAAGGATTCAGCATTCATGGCTCTACACAGTAGATATTACTTAAAGATGCATCCAATGGCTCACAGATTACTGTACAAAGAAAATGTAAGAAGTTAATGTTTCACTTGTAACAACAACATCAGCAAGATGAATAGATGATATAGACTATACACCATACAGTATATGCAGGTATGCAGTGGGATTACAATCTGAATATATTTTCTAATTTTAACAACCAGCCCTTAGCGAAGACCTAATTGATGCTGCCCTTGGGAGCAAAAGTTATAGGTTGGTCCTGAAGGAAAAGGCTTACTTTAAAGTCCCTAGCCTATATGTATAATTAGGGTTGATGAAAGGCTATTTATTCATGTAATTTCAAACATTGCTACACAGGTGTCCTCTTAAACCAAGATACTGATATTTTTTCTTCATTAACAATATTGGACGTGTACAAGCTATTCCATCATTGTCTGTGGTAGAATATATAAATGAAACTAATTTAGGTAGTCACTGGGTATAGCTGCTTGACTTGAGGTTTAGGACAACAGTGCAATCAAAAAAGGCCCTCTGTCGTAATTTAACCAATTGGTTGGAAACTGGGCCATAAAATCCATCCAACTTACTAATGGGGCTTTAGCCCTCTTTTCATTGCCCTTTAACCGGTTATGTTATGCAATGTTATTTTTTAGGACAATTAGGGCAATTTTACTCTCCTTCTAGGTTCCCCCTAACATGCCACACCAGAAAGGCCAAAGAATCACGCCATGGTGGAGGTGTTTGGAATGATACGCCACACCAATTGTATGCCAACTGTTGTAATTTTCCCTGTAGCAGCCGGGTACGCCATACACGAAATTTGTTGGAGTACATTTCCGTACACCAAAGATCTTTCTGTGAAAGGCCCTACTGTCCAGTAGGGACAACATGTATTCCAAAATGTGAGTTTACATGAACGTTTGGTAAAATCATTCTTTCTTAATCCATCCATAACATAAGTCCTGAGGAATTCTAAGTGTGGTTTTATGCAGTGGTTTGTGTCTCAATTGTCATTTTGGTGTAAAAATTTGTATTTTAATCTGTCGTTATAAATAGAACTGAGACACCTATGTAGTATTTTATGTTTGACTTGGTTAGTAACTTAGCTAGTGTTGTATGCACGTACTGATGAAAACACATGAACACTGCACACTACAAGCTGTGCTGGCTTTGTATATCCCATGCTATGCCCCATATCGAAAAGTTTTGTACAGAAATGATCATTTGCTCATTTTTCACCAAAATTTCTAAATTGTTCTAATTATTTACCTTAATCAGTTATGCTTCAAAATGGTATGTCTAGATGAAAGCAACCCATGAAACGTCCACTTTCATTCAGAATACATGTTTTTTGACGATTTTAAAATTTTGTGACGTCATAATTTTGGGGAATTTCCCCCAAATAATGGTTCTTTCATGTTACACAAACGCAATTTATGACAAAATTGAAGATCCAAATAAAACCAACTCTTTTCCTCCTGCTTCCTTTGACATGCAGCTACCAGAAACGCGTTTAGCCATTACGATATATTTGTGGCTGGAAGTATTAATCCTTTAAATTATGTAAATTTGGGGTGAAAAGCGCATTTTTGCATATAGACATCAATTCACATAGATAAATGATTTATGACAAAATTAAAGGGTGTGCCCATTCAAACAAGAGCCCGAGGGCACTATGGTTCCTTGCAAGATGATTTTGTATTAAGGGAGTCACAAGGTACGGCATAATTTGCACCTTCAACCCTAATAACTTTCGGCCTTCACCCCAAAACGTAGAGACACATTTAATTTCAAAACCATACCAACACTTGCAGTTTGAGAGAAATTGAACACTTGGGTTTTTCAAGTTATCACACTGTATACCTCCCATTTCCATGTGACAAATACATACACTCATCACTTTCACTGAAATGTCATGTACTTGAGTTTGTGGCAGTTTAGGAGGTAAGTTAATTGCCTTTTGGTGCATCTCAACAATTCAAATTCAGACCTTACAAAGAAGTTACAAAGGTCAAATACAGTCAAAGTAGGTCAACAGCATGCTTTGACCTCGTTTCTTGAAAAAGCAACAAAGACACCCCAGTACATCAAAGGCGGTATGGGGCGTAACTGATATCTGAGTTTGTTTTATGACCTGTGACCTCAAATGAGCTATGCTTTCATTATGTTCACACTGCGTGAAAAGCAATTAACACATGGTGACTAACTTGTTAGCTAACCCCAAATGTTACATAACTTTTTGCATGTTGAAACACATCTTTTACTGTCAATCAATAAATCAGATATGAAACTTGACTTAATCAAGACTGCATGTAATGGACTTCTTTTCCTCCCTAAAGTGATAAGAGGTAATCAGGCAGAGAGGAAGAATGTAACAAAAAGTAAGAGGGAACGTTTTATCATGGTGCACTGCATTTTACATTAACACAACTGGCCCTTGTGCAGGGAAGAAATTTAAGTCATATGGTCATCCCTGACAAACAAAATTGATGATGGAGGACTAGAAATTATGCCATAGTTGTCCTACCTACATGTAGCTGACTACCCACATGTTTGCCTCAAAAGCAAAAATAAGCAACGGCACAGGTCTGCTTCTAAGGCAAAGCCTGATTTTTTACCACCAATTTCAGGTCAAATGAGGTCACAACGTAGGTCAACATGTGCACTTTACTCAGATAAGCACAACTTTCCATCCAGTCATCCCGCTATGTTACTTGGTTATTGAGTTATTGCACCACATTCCTCGCATTCCAATGCATATGACCAACACACTAACTTTCTTGTCACTTAGTTGTCAATAACTCAAGTTAGGAACATCCTAGGTGGGTAGTGTAATTGCCTTTTTGGTTTGTCTGATCAAGACAAATCCAGAGGTCTCCAAAAATTCACAAAGGTCAAATAAGATCAAGTGAGGTCAAGCTGGGTCATCACATTTACTTCACAAATAGACGACCACAAATCTCCATTACACCACCCCTCTAAAATGTTTCAGTGGCAAGATATTGTCATTTTAAGAATTTTTACATTAAGCCCCACCCACTCATTAATATGCAAGATATGACCACCAAAAACCATAGGGCACATCTACTCAATAGAGTTCATGTACCAATCAAGTTTGATGAAAAGTGAGCTCTTGGTTATTCAGTTATGGTGTCACATACCTCACATTCCAATGCCCACATTAAGCCCTGTATACTCACTAATATGCAAGATATCGGCACCAAAAACGATAGGGCACATCTCCTGAATATGATACACGTACATACCAAGTTTGAGAAAAATTGCGTACCCGGTTATTGAGTTATCGTGTCACATACCTCGCATTCCAATGTGTCACATACACACATACACACGCGGACTTGACTGAATAGGTTCCTTTGTTAACACAAGGAACCAAAAAGTATTCACTGGGTGTGTAATAGTACATACATCACAAATCCAATTCAGTCAGACCTTAAAAAACAACCCCAAGTACTACATTGAGGGAAAAACCGAACAATACACCATGCATCCACACACTTTAACGCATTTGTGAGGTTTATGATCGTAACTTTTCGATATGCTTAATTCCATAGGGCAACAAATTAACGATCTTGCTTGACAGATAAACCCTGACCAGTTTTACATTGAGAAAGTTCGACTGGAAACCCTAGGAATGAACAAACCTTCTTATTTATTGTAAACCAAACAAAAATATGAAACATCGAGCCTTGGAAACGTTGAACCCTGGGAACATCCTGGTCCCCTGATTTGATATTACAATACTGTTACAATAGTTATTTCCCTAGGCATAGCTAAATATTAAAGCTAACTGAGTTAACTTACCTTCGATGCTTTATCTGCATGATCCTTTCCTTTCCTTTGAACAAACCAGCCAGTGTTGTCATCCTGTGCAGCAGTCTGGGTCTAATTATGAAGCATGAATTTTGTCTTTCTCACTCATTCTTACATTCTTAAAATACATAACGTTAGTTCTATCTGGTACTAACGTTAGTAGTGATGAATTGAACTAGCTGGGCTGGGACACATTTACACTGTCGTCCTTATTAAAATAACGTTAAAATGTTACTCACATGCAGCTACTGTACTATGAATGACTAGCCTGTAGACTGTAGACACACTGATTTGCTTAGAATAGGCTAGAGTTACACCAATTACAAACGGAGAAACATTTCTTCGAATTATGGCTAAGCCTCTCGGAAGTATGTAGTACCCAGTATGTTCTCTAGCTCAGACCTACGCTAGATCGGTAAATTGTGCTTGTGGATTTCGTTTTGCAGCTTGCATAAGAGAGAACAGGAAAGTTGAACGTTTCGTAAGCTGCAAGCCATTTCCAGTCACAGTTTAGCCCTTTACAACAAGTACAGAATTGGTGACTGTTAATCAGAAACGAAATCAGGAATAACCATTAATGATGTTGGTAGAGAGGTGGAGCTTAAATGTACGAGGTCATGTGATTTCTGCCGTAATGTACAAGACTCTGGTTTGGAGTGTTCAAAAGATAAGCAGGATAAAGGGCGTAGTGCTTAGTTAGCATAATAAGGCTCTGTACGTAGGCTTCCAAGCCGATCTGTGGTGGACGCAAATTAACCAGAGTCTTGAAACAAGACTACTATACAGCTGACCAATATTATACAGTGTGTCAGTGTGCCATTAAATCCAACCTAAGTAACCACTGTTGTAAGTAAGCTATTGAGGTCATTAACACAATGCATAACCATTCCTTTTTTCAATACATCATAGTTGTTCCATTTTAAGAATACATCAAAGACAATCTTTGTAATACACCATACATGTCTTATGACATTTTACTTGTTTTTTATAATAAATTATGGGCATTTCTTCATGATAAGTCAAAGTGTCTTTTCTTTATAAAGAACACCATTTCTACTTACTATACTCTCATCTATTTTCTGCATGTTGTTATATCTGAAGTCTGCTTTGGTGACAGCTGACCAGGGAGGTACCACTGTGATCAAACTTTTGATACTCTCACTGTCCATCTCATCACTGTTACCAAAACTAGAAAGAAGAATTTCCTGCAAAAAAAAAGCAAATCAAAACAATGAAATAAATGAAGTTTTGAAAGCAAAAGGAAGACTGACAAGCAGAAATTTGCAACCCACCTATGCAAATTCTCAATCTGTGTTAGCTATGAATGTATCATAGGAGGCTCCAGCTATTGTAATACAATATTCAGGGGGAAAAAAAGGACCAATCGATTCTTCTATCAGTCAGAATTTTAATATAGCTGTGGTTCCTAAAATGATCTTATACTTGACAGTATAACACACAGTTTGACTAAATAATTTAGAAGCATCTTCATAGGGTAAGTAACATAGCCAAGATTGTGTCATAGGGAGGATCTAAGGGAATGGGTGAAAGCGTCCCCCTTGAAGGATAAATGGCCTTTCTATGTCTCAAGGTGCAAAGTTATTATATCTCAACCAACATGATTAAGTTTATAAGGATGACCTTTCACCATTTTTCTTGCTTTTCAAGACTGGGTCATGGATGGGTATGTATCCATGATCAGTAGGCTCATACAACAGGTCTCTCAATGGCTGGAGAGTAAAAATGCCATGAAAGGAGAATTGGAAGTGATATTTACCTTAACTGATGATGCAGATTTATGTACAGACAGACTCCTTAATGTACCTTTCATCTCCCCTAAACCAGAAACGAGCCTCATGTTACACAAATCAATCTGTAGGAAAGAGAAAGAAACAGGTTTATCAACAGCTGTGATTATTATCAATACTATTATTATTGCTGTAGATGTGTTGGTTGTAATCACAGTCATCACCATTGCCATTCCCATAATTATTTCTGTTATTTCTGCCATTATCATTATTACTTCTATTCAATCAGTCACTCTGATTTTAATACTATTACTATTGTTGTAGTTCTGTTGATTGTGATTACCGTTATGACCTTTGCTGTTATTGCTACTATTCCCATCACAGTAATAAGCCCTTTCATGATTACAACCACCCATGACAGAACAAAGGTCATTTGGTATCACTCGCTCATTCTTATCAAGTGTTGTTTGTATGTACATTTACAGTAGCAGGCTACAAAAGATTACACTTAACTTGTAGGATTTGGGCAAACAGATAAAAATTCAGGTTAGGTTTAGGGCCTACTATTACCCCATAAGATTTAGAAAGTGAACTGTGGTTTGGTCTATGGTTAAAATAAAACCTAGGCCTATGATTTTGGTCCAGTACAATCTTGTTAGTGCTATCTGTCCATTGAACACCCACATGCTGACTGTCAATGCAACATTAGCACTTGAATAGGGTTGTACATTATCTTTACATGCCCTACCATATTACACTCAAAATCACAGTCTTGGACTGAGGTAAGTTACAACTAAGCCTAGGTGAAGCAGATCCTGGATGGAAGGTCAAGACTTAACTTTTTACTAGCAGTAGCAGTAATGTTTAATTTAGGTTTAGGCCAAACATTCATGTATTGTACGCCTGAGGTGAGTGATGGTACTGACTCTGTCAGCCCCAAGGAAGAAAAACACCGTAAACCCCCTCTGTTAGGCAGCGGGCTGTACACGAAAAAGTGCTTTCGTTTTTAAACTTTCCTGACGAACTTCCAAGGGTTGGCATAAAAATTACCCATGAAGGTCAAATTTAACCTTGTGAACATAATATCAACTACCACAAGCGAACGAGTTGGCCTACGAAGAGAAATTTGAGGGTGAATTGTTGGCTTTTTGTGGCCAACATTCATTGTATGTACTAGTTCCACCAATTTTCTGACAATTACAAAATCTATACAATGCCGTGCATAGTGCACAGTGCAGTGGTTAGTATAATTGATAGGGATAAACGTTTATGTCAATTAATTGACGGGAGGGGGAGAACAGGGGGAGTAGAAGGACTTCCCCCTCCTCCGAGGAAAAGGTTGAATGTATCAGGAACAGGAACGAGAAATGAAGGGACGGCGAAGAAGGAAAATGAAATAGAAGAAAATAAGAATAAAAATTTGGAATAGAAAAGAGGAAGAAAATAAACACATATGACAAGAAAAACAAAAAACAGAGAGAAGGGATGCGTCCTGTAAGGATACCAATAGATGATTCACGTGATTTTGTTCAGTCAAGTCTGGTTTGTAGTCTTAATATGAGAGAGTAAATAACCAATGGCATGGTCAAGTGGAATAGAGCTTTCAACTTCAGGCACATCAACAATAAAACATATGGAAAATTATCAGTGCAACTCCCTCACACCCCTGTTTTCTCTTAGGTCAGACTTTTTTGAATATGAGGATCAGCGCATGGACTTGCAGTTGGGAGGTCTGGATTTTGAGTCTTGGCCGGTTCATACTGAAGACTGTAAGAAACACTGGCCTACTGTCATTGTCTTGGTGCTCAGCATAAGCAATTAGGAAAACCAAGCCGGTAGTCACAACTGAAAAAAGCTAGACCGTGGCCGCTCGACATAAACCAATTGGTTAGAAACTGGCCATATGGGCCGTCATGTAAAACTCCATCCATCTAACTAACTTGAGAGGATATGCCTAAATAGACAGGCCTTACGGCCATGCAAAACTTAATTCCCGTTGAGACCTTTTGTCCAAATTAACCATAAGGTTCCAACCCGCCAACGTTTTCTAAAAGGTAAAAGGTTTTCAAAAGGGTTTGGTTTATAAAAAGGGTATATAATTCCCTTTGAGTTTTGACCAACTTCCATCATCGACCAAAGGGGCTGCCCTTTAAATGCAAAGGGTATTTAAAAAAGGTATCTCATGAAACCCTTTTTGAATGTCACCGAGAACTTTAGCATTAATCCGCTCTCCTTATATAACATCATGTAACAACAATGAACATGCTATCTCAGATGTATACTTATAGGAAACGTAGATTCTTCAATTGTCCCCCAAGTATTCAAATTTCCTTACATTCCCTTAAACTTTGTTTCTTTTCTGCAATGAAGGGTCCATATTTACAAATGTGTAAAGAGACCCCAATATTCGGCGCTCTCAGCATGCCCCAATTACGTTCCTAATACAGTAGTGTTCCAAATTAAAAAAAAGCCGACTTTTTTTTATTAAAAAATTTATTCTTGCTTAAAGGTAAAATATGAAAAAATTAGCATAAAAAATTATGTTTTGGTTAATAGGGGGAGGGTGAGGTGCATGGTCCAAAACTATTCCGCCCTCCCCCTCTCCCACTTTCATTTCGCTTCCTATGCCACTGTTTTTAAGTTGATGGAAACTGGACAAATCCCAAATGGTGTAGGTATTACAAATTTATATTTTTTTCTGCTGGCAACACCAAATCCTTTTAGAATTTTTCAAAATCATAAAAATATGGAAACCATTTCAAGTGGAATGTGTATTCAGTGAAACTTTGGTCAATTGAATTTGGACATTTCTGCTGGGTATACACCAACAAAAGAAGAAAACTAATTGCAGCCAATTCAAATGAGCAATGTTTCACATCAGCGATTTTTCATTGCCCCTTGACCGCATTAGGACATTGAATCCAGAGTGGCGCTTGAAGCACGATGACCTGCCGTATATTTTTGCCACATCCGCACCAAGTTCAAAGGAGTTTCAAGGATTGATTAGTATCTGACTATAGAATCGAATTCAGTCACAACAGGGAGGTGGTAGGCCTAACACCTCCGTGGTCACAATTAGATACCAAATGATCTTGAACCAAGCCTGGAAGTTGGTCCAACTTTAGTAAAGTTATGCTCAACTGAAACTAAGATTAGAAATGCGGAAATAGAATGTAAAAATTTCCTGACCAATTTTTCAAGCTGCTAAATTTAAAAAAAAAAAAAAATATCGGGTACCGTCATTTCCTGTTCCGAATTAATTAACATGGAAGCACTAAGTTACTAACAAGTATTGAGCCAATAGGTCCATCATCTTAAAAGGCCTATTTCCAAATGTAAGGCAAACTTCTATTCAAAGTTGGTCTGAGTTGTGAAAACTTGGTAAAAATACACATAGGCGTACAGGAAGATATTTTTAAGGAGAGGCGGATCATGTTTGCCGTGAACTGAATATTTTTCTCAAGTCCTGGCTGCATGTCAACACGGTCCGCTGCAGGCCGAACAGACTACCGTGCTACTGCCCTAAAACACATGTAAGTGTCAGTGCACTGAAATAAGCATTTCCCCTGCTCTGGGAGGAGTGCAGTCCCCGACTCCCACCTGAAAGGTCTATGCCTAGTAGTATGAAAAATACCACAGAGGGTCTGTTTGCAATTTTCTTGAAAAACCAGCCCCTGTCTAAAGTATATCGGCCATGTCATGATGCCCAGTCTCCAGGGGCAGGAATTTCTGACAAAATTTTCTGCCAAAAAGATCAAAATTTTAATACATGGCGAGTACGTGTCACAAGAAGCATTTCATCGTGATAGGGCCGATGGTTTTTACAAAATGTGGTCAGTGTACACGGTATGGTTTTCAGTTTGGCACTAACCAGTACTGAATTCATATTGGGACCAGAAAATTTAGCACACAAGTTCCGAAATTTTTCCGTTCCCAGCTGTTAATAACGGTTCGACAACCAAATTTTTAGTAAGTTTGTAGCCGTTTAGGATTTTTAGACAGCAAGTAAGTTACTGCCAAGCCGAATTAAAGCTGCAACTATTCACTTATAACTTGGGAATCAACACGCCCCCACATGCCAGTGCCTATTTGTACCTATTACACGAAACACAGCTTCGGGACATTCTCTCCCATATTCGTATTGTACACCTTCCAGATTTCGTCGGTCCTTGATACAAAAATAATACTAGATGGACTGAAGGGTGTTATTCTTTTTTCAGAGATTAGAGTGACGCAGATTATAAAATTTGGATCGGTATCCAGCTCGAGTTACTCATTGGCAGTTAACGTTATGAGCGAAACCGACGTAGCAGGGACATATACAGTTCCTTGTTCAAGTCAAAGTGTCCTTTTTCCTTCCACATCTTTTTACCATTTTAATCCCATGTACCAAAGATAGCATAAAAATTTGTTTAATTTTTCATAAATTTCACATTAAAGTGCATTTCAGATAATTAAAGTGCCTTAAGAACATGATCAGAGGCTGCAACTGCAGTTTTAGTACCAGTTGAGGAAAAGTTCACTTAAACCGTGGAAGTTGTGTATCTATCTCACCTTCGCCAGATTTTTAATTTTAAGGAATTTTTTTACTTATTTTTTCTTGATCCATAGGCCAAACGGATCGCTTGTGGTAATTGCATGGGTTATTATTTCATCTTTTCCCATCGATTGTATTTTTTTCAATCAGACCCTCCGAAGTGCGCCACGAAGTAACACAAAAAAGGAGGACAAATTTTGGTCTATATAGCATGGCCATAGAACCCCCTGATCCCAACTCTAGCACTTGTAGCTTAAGTATTTTATAATTGAAAGTTGGTAGCAGCCTGCAGCTGGTTCATTCCTTAAGTAGGCCTACAGCAGCCTAGCAGCGAAGGCGCGGACTACCAGTTCGAATTTCCATGCAAACAGCCAAATTCCTTGAGCTTTTGCACGTTCAAAAACATAAACTCAGTCAAGTGTCTCAGGGAAACTTATTATTGATGAGTGACACTTTTAAATTTGTGTCTGTCAATACTGAAATTTTTCCCCATTAAGAGATGTATCTTTTTCAAAGCTACTTTTGGTTCATGTCCGTATTTTTATTGTAGGCAGATGTATGTAAACGTAACAAGGGTATGCACAGGCAACAGCCTGCCACTAGCGTTGCTATGTGTTACTATACCAGATGACCTTTGACCCTGGTGGCCGCTTTGCAATCATGAAAGGACTTATTATCATGATCACTATTATTAATATCATTTTTCAAATGGTATCTATTTATATGTTTGTATTAATATCACAAATTCATTTTATTTGCATTACACTTGCAATTTAAGACTATCATGTAACTGTACACGACATGACTTGATGCATCAAATATTTACTCAAGTCATCCCAATTTGACTTTAAATATTACTGACGAAATTTTGGATATATCTACTGTCAATAAGTTATATTATCCCAAACAAAAAGGAAGTACATGGCAATTGCTAACCAACAAAAAGTCCGTGTTTGTTCTTGCCTAATGTTATTTGAGGGGAAAAAAAATTAAGAAATTGGAATTTAAAATAATTTGGTTTTTTTTTTATGGCCTACTTGCAATGTGCTTCAAGACTTGGATGTCATGAGAGAAATCTAAAATGTGAAAACTTACTTGCAATTTCTCCATCACTTTGAAATGACTGAGGTCAAAAGGTAACTGAATGACTTTACGATTGCTGGTTCCCAGGTTATGAGGTGATCCGGCAACCTGACAGAATTATGAAAAATTGAAAAGGTTTTGAAAATAAATAATGATGCAGAAATGTGACAAAACTCTGAAGAGTTAATAAAATCTAAACTAAAAAGCTGTATCACAACATGAATAATTGAACTATTTTGATAATTCCTTATGACATGAAATCATGGGAAATATGTAGGATATACACAAACTGATCCCAGGACCTTGTGTCTGCAGGGAGCTGTTATTTGAAGAGAGATCCAATAAAATCCCTTCCTTTGGAGCTTAATTCAAACTGCCAAGTTAATCCAGCATTAGTTCAATTTTCAGGCTCTTTCAGTTTCAGAAGGATTTTAACTGGATTTAAAAGTTAGCACAAAAGAGGTTTATCTTCTTCATCTACAGTAGTACTAAGGGAATTTTATGCACTGGTCTACCATTGCCACCTGTGATAGAAAAATAATTTTTTGTCTTTTAATGCAATTTGACTTTTATTTGACTGTATCAACTTAGTGTTACATATCAAGATGAATTCAGGTTTACATTTATTATTTCCGGCAACTGCTATTAACTTTCCCTAAAGAGCTTAGAGAAGAAAGTCCTCTGCCTCTGGAGTCCATTTGCACACTGTCTTGTTTAAGAAAAGCCTCAATTGTGACTTATTCCATTAAACAGTTGTTTTGAGTTTAACAAAACAAACCATTAAAGTGCTGGTGGTTTTGAGTTGAGAGGAAAGCATTATTGTATTTGATCTTCATTGATTTGGAATAGCTACAATCTTGGACAAAACTCCTCGGGACACCCCCGCTCCCCTTTGCAATGTTGACCACAGTTAGCCTATTCACGGCATACAGTCACTCTTTCAATGCAATATTGAAAGGAGAGCGGGGGAGGGGATTCATGCAAGCCTTTGAACTGAAATTCAAGAATATTATGGCAAAGTGTCCTAACAGTTTTGTCCAAGATTGTCTGAGAATTTTGAGAAGTTAGAACTACTCGCATCACACAGTAGAAAGTGTCACTTTGTCTCGATGGGTTGATTTGCAAAAGGGAATAAGTTTAAGCACCCGATCGTTCAGGTAGCTGTTCTCAACAGTGACCTGTTTTTGGTTTACACTGTCTTAGCACGTAAAAATAACCAGAATGCAAGGCATTCATACTCACGAATGGAGGCTATCTAACAGTTCTAGTGATATTGACAGAGTTGCTCAATTTTAGCCACTCCCTGATACGAACAGGCAGTAGATGGTGAATTTTTTATGATGAGGAGGTTTGCCCATTTCAGAAAAGGATATCAGTGTTGAAAATTTATACAGGTGAAACATTAGTTATGTGAGGTGAGGGAAACAATAATGTTTTTGCTACAAGCTCGATGTTTAGAAAAGTACATATGAATACTACGCAGTCTTTTATTTTTTTTACTCCTTCGTCAGAGATCTCTCTTCCCATTTCTACTATAATTGTCAACAACATAAACAGTACTGGTATAAAATTTCTCACCTTCCTCTTCTTTCTTTGGCTGGATAGGTGTGCAGCTAGAAAGTCTTTTCCCTTACAGTACAGTTGCTCAAAGGAACCATTTTAAATTTGTCTTACAAGATAGCTAAATCTAATTATGCCATGCCGCCAAGCACAGCCACCATTGAAAAGAATCTAATGTGAGAATATTTACAAAATGTAAAACAAAAAAAACTTGGGTTGAGGTTAACTAAGTTATTTAGATGCAGCTAAGCAAATAAAGCCCTGCGCATGGCCCGTATTTGACTTTCCACTGAAACACGGTAGCACTTGATATCATCAACTGTATCACATGACGTTTGGCTGATCACATGGTCACCGGCAAAGCAAGCGCATATTGGTATTAAGGGCGATTCAAGTTTCAGTTGAAACGTTTAGGTCAGAAGAAAACTACGCAGTTACTATTGCACAATTTTCGCATCCGGGAGACTATGTTATCTTATCTGTTCCCTAAATCCTAACCCTCTGTGACTGTCTTCAGTTTTGAACAAAATAAAATATAACTTAAGTTTGTCGCTCTTGTTACAGCTATAAGTTCCTTGGTCATGAAAAGAAATCACCCGTTCAATGTTTTTCTTACAACAACGCCAAAACTTTCATGCCAACAGATTGCTTGGATGTTTCAAACTGTAAGAAAAGAAGGGTAGCGACCATATCATAAAGAATGGCAGTTGACAAAAACTGTAGGAAGGCTTCTGAGAACCCCATATAGTCGCTCCCTGGTCATTACAAGAACCATGTAATTGAAATATCCCTGAACTAATATGGCTCATCATGTGATGAAACCAGAGACATCCTTAAATAAATTATCTGTTTTCATGGTCAACGCCTTTTAATTTACAAACACTACAAAGTAACAAAACCAACAAGGCACAGAATAAAAACACTGTAACAAGTCTATAAAGCGACTACTATACTTCGCATTGGCTTGTAAAAAGGATATTGAAAACATGTTTGTGTTTATGTCTCTAAATTTGTTCAAAACAGTGATGTCTTACCTGACAAGTGCATTTTGGAGAACAGAGGCTCTGTTGTATCCTGCTTATTACTTCATATTTAAGTAATTTACTGTGTTCTCTCAAGAAAAAAAATATGCCTCACATGCGAACTTGATGAGACAGTCAGTGAAAGATAAGTTTACTCAAACGGTCTACCATTTATTTTGAAAGCAAATTTGGAAGCAAAACGCATTGAAACTGTTTCAGTTTAAAGAGGGAAAAAAGTAGCCTAACCAGTTTCATGTAACAAGAAAAATGGAGCCACAGGGGTGCAATTTGCTTCTAAATATGCCAAAAACCAGCCTTAACTAACGATCTACCATGGTTATAATTAAAAGCTTGGCTCTCAGATGTGCTTTTAACATTTCGTGGTAGATCGTGGCGCTCTTTTAGTTAATATCTCGTCCCCTTACACCAGTTTGCAATAGGAGTCAGACTTTTCTATCCATGGAAGAAACTGTTTTGGTCATATGGATATATATAATATCTACAGGAATAGAACGTATCCTGGCGATTACCCGGGTCTGAAAAATATTCGAAAGTCTCCTTTGATATTTCAAATGTTAAATCATTGGCTCTAAAATTGCCTCCTCCAAGTTTCAACATGTTTTTTAATTGAGTTTGCATCTAGATTACAAGGTGGAATTGGTAGGCATTCTGCCTGTACCTGCGCCCATGGCTTACGAGCTGCAAATTCCCTGCGAATACCTGCAACAGCCTTCTCTTTATTATTGTCCCGACTCTAAGTAAATGTAAACAAATGAATCAAACAACACATTAAAATAACTCTTTATGCTGCTTTCATTATGCTAAACTCCTCAGACCTATAAGCCTCCGAAAAAACTTTTCCGAAAAAGTCGGTCAAAAAAATTAACCATTATCTATTGAATTTGTTCTCGTAAATAATACCCGTGGAGCTCAGACAATCTTGGACAAAACTCCTTGGGACAGCCCTGCTCCCCTTTGCAATGTTGACCACAGTAAGCCTATTCAAGGCATACAGTCACTCTTTCAGTGCAACATTGAAAGGGGGAGTGGGGGAGTGGATTCATGCAAGCCTTTGAACTGAAATTCAAGAATGTTATGGCAAAGTGTCCCAACAGTTTTGTCCAAGATTGCAGACCAGAAAAGTATTGCTAGGCAATTAAAATCAAACAAAAAATTCAATAGAGGGAACAACTTTAAGTAGATAAAATTCCCAGGTCATATTTGATAATAATCCCTTGATGAAATGAATGATAAAACATCAGCACTGATAAATCTGTTAGATCCTGAATGACAGCTCCTGGTTACTTCTTCCATCTAAACAAACTACAGTCTCAAATACCACTCAAGTCTTAATCTGACTGGGGCCAGTCTAACTGCATGAAGTATCAGGGGTACTTTATAGCAATTAAATATACAAAATTTTACACCAAAAAAGGCAGTTTAATTGTAATCCAAAGCACATAACCACACAGGAAAACCCTCCCTTTGTTGAGGATGGGTTAAAAAGGGAAGACTCAGCAAATTTCTCATTACAAGTATAATAGAGTTTTGGAAGTAGGTTTAAAAGTGCATGAGGGCTGGTTTTATTTTTTTTTTATCCTAATGATGTTTAAGATACACTCAGGTGCTGAAAAATTATCAGACTTGCTGCTTGTTCCTACAGTACCGTACATACATAACTCCTGATGCTGGCAATTTCCAATATGCGATCAAAGGCAACATGTTTGGCAATATTCCAATACATTACTGAATCCTTACCCTTAAATACTTAAGTGTTGCCAAGAAATCCATAATATGGCCAATGTCATTTCTTGCATCATGGGATCCTAAGGAATGATAAAACAAGAAAAGTCACTTTACAAGGTTCTTACATGATTCACACCAACACAGATTGTCACAGGTATATCATTACACTTAACATTAGTTAGGAATAGAACATCTAGCATCTATACTGTGGACATAATAATCTTAAAGGGGGAATGCAGTCACCCCAACTTAATGTAGTGTGGTACGCTGTTCTCTTGATTGGTCCTTGAAAGTCATGTGACAATATTTCTTCTCCTCAGCTGTGGCTCACTGGCTCCTTTCTCTACTGCATCACTTACCAGGAGCACCAAGCACAATGGCAGTAGATTTCATTGTTAAAGTATTGGATATGACCTGGCCAGGAGTCCAATTCCTGACTGCAACCCACATGATCTATCTAATCCCTTAACAATGATGCAGTCAGTCTTTACGCATGCATCTCCATGTAAGCAGCAGGCATATTCAAATACTTACACAAAGCAACACCATCTATACAATCTTGAAATTTCTCACTCACAATAAAATAGCTTTCTTTGAAACAAATAGTTCCCAATGAAAACATTACTATTTAGAGTAGAGGGTTTGAGAACAGCCTCTTCTTCTGCTGTACAGTACATGACGTATTCTTTCCACTTCTGAGTAAAAGAAGAGGATGATATCCAGTGTTTTCAAATATAATTTTACGTAGGGCTGTGAGCCATTATCGATTAATCAACGATTATCTACGTAACTTTAAATGAATTTTTAACACAAACTACTTAAGTTCGGAATTCGCACTGTCACAAAAGCTTTGGGCCTAGCATTTGTATTAGGCTGCTTATTGTTACACAAAAAGATTGTGCAGTTTGGGTGGGAATTCCACATTTCATTGAATTTACTTTTTTAGCATCAATGGTTAAGTTCAAGCATTTGACATATAAAACATTGATAAAAATGGATACCAGGCTTAGGGCAATTACATCTAAATGTAATCGATTACAATTGCGATTACTTGATATTTTACGATTGCCATTAAGATTACGATTACAGCTAAAATTGAAAGTAATTGATTAAGATTGCATTCATTGCAATGTAATCATGATTGCAATTGTGATTACATTTTCTTTCCAAATAAACAATGTACTAGGCAAAACAATCCAGTGCCCACAACTGGAAAAAGGTCATTGACATTGCTCTAGATAAGCCCAGAGAGAACAAAGTCCTCCCAAAGTAGAGATTATTGAACCCATGCACTTCTCACTCATTTTAAGCTGGAACATCCAAGAAAAAGGGGCAATGAAATTTTGTCATTCCAACAGAAGAACCAAGCACTGAAAAAATTGTTTAGTAATTTTACTTCTTTGTTCAATTCAAATTCAATGTAATCAGAAATGAAACCATGATTACGATTACTTTGCCATTGTAATCGATTACGATTGCAATTACTTTGCGATTTTTACAAATGTAATCGATTGCGATTACGACTACTTCAAAATGTGTAATCGATTGCAATCAAATACGATTACTGATTAAGATTACCCCAAGCCAGATGGATACTAAGGAATTGCTTCTGCCAGAAAATGAAAATTAGGGTGGGGGCTTCAACTGTTTTATCTTTCCATAAATGGCTATTTAGTGAAAAAATCATTTCTTTTTCCTTAAAATGTTGGGGCAATGGTTCCTATATGAGCATTTTCTTCCTTTGTTAGGATACAGTATTCACCTCAAACTGGGCTAATTTCCAATAACAATCCTGATACCACCACTTGATTCAGTCCTGTTTAAAGCAGGCATTGAGTTAAAGGAATTTTCAGGTGTGTCACAAAGCTTACTACTCAAAAAATAAGTAGCATGGTAGGTGTGCTGTTTTACTAAACTTCAACAGATTTATATGAGCTAGCATTTTCATTTAGGTGTGTGAAAACACATACCCCTAAGTAACAGTGACTTGAGGTCATGGAAGGTGTGTGATTGCACAGGCATGTTTCAAAATTTAGGGCCTGTAGATCAAATGAAATAAACCTACTTCACATTCATGGCGATACTCAATTCCAAGAGCTGATTGAAATATACCATTATGGATTATACAATATACAACAACTACAGTTGATAGGGTATCATGGAAAATGATTTTAAACTTTTAGCCTGGTGGAATGCCATGGGCTCTGAAAACCAATATTTACTGCTAGCCAATTTGTTTTAGGCGTAAAGACTATAAGAGGATCAACTGCAGTTTGGAACCAGCAAGCCAAATACCTTGATAGTTTGACTTTTAGGCATTTGGCTAATACTGGGTGAAGTATTTGGGTTTTTTTAGCCACAACTGAATGTAGCCCCAAAGCCATGTAGATCTACAACTCCCTGTATTTAGAGTTTTGAAGGTAAGAAGGATGGTCAGTTCATTTTGCTGCCCTTCTGGGAATGAAGCTTCCCTTGGAAACAGACCTCCTTTAAAAGTAAACATTTGTATTCACCACATGGCTCCTGGTCAAAAAAGAAGGAGTCAAGGGAACTTTGAAAACTAGAATCCCAAAGGCTTAGACATTTCCTGTCAAAAGGAAGTAAGGAACATCTATGTTTGCATCCTTGGCAATTGCATTTACTGTATGGAAACTTTTGCTGTTGCACTTTACCAACCTCATGCAACCTTTGACCTCTACCAAAACTAAAACCACTTGGGACTTTTTTTCTCAACATGAGAAATTTATATGAACCAACTTTCAAAAGTGTACGTCATTCCTAACTTGAGATATTATAAGTACAAGCAGCATCACAAATATGCATACAATCACAACATGGCGATCACACAGACTACTAACTTGCCCTCAGCAAGGAATCAGAAGTCACCAAGGAAAAGGGTAATGTCATGTACAGTATATCCTAAACACAGAACTTCCTATACATGGACAGAGCATACTGCACAGTATATTGTTGCTACTGTACGTGGAAGAAGAAGCACACCAAGATGGCCGTCTGCTATGAGTTTGTGTGAAGATTTGGACTTGCTCAAGTATAATATGTAAATATGGCAAGCTAAGGTCAAAATCACTTCAAGTATTGAAGGGATACGATACTGTTTCCCATTCAAGTTTAACCTTTGGTTAAAATACTACAGAGTCGTCAAATCAAATGATTTATAGCTTCACTGCAGCTATCTTGGTGTGCCTTTTTTGCCCCAGTCGGTGGCGACCATCTACCCATAGGACGTACGTGTTGCATGCTCTGTCCATGTATTTAAGCCTGTGATTCTAACACATCAACATTAAAGCAACAAGCTTGAAACAATGATCAGTAAATTATACTAACCACATGTAGGAAGTGGTAACTTTAACCTTTCTGTTATAGCATACAACTGCATGGGGGTCATTTCACACATATCCTTTGCTGATAAAATGATGTCACCTTTTTCATAAAGTTCAGCTGCAAGTGCTTGAGCAACACCAAATATGTCCTGATGAGAGAAAAAAATCAAGAACTGGAAACCTGCATAATATAAGCAGGAACATGGTTCCAAGTTAGTTAGATAAAGTTTTACATCTCAACTTATGACCTTTCCGTTTAATGTAGCAGCGCCCACTGCCTTTTTCCAATTGTAGGTCACTGGACTGTGGAACATGGTAAAGACAATACTCTTCATTTACAACTCAAAATTACATTCATTATAATCACATAAAAATATGATCTGTCTATTACATTTTACAATGTTGATCTGCATGATAATCTTGACACCTAAGAACAATTTTACACGGGCAGTATTCTTTCAAGACGATAGTTACATAAGGGTTAACAGCACCCCAACATGACAGTGCCCATTGAAGGAGTACAGGCCTACTCACTTCTTCTTTGTAGTTGATACAGTAGATTGGAAGATTTAAGCAATGAGTTGAATTTTTTTTACAAGAATAGTCACAACTGCATGGTCATGTCCATAATATCAGACAGATTTTCATGTTTGGGTGTAATATTTGTGCTGTCTATCTCGACCTTTAAAATCTGTCAGCCTATCCTCCTTAGTTCTTCTTCCAGGATTTCATTATTTCAGTATTAGCAGAAATTGGCACAAGTACTTATTTTACTTCCATAGAGTTTATCAAAGGAAACACTATTCATCAAATTTTCTAACAATGCAATGTCCAAACGACATCCCTAGGTGATACGAGCAATTTCCACCCCTGCTGCAGTAACAACACTTTCACAAGTTTTGAGAAGGGTGAATGGTATAAACATTGCCATCATCCCCTGCCAGTCAGCCACCATTTAACCCCAAACTTGCTTCCACGTCCAAAAGAATGCCTTTGGTGTCTTTTTTTCATTTTGTTGATGGTGGGGAGAGTGAGTTTTCCCCCAAAATCTTTCAGTAAGAACCACGCTGCACAGTTTAAAATTTCTAACTTGCTACAGTAGCTTTAATGTCCCGTCTATAGCATGAAACATTTTATACTGTTTATATATGTATTGAACAAGAGCACAAATAACAATGCATCAAGCTGTCAAAAACCCTGGTAATGTTAATGAACCTTACTCAACCTGCAGTGACCTTTCACCTTTAAAAGTCATGCTACTTCTGGCACTAATAATCACCAACCCATTACTTTATAGTTCTCACTGCAGTTACTAAAGTAAATCAGAGCATGTTTCATTTGCTGTACATGTAAAAGGCTAACTTCCTGATACAACGTTTAAATAAACCAAACTTCCAGTGAAGCTACAAACTTGCCAAACCTGTACATTACATGTTTCACTATTTGACCTTAAAATGACCCCAGATAATCTAATCTATTGATGACTCCTTACATCTCCTGATTTCCTGACTGTAAATCCTGTCATACTGAAGATGACAAACAGTAACTTTGACATGCCACAGATGCCAACATTTAACATCTTCTTCACATGACAAGTTTGGTAAAGAGCCAACATGACAGGAAGTTCACACCAGCTTTATGGGTGTATTGCAGCTATCAAATACTGTACCAGCCTGGAGTTGTGTTTGGAGAGAGATTCCTTCCTTTAAAGTGATGTTTGCCCCATAAATTATCTCTCTTGCATCTATTTCCATAGAACTTTAAACTGGATGAAGTAGTTTACCAAAAAGATATTTGTGATCTGCTACATGCTGTAATTATACAGGAAGTCTGGATGTTAGTTGATACTCTCATAGCATTGAAAGTTCCAAGGAAATTAAAGTCTGGTACATTTTGTGATGCCCTGTGATCCAGTTCAAAGAGTGACCATGGCTCCACAAGAGTAAGAAAAGCTATGGATCCCTAAGATTAAACCAGAAGACATAGGATGAGGTGTAAACCTGATTTTACAAACTGATGGCTCCAACACTGGCTGTCAGAGGCATAGAGTTTTAGATTTTCCAAGTGTGCTACAAATAGCACTCCTCAGGAAATTAGAGAGTGTAGTAGGTGTGCTCATTCATTAAACTTAAGTAGATTTATATGAGCTTCCTTTCTTTATCAAAGGGTGCAAAAAATCACACTCCCCTTCCTGGTTTAAGGTGAGTGACGGTGGGCCATTGCACTTCCATGCCACGAAACTCAAGGCCTACTGTCTGTACTCTGAATATCAGTTAGCTTCACCTTCACAATAGTAGTATCTAATATTACATTGGGATTAAAAACCATTATTAAGTTTTGGCTTCAGCTGTGCTACTGAGAATTAATGTACAGAAGCACTACAAAACAGCATGCCTCATAAAACTCTCATTTGACTAAATTTGTGGTCAAACTGCAACAAATGTAGATCAGAATATGAATGTACATGTAAACTTTGGATGACCATGACTTAGATCATGTCGAGTTGCAGGGTATCTACAAAGCTGCTTGAAAGTGCCCCTGCAGGCCATCTTTTGCCCCTTTGACCGAAGTCTCTAGCTCTGCCACTGGTGCATACACATGGCACTTCTTATCACTGCTAACAAACAGATGTATAATGAACTGTACAAACAATCACACCTACAGTACTGTATGAAATTAGTGAGATGGAGTTTTACGGCCCAGTTTCCAACCTGTTGGTTCAAGTCGAGCCGGTCACCACCTTTTTTCCTGTTGTGGCTCCCTGGTTTGTTTTCCCTAAAGTATGAACAGGTGCACTTAACTATCCAAGAAAAATTATCAACATTTTTCACTGGGATTATACACCCACATTTAACTTTCTAGTTCTTTACAAAACCATGCACTAGACATAAATCAAAATACATGTCAAATTGATTTAAAACAGTACTCACATAAATATCAAACTCTAAAAACATAAGAAGTGGCTGAGGAAGATCTCTGTTATCATCCAGCACTTTCTGCAAATAAGCCTCTAATTCACTTCTTCTCTTTTCTATAAATGCTTTGGATGTGTTCCCAAACACCTTCTTAGGAGGCAGCTGAGACTTTGTAGCCTTCTTTGCAGCAACAAGTTTCTCATGAAGGTCACAGAATTCACTGTATCTGTGCTTGACAGTCCAATGGCAGTCACTGACAGAAATCTGTATTGTGTAGACCTATTGTTATTGAATTAAAACAGAAGAATAACCAGAATGCAAAACTGCATTGAGGTTTCGATGATACACAAATGTTCCATTTCAAATAATCCCATCATGTACCATTATCTCTAATTCAAATGTTATACTAACATGTTCAAAAAATAATTTTGTTATCCCACATGACCTTTGTCCCCGCCACCAACCAGAACGCCAAAAGGCTTAGTGATTCCTTGCCATCAAATACCTTACCTGCTTTCAAATTGACAGTGCTTGATAGATTTTCTTTACATTTTAGGGCCAGAATTTTCGCAATTTTATGGCTGGTGACCTCAAATGACCTTTGACCTCTACCTAAAACAATAGGCTTCTTTCTCTCAACATGACGAATCTATATACCAAATATGAAGAGTATCGGTCACTCCTTTTTGAAGATATCGTGTTTACAAGCCATTTTCAGCATTTTTGCAATTTCACCACTGGTGACCTCAAATAACCTTTGACCTCAACCAAAAACAATAGGGGTCTTCCTCTCAACATGAAAAAACCTATATACCAAGTATGAGAAAGTGTCAGTCACTCCTATCTGAAGAAAAAAATGTTTAAAAGCCATTTTCAGCATTTTCGCAATTTCACCACTGGTGACCTCAAATGACCTTTGACCTCAACCAAAAACAATAGGGGTCTTCCTCTCAACATGACAAACCTATATACCAAGTATGAGAAGTGTCAGTCACTCCTACCTGAAGATATCATGTTTACAAGCTATTTTTGAAGTTTTGGCAATTTTACTGCTAGTGACCTCAAATGACCTTTGACCTCTACCAAAAGCAATAGGCTTCTCTCTCTCAACATGAAAAATCTATATATCAAATATGAAGAGTGTTGGTCACTCCTACCTGAAGATATCATGTTTACAAGCCATTTTTGGCGTTTTCGCAATTTTACCGCTGGTGACCTCAAATGACCTTTGACCTCTACCAAAAACAATAGGGTTCTTCTTCTCAACATGACAAATCTATATACCAAGTATGAAAAGTGTCAGTCACTCCTATCTGAAGATATTGTGTTTACAAGCCATTTTCGAAGTTTTGGCAATTTTACTGCTAGTGACCTCAAATGACCTTTGACTCTACCAAAAACAACAGGGTTTTTCCTCTAAACATTGCAAATCTATACACCAAGTATGAAATTGTCGGGCAATCCTATCTGAAGATATCGTGTTTACAAGCCATTTTCGGGGTTTTCCCAATTTTACCGCTTGTGACCTCAAATGACCTTTGACCAAAAACCAAAAATGATAAGTTTCTTCTTCTCAACATGACAAATCTATATACCAAGTATGAAAAGTGTCTGTCACTCCTATCTGAAGATATCGTGTTTACAAGCTATTTTCAAAGTTTTAGCAATTTTACCGCTGGTGACCTCAAATGACCTTTGACCACTACTAAAAACAATATGGTTCTTCCTCTCAACATGATAAATGTATATACCAAATATGAAAAGTGTCGGACATTCCTATCTTAAAATATTGTATTTACAAGCAAGTGTCACAAACACACACACACACACATACACACGACATCACCATCGCATAGATTGCTTGCCTGCCTACGGCAACGAATCAAAAATAGGGATCATCATCTTACCATAAGCATTCATAAACCACACGTGAAATCTATTTTATAAGTCTCCCACTTTAAGATGTGTTCACACCTATTAAACAAGGTTGTCATTCACATTTTGACCACCAGTGACCCGACAAAACCTTTAACCTCTACATATTGCAATTTCAAAAGGCTTCGAGCTGACTTCAAGAAATGAAAAATAGGAATCATGCAAACCTTCTTTAAAAGTGGACCCCTCTCATGCTAGGGCAACCCTAAAAAACCATGGTACAATTAAGAAATGACATAATGATGGTTTTGATGGTTTTGTATAATTACCTGCAAAAAGTCTTGAGAGTTCACAACACTCTAAATTAAGGACCCTCGCCCCACCCTTTCCAGCTGAAAGGTTTAATAATACTTTTAAGACTTTAATGAGTGTTAAATTTCAGTGCAGAGGTTTGAACCAACCCCATAAATACTGCAGAGTCGAGACATTATTTTGCAATGACACTTCCTAACACTAATATATGGGAGAACTTTTGAACAGCTTCTTGTAACACTATATGGGAGAGTTTGTAAGTTTTCACCCACTGCAGATACCACCCTGCTACCAAAATATGCTGCTGCATGCTTTACATCATGTTCTAGAACAACTAAAATATTGGTAGGAAAGCTAAAGTTCCCACTAGGCTAGCCTAAGGATATTACACAGAAACATACAAGTGTAGAATAGGTTCAAAATGTACATATATGCTATACATTAGGCAATGGCAAAAGTGCCAAGACATTAGACATGATGAAGAAAATTACATCGCAGGGAAAAACTTTACACCTAAAGCTCACAAAAGTACTGCAGATTGTTGTATAAGGGTTTTTCACCAATGCCTTTTAAATATTTTTTATGTTCATTTCCAAGTGGATTTTTGTTGATCCTCTTAGGTACTCGATCCTGCTTTATGAAAGATGTAGCGTCGGCTAGGCCTAACTTAGGCCTACGTTAAGCTTAGGCAGAAAGTACTAGCCCACTTGCTCAATCGAACCATACAATTTTGGCCTGAACTTTTCAGTTTAGGGAGCTACATAATTTGAGATTTCAACAAAGATCCTTAACATGTGAAAAGAACAATTTTTGGAGGATATTCATAATTGCGGAATCCAGGGTGGAAACGGTAATTACTCCACCTAAATCAAGATACTTGGCATCTGTGTAGGGACCATCTCCAAACTTTAACCCATTCACATTCCAAATATGAAATCTATCCAAGTTCTCTACCTTGAGATATTGTTAACCCCCAGTGACCCCAGATGACCTTTGACCTTTACCAAAACCAATAGGGACCATCCTCTGAATATAATGCATCCACAAACAAAATATGAAATTTATTCAAGTTTCCTCCCTTGAATATTGTGTTGACAAGATTTTCAGACTTTGACCCCCAGTGACCCCAGATGACCTTTGACCTCCACCAAAAACAATATGAACCATCTTCTAACAATAACACATCCACATATCAAATATGAAATCTATCCAAGTTCCCTACCTTGAAATATCGTGCTAACACGATTTTCAGACTTTGACCCCTGGTGACCCCAGATGACCTTTGACCTTCACCGAAACCAATAGGGACTATCCTCTGACTATAATGCATCCCCAAACCAAATATAGAGTCTATCCAAGTTTCCTCCCTTGAGATATTGTGTTGACAAGATTTTCAGACTTTGACCCCTGGTGACCCCAGATGACCTTTGACCTCCTACAAAAACAATATGGATCTTCTTCTGACAATAACACATATACCAAATATGAAATCTATCCAAGTTTCCTCCCTTGAGATATTGTGTTGACAAAATTTTCAGACTTTGACCCCCGGTGACCCCAGATGACCTTTGACCTCCACCAAAACCAATAGGGACCATCTTCTGACCATAATGCATCCACACACCAAATATGAATCTATCCCAAGTTTCCTCCCTTGAAATATCATGCTAACAAAATTCACAGATTTTGACCCCCAGTGACCACAGATAACCTTTGACCTCCACCGAAAGCAATAGGGACCTTCTTCTGACCATAACACATCCACACACCAAATATCACGGCTGGAAAAAACCGGCAATACGGGAAGGTCATTGCCGGGAAATCCAACCCACTCGCGGGAAATTTGCTCAAAGGACTTTTAAAATGAGTGTCGGGCTAATCATTGTATTGTCAGAATAAGTCAATAAAAGCTCCTTGTTAGCTTTCATTCTAAAAATTTCAACACATTCTGCGCTCCCTAACTTGAACTACCAGAGAATATTTAAAAGTTTTTTGTTCATTTATACAAGCAAATTCAATTGGGATATCCCGAGGATAAACTACAACTTCCAAGCACTACAAAGAGAAACAGCGTGATGCTGCCATGAGTGGGTCAATTAGTACCGTACATTGTGTATATTCTGCATGTTTTGTACACAGTCTGTGCTGATAAAACAACCAATCAGAATGCGCGACATTTTCTTCGGCCGAGCTGGCTGACGAATCTACACTGAGTTATAACAGATGAATGAATGCACGTGGTTGAACGTTCGCTGTGTGTAGTACATCTGAAGTGATAATGCATGTAGCCACAGTATGAAGGAATCTCCCTGTTCTTAAAAATAAGAGGCGTGTTATTCTCCTTTGTTTCAACAAATCAGTGCTCAAAAATCAGTAGTCGGGCTACATGTGTAATTGTTTTTTGATGGTGCAGGTGAATATCGTGAGCGTTTAATAGAGCTGGCTTCTGTTCTATTCAGCCAGTCTAGAGCAGGACCACTCAGTGTTTGCCCTTTGGAGGGCTTACTTGTCCATTTGGGACGTTAAGCTCCTTAAGGGAGCAGAACTCCTCCGGGAGTAATCGTTTGGTTTTCGCCCCGTGGCTCTTCGCCAGAGAGTTGTGGGGACTTTTAGAAAAAAGCGTTTAGTAGAGCGGGTAGTCATTAGCGGGAATAGCGGAGAAGTTTGGTTAAAGAATATGCCAAGTATATAGACCTAGCCTTTATGCGTACCGTAGGCATAAATGATTTCTTGAATGATTATGTTTTGCCGCTTTGTGAAGCCTGAGTAACGGACACATTTTACACAACACAGTGACAAAGTTCGTCCCATCCTCATTGCATAGCTGTATTAAACAAACATATTGCCATTCTGTCAGGCTATTTGGGGCGACCAATGAGAGAGCTACATTTGGGCTGTTTGCTTTCATTTGTGCAGCACAGTAAAGAACGTGATAGCGACGTAGTACTGTATTAGCAGCGGTGACTTAGTGCTGTTTGTGAAGGAGTGTTTTATGTATACACACAACAGTAGTAGTTGCTGAGCTGAATGCGACGGCGCTCAATGGACAAGTTGCTTGGCTAGAAAGTTAATTAGTTTGTTTGACAGAAGAGAAGAGTAGGACAAACTTTGAAGGAAGGAGAGATTCGGTAATGGAATTCAACTTTATTTCGTTCGAAATCTACATAATTTGAAAGCTTCACATTAGCAGTTAATGCACTAACAAGTTTCATTCCCAGTGCTTGAATTCATGATTAGGTCGGACTCAACAAAATCGTGTCCAAAGCTATCGAAAAACCCGATGGGCTACATAATTTTCCTTCCACGGTGTTCATTCATCAGGGGCTTTCAGGGCCAGGAAGGGCCGTTTCCTGCAATCTGAGAGGCTTCATTTTTCAAAAATTTTTCTGTACGCTTCGCGCGAACCCATGGTCGCGCTCCGCTTAGATAGTAAATAATTACAATCACACGGGAAATAATTCTTTCGTTGCCGGGAAATTTCGGTTTTTTCCAGCCGTGCCAGATATGAAATCTATCCATATTCCCTATCTGAAAATATTGTGCTAATAAGATTTTCAGACTTTGACCCCTGGTAACCCCAGATGACCTTTGACCTCCACCAAAAACTAATAGGGACCATCTTCTGACCATAATGCATCCACAAACCAAATATGAAATCTATCCAAGTTTCCTCCCTTGTGATATTATGTTGACAAGATGTTCAGACTTTGACCCCTGGTGACCCCAGATGACCTTTGACCTCCACCGAAAACAATATGAACAATCTTCTGACCATAACACATCCACATACCAAATATGAAATCTATCCAAGTTCCCTATCTTGAAATATCGTGCTAATAAGATTTTCAGACTTTGACCCCTGGTGACCCCATATGAACTAATCTATCCAAGTTTCCTCTCTTGAGATATTATGTTGACAAGATTTTCAAACTTTGACCCCTGGTGACCCCAGATGACCTTTGACCTCCACCGAAAACAATATGAACTATCTTCTGACCATAACACATCCACACACCACATATGAAATCTATCCAAGTTCCCCTATCCTGAAATATCGTGCTAATAAGTTTTTCAGACTTTGACCCCTGGTGACCCCACATGAACTTTGACCTCCACCAAAAACAATAGGGACCATCTTCTGACCATAATGCATCCACATACCAAATATGAAATTTATCCAAGTTTCCTATCTTGAGATATTGTGTTGACAAGATTTTTCAGACTTTGACCCCCGGTGACCTTTGACCTCCGTCAAAAACAATAGGGACCATCTTCTGACCATAAGGCATCCACATACCAAATATGAGATCTATCCAAGTTTCCTGTCTTGAGATATCGTGCTAACACTGTTTTCAGAAATTGACCCCTGGTGACCCCAGATGACCTTTGACCTCTGCCAAAAACAATAGGGTTCTTCCTCTCAATATGGTGCATCCATGCATCATGTTTGAAAACTGTCAGACATTCCTATCTTGAGATATCGTGCTAACAAGCAGTGTCACAAACACACACACACACATACACACACAGTCGTGTTTTTACACACAACTGAGGACTTCATTATCTCCATTGTGTCTGCTTACTTAACCCTAACCTTCACAATAGACTGTCTATTGTTAGACAACCGAGGACTTGAGAAATCTATTGAATTTACTACCGAGGACCTGGAAGTCTATTGTTTAGGTCCTCTGTTTTACACAAAGACAAAGCCACACACACACACCAACATACACACGCTATCATGATTGCATAGATTTCTCTTATCATCGAAACCAACAAACAAAACTGCAATTAAGTAAACATAATTGTCTTGATTTTGATGGAAACATGACAGCCACTGAGGTCATCATCATGAATCCATCAAAATTGTTAATTTAGATGCTGGCCAGAGTTAGGTAAGTAACTCAGTTGACAACAATAGTACAAATTGGTATTAATTAAATTGATGATGTAATATAGCACTTTTGTTTACAATAAACTATTTTTAAAATAGCTTTCAGAACATTTCACTGGCTAGCTACTGTAAGTCAATGAACACTTAACCCTTGTCATGCTGGATAAGTTAGGGGAGCTCTTTAATTCTGTTTCAAGAAAGTCTTGCAGTTGAAGTTGCCCCCTTCTCCCCCCCCCCCACCTACACATAAAATTACTACCCTACATGTCAGCCAACAAGCACCATCTACAGTACAATGTGAGTAGAGAAAGCAAATTGAGGGTAAATTTATCTATTGTTCAAATGTTCATAGTCTGAAGCACTCTCAGGTGAAATATGTCAATGGTCACACATTTGATATTAAAGAGGTAATGTGTAAATTTTACAAACCAAACCACTGAAATGGCCTTCAAAAGAAACCAAATTCAATTGAAATTGTTGAGTTGGTTGTCACCCTATGTGAAGTTGTAATTCATAAGCCAGGGAATAATTTATCTGGTATCGCATCGCAATTTGCTACACAAAACGGACAAATTGCTACACAAATATAAAATTGTATAGCAGATTTTGTACACACAGCACTAGGGGTTTTAATGACTTTGTGGAAGAGAAGCCCAAAAAGCTCAAAATTGCTATGCAAATTTGGAACACTAAATTATTCCCTGTAAGCCAAAAGTTTCTCTCACAGCGCAACTGCCGTTCAAGGCCTGATTATCATTTAAAATTCAATCATTAGGTGTAAAAGATAGGAGAATGGAATTTTCATCAATTTCTGTTCAACCACTGCATCATACCTGTTTGTAACAATTAATTGCAATTCATTTTGAACATGATCAACAACTTTTGCATTACTTTTTTTAGGAACGATTCAGTAATATTGTGATAGAAATGGCTGACAGAAAAACTACATGCACAGTAAGTTATTTTCAATATTTTTTTTCCTTACAGTGTAATTTTCAATCTGGGAGGTCCCAATAATTCGGACCTCCCTCTTCAACTGCTCCTTGATCAAGTCTTCAGGGATGCCTGACATCTTTGCAGTAGTGGAGGTGACTCACTTCCTAAAACCTGTTGAAAAAGTTAAATGAAAATTTAGTGTGCATATCGATCGCTAACCAGACCAATACAAACAGTGGGAAATGCCTGTACATGTACATTTGTAGGGAATGTGAGGGACAATTGTCCTACAATTGCATGTATGTAGTATACTGTACTGTATGCAGGTCATGTAACAGAGCATCGGTGACAAATTCCCAACCCCATTAGATATTTCACCCAAGTCCTCATCTAAAGTGAGGTTTGGTGGAGTAATCAAATTTAACCTGACTTCCTACTTAATTCACTCGAGCACGTCCCAAGAAACCACCAGCTTGATAAGAGACAGCTAGCAGAAGATGTAAATGAAGGTGGAATAATAACGGCCGTTGATTTGAAAATGACCTAACGCCTTGACCTATATTGCCATGATGCCCTCAAAAATGGAGAGTAAACCAAGGCCAAATGGCGTGTCACTTGAGATCTTAAGTTCGAGGCCTGTACATACTGTATATACAGTATATATAGTGACTGTATCTTGAGTGGGTTAGTACCTTGAATCTGTCACTGCCTGTAAAAAGGTACCACTGGAGTTCTTTAACCATTAAATGAACAAATTCTACTCAAAATCTGTCAAAAATAAAATTTATTTTCTATTTTTCCAAGATGGCTACAATATATTTCCCCCTGTCTTCGGTACATTCGTTTTAAAGGATATGTGTAAATGTTACTTGTAGACACATTACACTAATCAAAATTTCCACTTGCGAAGTCATTAAAAACATCTTTCAAACGTTTGGTTCTGACGACACTTCGCGCATACCAGGGTTTCAACAGCATATTAACTGACTGTGACTTTATGCTGGCACACTTGAAGTTGAACACCATGGTGAACAGTGAACATTTCAGATTGCCAGTTTGCCCACAGAGCAGACTGGTATCACTCATGTACATTCACAATACCAAAGTGTCAGGTAGGTTTTCACACTAGCTATGTTGATAAATCACTACAGTAGTCTGCGGTTACAGTCCCATTTTCATGTACAATTGATCTCATAGATGAGACTGTCATGAAAAAATGAAATGACTTGCCTGCAAAACTACGTTGATGTAGATCATTGTGCCACACAGTACTTTATGAAGATGTACAGAGTGCTATAGGCAGCAATATAGGGAGCTAGCACAGGGTAAAACTTCACACATATTGTTGAAAGATGTGATTGGAAAGAGCAAGTAAATACTTTTGAAATTTTTTTTGTAATTTTCATTTTTGCTCACATTTTTCCATATAAAAAATAAAAAAATAATTCCACCCTACTCTCAAAGAGAAAGCGAGCGGGGACGAAAAACATACATTTTTTTACTGCGCCTAGAAGGTAAAGCCTAGCCTAGCCTTTATCCTACAGTATGTTACCCTAGTGAGGCTTCTAGGTGTGGATCCAGACATTACAAAAAAGGGGGGGGGGGGCTGACTTAAGAGAAAGCAGGGGTTGCAAGGGAGTTGCACCGCCAATTTCTCATATGTTTTATTGTTCTTGCCAGCGAAAAAGGAAGGACTAGGGCTGTAAAACTAAAAGCCCTCTCCACTCTTGGTAATGACTCAAAATTTTTTATGGTTCACTGATAGCAATATTTTCCAGTTTGATAATTTTTTTTAACAATATCATTTTTATTCAGAATATTCAAAATCACTCTTACAGGCATAGGAAACGTTTGGGTGACCAACTCAAAGTACACTTGCCAAATCAAAGGCGCTTGAAACTTGTGTAAGGAATTACTTCATTTCTAAAATGTTTGAATGAGACATACAGTACACTCTCACTTACCAGGATTACTTGAAGAAAGATTTTTAAGTATGTTGAATAAAATATAAATTATTTCTTTTGAATAAATATATTTTGGTGAAATTCCCATAGAGTGACCAACTCATGATAAAACCATGCTATAGCATGCGGGGTGGGGGGGGGGGGAAGGACCAGAATTCATTCGCCCAATATTTAAGTCCTTCATACAGTGAAAACACCAAAGTACTGCAAAAGTTTCCTTATATGACTGGGGTGAATAATTTATATTAATACTAACTGGGTTTCCGTATCCCAAAGTGGACATAATTTGAACTGACTTTACAACTTGGGCGCTGAAACTTTTAATTTTTTTTAAAGTAAAAAACCCTTTTCTTTCCTCACTCAGAAAACAGTGCTAGGTGGACAGTATGTACTGTGGAGAGTCAGTGAAGGGTTAGTGCTGTGGAAGGAAGAAAAGCATTGTTAGTACCAGGACCCGAACCCTCAACCCTAGCGGTATAGCATCAAGATCAGTGCGCTTGGCTACTGCACTACCAGCACCATTGCCAGTGGGTGGGTTAACCAGAAAGCCAAAAGGCTTAGTGATTCATTGCCACTCCACACTGAAATTTAGACCTACCTTTTTTTCAAATTGACAGTGCTTTGACGTGTTTTTCAAATTAACAGCTATGTGTAGTGCTCTGTAATGTTTTCCAAATTGACAGTGCTCTGTAATGTACCCACAAAGAATTCATGCAAGGCATCCAAGCTTCCTACACTGAGATTCCGAGTGACCTTTGATCACCTACAGTAGAACTACAGTTCAGCTCACGATATCACATCCACATACTATGTGTGAAATTTTGCAGTATGCAAGATTCCAGCCATGGGAAATTGTGTAAATATGATATTGAGACTTTGACCACTTGTGAACCAAAGTGACATTTGACCTCCACCAAAATCTATAGGGATCATTTATTCACTATACATCATCTACATGCCAAGTACAAGAACCCTACGTAAGTTACCTTTCTTGTAATACTATGCAAACAAGCTTTTCAGACTTTGACACTGCTGACCCCGAATGACGTTTGACCCTCACAAAAATCAACTGCAATCATAATTAAATACAGCCAACCCACACACTAAAGATGAGCTTAGTTACATGTATTTTTGAGATAAAGTGTTTACAAGGTTTTGACCTTTTGACCTCTCCTGACCCCAACTGACCTTTGACCTCCACCAAAAACAATAGGGATCATCTACTCAATATGGCCAACCCACACACCCAAATATGAGATTAGTCACACTTACCCTTCTTGAGATATCGTGTTTACAAGCAATTTTAAAGGAACTTAACATTTGACCTGTCGTGACCCCAAATGACCTTTGACGTCCACGAAAGTTGATAGGATCATCTACTCAATATGACCAACCCATACACTAAATATGAGCATAGTCACATGTAATGTTCTTGAGATACCGTGTTTACAAGGTTTTGACCTTTTGACCTCTCCTGACCCCAAATGACCTTTTGACCTCCACCAAAAAAATAGGGATCATCTACTCAATATGGCCAACCCACACACCAAATTTGAGATTAGTCACACTTACCCTTCTTGAGATATTGTGTTTACAAGCCACAGCGTCACATACACACACACACACACACACACAACCATCGCATAGATTCCTTGCCTGCCTACAGCAAGGAATCATAAAAGTACTAATGATACTATCTGTTATATATTAGCTATAGGTATAAATATATACCTATATAGCTAAGTATGTATGTACTTGAGGGTGTACATATTTACAGTGTGGATATTCATATACCCCAGATAGGTATATACCTATGTATACAGTTCCTATGCATGTGTGCACCTGCATATGGCCCACCCTAACCCTACACCTATGCGTTCATAACTCTAACCCTCTTACTATGCCCCACAAATGGTACCGGTCATACCTTAGTACCGGTGCCAGAAACAGATTTTTAAAACATGCAAGTATCCGTAAAAACACCATGCATTGACATAAGGGAAGTCTTCAGATAATCCCGGCCTCCTCATTCCCTAAGTTTTTTTAACATTTAGTCACCCAACACTCAACATATCAGTAAACAAAAAAGGTTTAACTCTCTGCAAATAAGTGTCCAATAAATACAGGGCAGAGACAAAATCAGCACCGTACTGCCATTTCGCACCAAACAATCCCACCAAGTGACAAGAGCACTCAAAATTGTAGTGTAGATGGCAAAAATGATTTCTAAAAATAGTGACTAGAGCAGCTATGCTGCAGAATCTCAATACTTTTATGCATGATCAATGTTAATCATGAAGCAGTGGAATGATGTGTTTAAGTTTTTCATGATACAACAGAAAAGAGCAAATATCCTTTTGGTGATCAGGTGCAGTATCATTCATAGAAATGAAACATGACATAAACTTTCCATATAACATAGTCTACAGTACAGTACAGGTTGCTTAAGCTATTGAAGTACACTGTTTTCATTCAAATATTTGTAGCAGAGATTTATAATACCATGATACTATACATTTTTATGCTAAAAATTGAAAATGTTATCAATTAAAAAAAAAAAAAATTAATATTGATACTTTTATACTGAAAAATTATCTTTGTAAAGCCTACTAACACCACAAAGCACAAGTAATTATCCAGCTAGATGGAGGTTAGTCTAATAAGAAAAAAACTTTCTGACCAGTTCCAACAAAACCAGTTTTCCTACGAAGTTCCTACATCGTTTTCCTAACATCAACCTCATATCTCTTATAATCTCACTGAAACCTCTTGGTGAAGAGCACAACTTTTGAAAGTTGAGAGCTACTGGTATCCTGTTTGGAAACTCAATCAACTGTAAATAAACTTCTCCATTAGAAGACAATGGCTGGGCAAACATCTTAGTCAGACCAGACAAGATCATCTTCACAATTATCCTGTGCTTGACTTAACAGAGGCTTGAAGCCACAGACAAAATAACAGAATAAAACACACACAATTGCATGGTGGGAAAAACGGAGTATTGAGTGAATATTCCCTGTTTATATTGTAATGAAGACACAAGGCTTTTATCAAATGGTTTTTTGGTTACATTTTAGTACTATTCCATTCAAATGCTATAATTTTAAGAAAAGATTTTCACCTCACAGTTGAGTACCCGCCTCCACAATACTTTCATACCTTATGTTCTGTGGTACCATACCCTACCGGTACCGCATGGTACAGGTACTTACAGAAATACCAGCATACTGTGAAACCTTATTACAAGGCCTACCTAACGCTAAACCTATTACTATGCGTACATAAGCCCTAACCCTACAGCTAGCTACTAGCCAAGTTCCGGGTATGGAAGCTCAATTACAGCCAAACTTTTTTCTGAAAAGAGTGCAACTTTGTTGCGTCAATCTTACAGGAAAGGTGTTTGAATTGAATTGGCTGAATGAATTCCAGTCGCCATTTATGAACGAAATCTAGTCCTTTTGCTAACAGTGACTTTGTTGTTCTGTACAGAACATGGCCTGCTAGAAAAGCCACTAAACAGATTTTAAAAATTTATGTCACCTTTGTACTTCTCATTTCAAATAAGGAAAAGTGTAACCTTTTTTCTATGAGCACCGCAGGACTGCAAATTATCAACTGTGATAATTTACTTCCTAGGCATATGGCAAAAAACAAGGGAAGTTTGTCTGGCTCGTGGAATTCATCAAGGATTTTATCAGGTGAACTTTCAAATGGTTTAGTGTCTTTAGTTTAGTTTAGTTTAGTTTAGTTTGCCAAATTCTGGTCCTTTCAGTATATAGGCCTACTGTATAACTGAAAGTGGGCATGACACGGCCAAAGTAAGTTTCTCGGAAAATGTTCTTTGGGTACACCTTGACATAAAATGGGTGTTTCCCCTTCTAAATTATGTCCATAAATACCAAAATACAACGTTGTGAATTCCCAATTACAGGCCAGACTCAGCCCATTTGAAATCCAAAAGTGAAAAAACGTATGTGAGCATGTCTCAACTGGAGGCACGATCACTGGGTACTTGTAGTAAGACTGTACCAGGGAGCTCACAGTCATCGAATCATGTGCATAATAACGCCTGTTAGCGAGTAATGTAAATCATTGCAAACACCGGTGCTATGATAGCAGCAGGCTTGGGGTAATCGTTATCAGTAATAGTAATCGATTGCAATACATTACACATTTTGAAGTAGTTGGAATTGCAATTTACTTACGTGAAAATCGCAAAGTAATTGCAATCGTAATCGAATACAGTGGCAAAGTAATCACAATCATGGTTTCATTTCTGATTACATTTAAGTTTAATTGAACAAAGAAGTAAAGTTGCCAAAAAGTTTTTTTCAGTGCTTGGTTCTTCTGTTGGAATGACAAAATTTACTTGTCCCTCTTTCTTGGATGTTCCAGCTTAAAATGAGTGAGAAGTTCATGGGTTCAATAATCTCTACTTTGGGAGGACTTGGTTCTGTCCAGTCTTATCTAGAGCAATGTCCATGGCCTTTTTTCCAGTTGTGGGCACTGGATTGTTTTGCCCACTACATTGTTTATGTGGAAAGAACTGTAATCACGATTGCAATCATGATTACATTGCAAAATGCAATGTAATCCCAATCACAATCAATTACTCTCAATTTTTATCTGTAATCGTAATCATAATGGCAATCGTAAAACATGAAGAAATTGCAATCGTAATCGATTACATTGAGATGTAATCGCCCCAAGCCTGGATAGCAGTAAGAGTGGCCACTGACTACATTGTGAATTGTGCATTGCACTGTGACTGCTTAGTATTCTCAATATAATAGCACCTTCTCCAAACAAGTCATACAGTAAAGATGCGCCTGAAGTGGGGACACGCATGTTGTGGATTGTCCATACATGATGTTCATAGCTCTTCTGAATGGCGCCTTTCTTGCACAAAAACAGAACTGTTTTTACAGGCGCACATATGCACGCGAACATATTGGCCATTGATCCACGCCTTTCACTTTGTATGTTGGAAGAGTATTGTGATGCAATCGTTTTCATGAAGTTGCTAAGATAAGATATCTTTACCCAGTGTTACATTACTTCCACATCTAGACACGCATTCTTAAATAGGGCTGGGTTTGTGCCACCAATTGTGTCATAAAAGTCATGTGACCTGCTGGGGCATTTTCCGAAATTGGATTTTGAATGTTTCCCTTTAAATATCATTTATGCCGAATTGTAGAGGTTTTTCATGGGATGTGAGATGATATTTGTAGAATACATATCGAATCTTGCAATACACAAAAGTTTTTGTGGCCATGTCATGCCCACTTTGAGTAACAAGGAGCAAGTGGTACAGTGGTAATTAACTGCATCTTCCAGTCATGAGGTCATGAGTTCCAGTCCCAAGTCTCAGACATTAAAATTGTCATCTAGTTTTCTGGGTTATAGTAATCTGCTATACCTTAATCATAGATGTTAAACTGTGAGTTTGTCTCACAAGACTGGCATTGCCAGCTTGGTCTTAATACCCATTCAATGGGGCGTTGCCAAGTTCCCGCAAGGGAGGATTTAATGAAAACAAACAACAGAACCTGAATGATAGAAGGATTTCAAAGTCTAGCCAAGGATATGTGGTTCAATTAGACACTACGTATATTGAGTTGGACACTGTGAGTGTGAAAAAGGAATTCTTCTTCTTCTTTCTGGTACTACAATGCGCCCTGATATTAGGCATTCGATCGAGGATATGTGGTGTACAGGACAGGTTTATTGATGTTGAAACCAGTTGTTTGTCGCCCTCTGGAAGATGGTCTCATCTTCCAGTTGGGCTAGTCCGGGGGGAGCTTGTTCCAGCTGGATACGATTCTTGGAATGTACTGTATGAATTGGGCAAGGGGGGCCCCCATGGAAAATCAAACTTGAGAAAAAAATTAATTAAAAGTTGACATAAAATTAAAAATAAATCATCGAAATATCTTCACTCACAGTTTCAGTTTCTACCCTTGAAATATGAGGACATTTGACCAGGAATAGCAAAAGAGAAGATGGTATGCTGAAAAGTGAAATCTTAATTTGGGGACCATCATTCATGACATCTACTGGAAATTTGTAATTGTAACCAGAATGCAAAAATGCATTGAGGTTTCGATGATACATAAATGTTCCGTTTCAAAGAATGCCATCATGCACCATTTTCTTCTCATTCAAATGTTATACTAGCATGTTCAAAAAATAATTGTCATTCCTGATGACCTTTTGACCTCAATAAAAGCCATACATAGCTAGACAGGCAAACAACAGACAGACAGACAGACAGATGGACAAACAACTTTCTCGAAAGATCGTATTTAAAAAGGTTCCTAGACTTTGACCCCTTGAGACCCCAGATGACCTTTCATTTCTGCCAAACACAATGGGGCTAAATCGAGGGTAGAAAATCGCATTTATTCCGCCTAAATAGGGATACTTGGCATATCTGCCTTTGACCTCCACCAAAAACAACTTGGACCATTTCCTGACCATAACCTATCCACATACCAAATATGAATTCTATTCAAGTTTCCTACCTTGAGATATCGCATTAAAAAATTCCAAACTTTGACCCCGAGATGACCTTTGACCTCTGCCACAAAAAACAGGAGCATCTCCTGACCATAACGTATCTACATATTAAATATGAAATCTATCCAAGCTTCCCATCTTGAGATTTCATGCTAACAAGATTTTTAGACTTTGACCCCTGGTGACCCCAAGAGACCTTCGCCAAAATTAAATAGGACCATCTATTGTTTAAAATGCATCCACATACCAAATATGAATTCTGTTCAAAGTTTTCTACCTTGAGATATCGCGTTAACAAGGTTTTCAGACTTTGACCCCTGGTGACCCCAGGTGACCTTTCACCTCCCCTTAAAATATTACAGACCACCTCCTGACCATAACGCATCTACATACCACATATGAAATCTATCCAAGCTTCCTATCTTGAGATATCATGTTAAGAAGATTTTTAAGACTTTGACCCATGTTGACCCCAGGAGACCTTCGATCTCCGCCAAAATTAAATAGGACCATCTATTGACTAAAACGCATTTATAGGGCTGTGTTTTTTCGGTTAATTCACTATCCATTTAACCGATTTTATTACCCGGCGGTTAACCGTTTAACCGAAAATGACGTAATGTTCACACAACAACAAAAAGTCAACATTTCCAAAGAGCGCCATCACTTTTGTACAGGAAAGTACAAGTCTAAAAATGGCGTCGTAAGTCATGTTCGCCGATGAAAGCATGTGGCGAAAATATTGTTATTTTGTGCTGGGTTTATATCATCAATTCTCAGTAAAAGCCCATCCCGCATTTACTGAAGCTTTCTTCAGACCATGTGCACTTTTTAACATTACACCAACTGTTGTATTTTCCCGCCTAGTCCTATGTAATATCGCCAGTTACTTCATGAAACACTCCAACACCGCTGCTTTAATGCAGCTTGCTTGCGATGCAGTGTTCAATACATGTACAGCGCTCACATGTTTGTTGTAGTAGCGACCTGTACAACTGCACTTTAAACGGCCCACCAGCTGCAAACATCACAACCAAGCTCTATTACCCTGCATAAATTAAGGAATTCCCAGCATTCCTACCGTGAAGTTGTTTACAGTAGGACTTAAGGAATGTTATCATATGACGTCATTACGAACGAAAACAATGATGCATGTGGTCCCATGCATGCAGCAGACTTGCGTGCGTATCCGCTTTTACCACTAAACAAGGGACCATGTTTTGCTCGGTGACATCATATGCATACAATCTATTGCGAAATTTGAATTGCCTCTGCATCGTGATTGGATCAAATTCGTTGATTCTGAGCCAGCCAATCACAACTCGCGCCATCGCATATGGGATTTAGTGTGTGAAAATACCAGACCTCCGAACGAATTTCCCCATTGAGTTTGCATTATGAAGATCGCACTTCCAAGCCGGCCAAGCCCCGTGCTAATTTCACGGAGAAACGGCATCACGAATCTCTGCATGCGTGAATTTTTCGGGGATCCGACTAAAGTGCATTTCAGTTGCTGATTATTTTTAAACAAGACGTAAGGTTTGGACAAGAAGTGCCAAAAATACGGGGGTATTTATATCAGAAGGGAACCATAACATACGTTAATCGAGTCCATTTTTTTACTGTCCAGAACCGCTAAAAATTAGATAGTTGCGTATTTTTACATGCATCTTAGGGTAGACTTCTACAGTACAGTTCATTATCGCAACTATACAACCCAGGCGGTTCAACGAACTGCGTATGCTTATTCATAAATATCAACATGGAATGTTCCATTTTATATGATATTGGGCAAACAAAAAAATGGCAGGAATTATCTGCTGCTAACGATCGTATTTTATAGGTTAAACTTTTTTCCAAATACTGCTACTAACAATGAAAAATAATGAAATTTACAGAGGTGCAGCATGATAAAATATTTCGATTAGCTACGGGTGGGGAGATTTATTCAAATATACTTGTGCCCTAATCATGGTCTTAACTAGAAATGAAAACTCTACAAGCAAGCAAAGTTGGTTAGTTAACTGGTCCACCCAAAGGTGCTTCAGTCTGGCGCGCAACCGACTTCCTTGGCTGGGCAACCGATTTTAGTGAATGTTTGGACTTTGACCCCTAGTGACCCCAGGTGACCTTTGACCTCCCCTAAAAATATTGCAGACCATCTCCTGACCATAACGCATCTACATACCAAATATGAAATCTATCCAAGCTTCCTATCTTGAGATATCATGTTAAGAAGGTTTTTTGACTTTGACCCCTGGTGACCCCAGGAGACCCTCTATCTCCGCCAAAATTAAATATAACCATCTATTGACTAAAACGCATCCACATACCAAAAATGAATTCTATTCAAAATTTCCTACCTTGAGATATCACGTTAACATGGTTTTCAGACTTTGACCCCTGGTGACCCCAGATGACGTTTGACCTCCAACAAAAACAAAAGGTACCATCTTCTGACCATAACGCATCTACATACCAAATATGAAATCTATCCAAGTTTCTTACCTTGAGATATCACGTTTACAAGGTTTTTAGACTTTGACCCCCGGTGACCCCAGATGACCTTTGACCTCCACCAAAAACAAAAGGGACTATCTCCTGACCATAACGCATCCACATACCAAATATGAAATCTATCCAAGTTTCCTACCTCGAGATATTGTGTTAACAAGGTTTTTAGACTTTGACCCCTGGTGACCCCAGATGACCTTAGACCTCCGCCAAAAACAATAGGCTTCTTCCTCTCAATATGGCGCATCTATGTACCAAGTTTGAAAACCGTTGGACATTCCTATCTTGAGATATTGTGTTAACAAGGTTTTTAGACTTTGACCCCTGGTGACCCCACATGACCTTTGACCTCCACCAAAAACAATAGGGTTCTTTCTCTTAATATGGCGCATCTATGTACCATGTTTGAAAACTGTCGGACATTCCTATCTTGAGATATCGTGTTAACGAGGTTTTTAGACTTTGACTCCTGGTGACCCCACATGACCTTTGACCTCCACCAAAAACAATAGGGTTCTTCCTCTCAATATGGCCCATCTATGTACCAAGTTTAAAAACTGTCGGACATTCCTATCTTGAGATATCGTGTTAACAAGCAGTGTCACACACACACATACACACACACACATACACACACACACACGCACATACACACATACATACATACACACGCCATCATGAATGCATTGGTTTCTCTTATCATCGAAACCAAAAACTATATGCCAAAATTGTACTAGTTGTAAGGTATGTAGTGTGCATATGGCATCGGACAATTGATGAATGCGTTGGTCGTGGTTTTGTCCCGTGCCCATTAGGGCTGTGAACGTTAAGCAAAATTGCTAAACATTTTACCTCAAAAATTTGCGATCGTTTAGCGATTAATCGCAATTACCTTATCACAACAACAACAAAAATAATTTCAGTATGTAGTGATAGATACTGAATGTAATGCAGAAGTAGTAATTGTTGTTATCTTGCATGGTAAAATCAAATTATTCTATAACTTTGAAGCCTTCAAGGTTCAAATATGCCCAGAATGTTCCATTAAACAAAAACCAGGGATCATCAGAGTATACAAATGGATAAATTTTTTTTCTATCCATTTGTACTCTTACAAAATGTCAAAAACAAGTTTTGTGATTAATTGCTTTTAGCTTTATACTAAACATTTATTACACATGCGATCATTTAGCGATTAATCGCTACGTTCACAGCCCTAGTGCTGATCTGAAGTGGCAAAGCACGGATGTAACTGTAAGTTTCAAAAAAGTTTTTATCGCTGTTTATCAAGACCAACAGCATACATAGCACCTGTTGCACACGGTAGCATTTAGCTGAAAATTGTTCCTACACCGTTTATACGTGCTGTACATCGAACAAACTTCTGTTACGAAGAATCATACTCACTGATTGGCTGATTGCGTTTATGAATGAAGTGGCTTCTTTAAAAGTTTGGGGATTCCCCGCTTCTAACGCAATTATTAAGGGAGGGTGTCATGTTATTGCCAATTGAAGTACACCCATTCTGTGAGCGCTTTTAATGATACACGCCGAGCGAGCCAATCAGCCAGCTGAAGGCATGTATGTAGTATTACACTGTGTATGTAGCTAGCAGCGAGCGGGTCTTGTTTATGTGCTGCAAACGTACGTACAGCTATTTACACAGTACAGGCAGTAACTTAAACATAAAATAACCGGTGAAAACTACAATGTCTAGATTTGATCGTAGCCTATTATTGTCAGCTCTAACCTTACATTTTTTACTGTAAACTTAAGTGGCTAGACTCTAGGCCTAGCTTTTGTTGTGGCTTCAAGCCACACTATTTTTGGGGGGAAATTAGAAATGAAACAAGTGGCCCACTTGTTTCATTTCTAATTTCCCCCCAAAAATGGGCAAGTGTCAAAATTAAATATATCGTAGTCGGTCCTGCAGCTGTCTGCATACGGGCTTGTCGGCTACTTTTGCTGTGGATACTGTATTGTGGCCTAGCCTATACTTTGTGAATGATCGTTGCTTGGAAGTACTGAAACTTCATTTAGCTACTGGTGTGTGGTGTAACGATCTATATCAACCTCCAATGGAAGCAATTCTCTTAAAATTACTTCACACAAAATGTTCTGTTACTAAAGATAAAGAGGGTAAAAATAAAAAAGTTAAAATGGAGTCTGCTTGTAGGTGGACCTGTGCGTTGTATTAAAGCTAAATCTGTATTGTCAAGTGATTGCGAATTACTATACTACAGATACACAAACATACAGTGCAGGTCTATTACCGATATCTACACTTTATTACACGGGCTGATTATGCAATCGCAAATGCCATTAAGCACCGAGTAATCGCAAAAAAATTGCGATTTAACCTTTAGTTCACTAATCGCAAATTGACAGCCCTACTATATAGCCTAGGCTGTTTGACAGTTGTAAGTTTTATTGTGCATAGGCGTGCGAGGCCGTGACCAGGAGTCGGATTTTCCTTCAACAATTTTTTACATTGAAAATTCTAAAAATTTAAAAATCACAGACAAATTCCTGTTTCAGGGCTGGGTACATCCTAGCCCTTGAACAGGGCTGTGTGTTACATTACATGGCCTAAGCTCATTACACTCCACATCACAGCCCTTGCCCCGCTAACACAGGGAATCCCATCACTAGGCGACCTTGGCCAGGGTCGTCATCTCTCACGTTCACAAATTACTATGTTTTCTCACCAAACTTTACACAGATGACCTCTGGCACCGCATCCACCTTTCTGCATAAGCTGTTCACCCAGATTCGATGTTATAATGGTGTATTTTGCCTCGAAAAATTGAACGTAACACTAACTCAATGCGCCATGTTTGCAAGCTTTTGAATGACTTAGTAGTCGGTCTTCGATCTTACTAAACCACGCGCTGACACGCCTGGCTATGCCTAGTGTACCCGGGCATGCGCTGACACGCTTGATGTTAATTTAGTTAACACTGATATAAATTTCATTAAATGCTATCATTAATCATGTTATCATTACTGATTAGGAAGTAAAATACAAAGGACCATTGTGACAATTTTTTTACTTTTGTTTGCAAAATGTTGCTATTCATTACACATGTTAGAATGGATCCCTAAGTTTTCCACTAGTTCCGCAAAACGCCATGCTCTGTCGTACAACTGAGTTCCACGCGCTGCCGTACAAATTGTACGGCAGTGCCTGGAACTTGAGACAGGGTGTACCTGCAGGTGTCAGCGGGTTCCAGTGCGCGGAATAGTATGACCCGTTGTCTTCGTGATATCCACTTTGGGGTCAAAGGTCATACCAGGGGTTTCCACTTATTCAAAAAGTTTTCACACTAAGAGAAATTTTGTCAACGTTTCAACAATTTCAAAAACACTCAGAAGCTTCAAATACGAACAAACAAGAATTTTTCATATGAAATTTGCATTCATTAGGTGGAATGATCGTTAAAGTTATCGGTTTGGTGAAATGGTTACAACGTTCTAGGAATGATTTTTGACTATTTGCAAGTTCATGTAGAAACACTCATTGTATGAGGGCTCATTCAATCGAAGGAGTTTCTAACCAGAATCAAAGTGTCATTTTGCTGCATTTTGACCTCAGACTGTCCACGAAAGCCGATTTATTGGTACTGTAACTTTTCGATTGAAAGTCACTTGCACATCATTTTGTGGTAATATAAGTTCAATGTGTGTAATATTTACCAGTTTAGAACGTATTTTGTTCTGAAAGCCTAATGACGGGTTTTTTGCGTTAGCGGGGCAAGGGCTGTGATGTGGAGTGTAATGAGCTTAGGCCATGTATGTAACATACTGTAACACACAGCCCTGTTCAAGGGCTAGGTACATGCAGGTTATAACACTTGCCAAGTGTCATTTTCGGCCATCTGGAGGGTTTGTAAGGCCCAAAATTTTCTTGTACACTCCGTGCCAACCTATGATGGTGCTCCGCTTAGATAGTGTACACAATTCAATCATCCATGACTGACCTTGCCCCCCCCCTGTAAAAATTTCTGTGGATGCCCATGGTAGGGGCAGCAAATTTGTCAATGTTATGTGATTTTGTGACAAGTGGATATGTCAGTAATATCATGTCTAGCCTAGGCCTACATTCAAGAAAAAGTACAGGCCTAGGGCCTAGGCCTAGGCACGTAGGTCCAACGCTAGACTATCCTGACGTGAAGCCACACTGACTGGTAGGGCAGAGTTGGTAATGTGACAGAAATGACGTAGGCTGGGCTTAACGTTAAGGACTATAGTGTAAAGTGCTGTAGCTAGCCTAGGCTAAGTAGACCTAACGTTAGGCCTAATCCTAGGGCTTTCGGGCCAAGCCTTCCCCAAACCAACTCGTCCCCAAGCCAACTTGTCCCCATGCCAGGTTGTCCCCAAGCCAAGTCGGCCTCAATATGAGAAATTAGTGAAAAATATTGTCGCATGTTTCTCATGCACCATTCATGAAAAATGAAATAAGATTAAGACTAAAAAGGGAGGAGGTGGGACTGGGACACCAAAAGTTTGTTAGGCTTCAGGAAAATTGCAAATGTGAAAAAAGGAAAAGACATAAAAGCTAATGATTTTTGCACATTCAACAGCTGAAATGGAAAATATACATCACCATGTCCATGCACTTAATGTCATATTGGCTAGGGCAGACTATTGACCTTGGAATCGAACTGGCCTAGCTGGCCCTTCATATTATTTGTGAATAATGTGACGAATTAAAAGCAAGAAAAAAATACAACACCAGATCACATCCAAGGTAACTGCACCTTTAAATTTTTGCCAAGGGGAGGGGGAGGGAGGAGAAACTCTACCCCTAAGATCAAATTTCCCTGAGGGGCAAAAATTATCATGTCCCCACTCGAAAAACTTTTGACACACCTGTACAGGCCCCGAAAATAATATCGACTCAGGAAGGTCCCAGTGGCATGATCAGACTTTTTTATTTGGGGGAGTGAGGACTGAGGCTGGGGGAAAAGTGTTGAGTGTTTGTGCAATAAGCAAATGACACTGATGGACTAGGCCCTGTTGGTTGACGGGTATCATACATGCAGAGAAAATTTTCAACTAGTTGTAAAAAATGCCTCTCATATTGCTGGCCGGGGATGGCACTTTTAAATTTCCTAGTCTGGGACAAAACTGTTCTTTCAGTGGCCAGGTGTTTATTTCATTTTTAATAATAGGAGCCTATAATAGCACAACGAAAATCCATACTTTCAAAGGTCGTTTAGCCTACTTTAATTTTAATTTTTTAATGTAAAAAATTTGATTGTGGTAAGGGAGTAATTATAAGAACACTGCAGTCCCCTCCTTTGGTTACTCACAGCCGGACCATGTGAGAGATAAAATCACGCAAGTCACTTCTTGTGATACCAATGTAAATTAAGCCTAAACGATTTTGTTGAACCTGTTTGAGAGATAAAATTGCGCAAATCACTTCTTGACATACCAGCGTATAAAATCACACCATTTTTAATATTGGGCCGGCTTGGCTTGGGGCTGACTTGGCTTGGGGACGAGTTGGCTTGGGGCCTACTTGGCATGGGGCCGAGTTGGCTTGGGGACGACTTGGCTTTGGGCCGACTTGGTTTGGGGACAACTTAGCTTGGGGACGAGTTGGTTTGGGGACGACTTGGCCTCATAGAGCAGGATATAGGAACTAGAGGGCGGACTCTCCAAAACAGCTGTGATTGTATGGGCACTCAGTACCCATATTCTATCTGGGCAACAGACGGATCGCTTACATAGAGATTCATACAAATCACACGCACATTAACGTCCAAAAATTTGATTTCTAAAATCATCTACTTCTCTCAGAAAAAGGAGGATGTAGTATCTCTCATAAATTGTAAGTTTCTTGTGATGGTTTTGTATTTTATTCTTGTTTAAGTTAAAAAAAGACGCATTTTTCTTCACTTAGTGCGGACGCGTTCCTGTAACACAGTTAGTATGCAATAGGCCTATATACGTAGTATACAGTATATTACGCCTAATGTTACTGAATAGTTTCTGGATCTAAATAATCCACTCTCCTTCTGTAAACTTTGTGCATGGAGCCTTTTCACGATGCAATGAGATGTTATATAAACAAGAGGTCTTTTTACACTGGTGGGGCTAGGAATTTAGGTCAGATGGGGCAAAAGTGGCCTACAGGGCTTGTTATTTTTTAGCAGGCTGTAAAACGTACATGTAGGGCCTTAGTTAAAAAGAGCTGGCATGCTTGTTTCGTTTCCGTTTTCATTTGATCATCCCTTGCGGGAACTCTACAGCGCCCCAATGAAGGGGTATTAACGCCAAGCTGGCAATGCCAGTCTCTTGAGACAAACTCACAGTTTAGCGTCTTTGATTAAGAGATTGCAGGATTAACTACAACCCAGAAAACTAGACGACTTTTGATGTCGGAGCTGGGACTTGAACTCACGACCTCATGACTGGAAGACGCAGTTCATTACCACTGTACCTCTTGCTCCTTGCAATTTGGTCTGCTACTGCTAGGGGCTAGGGTGAGGGTTGCAGTAATTTTTACCATACTTTGCCACTTTCTTTTAAACTTTTAACAGGGGGTAGGGTGTCTTGAGTCCCCAAGTATGTTTGAGACAAATTTCTGGAGCCAAATTTGTAACTGACTAAGGTACGATGCCTCAAATTTATGTACATGTGTAATGTTAGGCTATATATGCCTACTGGGGACTAATCAAGCTTGATTGTGTTGCACTGGAAAGGTACATTATTTGGGGAAATGGTGAAATATGTTAGTGTTTCTTCCTTGATGCAGTTTAACCTACTTTTACCAACACTTAAAAGAAGAAGAAAAAAAAAAACATTGAATACCTGATGCCAGCCTTGAGTTGTAGGCTACTGTACTACGCTATGGGTTGCATTTGGTTTTAATACATCATGGTAAATGATAACAATCTTCACCCCAAACAGAAACTGGTTTCATTTTTTTCTTGGACTTGCAGGGAGAAACCCAAGGGATATCAGATTCATAGTGCTGCTGGCCATGAACTGTTTCCTGTACTTTACACTGGATGTGGTCATGTCTGAAGGCATCTGCCACACAAGCAGATAATGAAGTGAACAAAGATATTTTAAGCTTGATTCTCTCACCCCAAACTATAATTTTTGTAGTTAGTCCACATCCACAGAAATTTTCAATTGGCTCTACTCTAAATTGACTGAAAGCAAGTTCAAAAAGTGGAGAGTACAGAAGCATAACACACTCTACTGAGAATGTTTGATTACACACTGGGATCAAGTATGATCACCCTGAAGTAACAGACTGAGATTGTGTCTGGATGAGGATGAATTTTAGGCAGAGGAGGGATCGAGGGGCATAATGATGAGGGTTAAGAGAATTGGAACTGCTTGGGTGTCATCTTTTAAGTCCAGGTTCAACTGGATCACCAAACCTTGCAATTACTGGAGTTTAGACAGTTGAGGGAGACATTCAACAAGCCAAAGCAAAATTATGGGAAGCAATAATGTCAGCTGCTGGTGAAAGACTGCATTCTTTATTATACTTGACAACAGTTTTAAAGGCTTCCAAGTGCCCAGAGATATTAGAGAAGTACTGTAACATGTGACTGTGATTGGACTAAAATGGTTGGTAGAACAGAACCTATTTAACATTGTTTGAAGGAGAAGTAGATCAGACAAATGTATACAAGTAGGCCTGTTCATGTTTTGCTTTTTACTCTTCATGCATACCAGTAAACTAGTGCTTCTAGTTTCTGCTAGTGTTGTAACAAATCACGACTCATGTCACATCCTCTCAAAATGAGAGTGACTTGATAGGATTCAGGAGTTATTTCCGCATTGAAATAGTACAGTGACTTGATTCAATGACTCGAGTGGAGCTACTTAAAAGTTTGAAAACTGGTGACTTGAGTCACTAAATTTAGTGACTCGATTACAGCACTGGTTTCTGCAAGTATCACTGTTGCCATTATGACGAGCTGAGAAGTATTTTATACAAGAGGCACATATAGTAGGCTTTAGTTTGGCTTTAGTTAGGCTGTAGTTTGTATATCATGGTACCACATTGCAGCCTACACCTTGGAATGTGCAGTGGAAAATTGTGGAGTGACATTTCAAAAAAATTCAAAGGTGCACTGTCTTCCCTTGCCCAAATTATGCACTCCTTTTCAAATGATTAAAAAGAAATTGCACCTGTAGCCCTACTACATCATTATTCCTTATAGCTGTACATTAAAACATTTGTATGTGAAAAAGGAAGAAAACGGATACAAAATAAAACAATGTAGTAAAGATAGAATGTCTGTTCAAGCCTTCTCTTTTCAGTTTGGCATCTAGTTACAGTATTTTATTAGCTGCCCCTAATTCACAAGACTGAGTGAGTCACTTTCATGCCGCGGCGAACTTTAAGTCAGCCGTAGAATAAGGGAGTAACATTAAATAACATTTTTACCCCCTGTATATCAAGCTGACTGATTCAATTGGCAAAAATATTCTGGTTCATCATTTCAGTCAACCACTTACAACACATGACTAACATATGACTAACAGCTGACCAGCTACTAAAATAAAATAAAATCAGTCATGTTATTCCACTTGTGCTGCCCAGTCTATACTACTTTACTAGGCATAGTTTTTAATTTGAGAATGAAAAAGAAAAAAAAATGATAAAAACCCCTCCCCACCCAGTGACCCAGGTATTCAGTTTAGCAGAAGAATATGCCTTTCTTTTTAATGTCCATTTTTCAATCTCCACAGAAAATATGTAAAATCAAACATGAGAAAAAAGTTGGAATGTTAGGATAGGCCTACATTTGCGACTTCATTTGGGGACGAGTTGTCTCCTCTGTTCGGAGTTTCATCAGGTGCCAAGCTGTCTGAGAAGCCAGCTTCATTAAGACGCCGAATTGTCTGTATATGAAGGGCTATATGCTTTTAGTAGATGCCGAGTTGTCCGACTTTACAAAAGCACTGGGAACTGTGAGGCCGTTTTGTCTTACAAGGGCGAGTTGTCCTTGCCTGCGTGAGTGCGTTCCTTGACCGTTACTCTTTTTATCACTAAAAAGCAAATTCAGCCCCTTGCCGACCATTTCTGTTGACGTCAAAGCGAACAGCTTATGCCACTTTTTAGGGTGAAATACACATTTTACAAGGACAAATAAGTCGCAGGAATTGGCCGAATCGATTTCGGCCATCAGTTCGTACACACATGATCGCTCCCCGCGTGACTTTTGCCCAAGTCATGCCCAGAGTGAACAGGGATGCCGTGTCTCCATGCAATCACAGACGATTTACGTACGCGCCATTGGGAGTCCGTATTCTACTTCCTATATCCTACTCTATGCTTGGCCTGCTTAGGGCCTAGGCATAGGCTAGGCTACGTTAGGCCTAACGTACATTAGTTGGAGCAGGATACTACCACTTACTAACGTTAGGAAAGACCCTAGCTAGCTTAGAGCAAAGGACAAGAAAAGCGATAATTTACCTGGGTTATGCTTTAGTATCATTACGAGACACAATTGCGAGATATTAAATCGATCTAGCACAGGAGCACATGAATTACGCCTATCTGGTTGCACACAGTTGAGTTTTCCAGATTCCTGACAGCTAGTACTAGTAGGCTAGTAGTACTCGTACACTCTTCAAGTAGTAAGGAACACCGCCGTGACGGTAACGATGATCTACTAGTGTGTACTCCGATATCATTACTAGGTGTAAAAACTACGCCGGTCAACTAGTTCCTTTTTTGTTGCGAAACTGCGGTGACATGGATATGGACTCGGGGAGCACTTCCTGAAGTCATTCAAGTACATACAAGTTGCTTAGTTGATCCTGAATGTTTGACCCCGGCCTGTTGATAAATTTTAGCTACATCAGGGTCCCGTTCCACAAAGAGTTACGCACAATCTTAAGTTTGATTCACCTTACTTAAGCCAACAGTAAATCATACTTAAGATCGTGCGTAACTCTTTGTGGAACGGGACCCAGGTGACCCATAGGGGAGTATCTGAGGTCATAGCTCCCCCTCCGACACTGATGCGAGACAAAAATGACCGTTTTTCCCGGTAAACGCCCTTCCCCCACCCCCAACCTCTCCACCACCGTTTGCAAAGGCTTTGCAATTATTCATGCAGAGCCGGAGGGTTACTGACGGAAGTCCGGCGTCTTTTTATTACAAGAAACCTCGAAGCTATACTATAGGCCGGTAGCCGGTCGTTTCGCCCCCTTGCCAGTTCGCCCCCAACCAGTTCGCCCCCTAAATACCAGTTCGCCCCCAAGCATAAACCAGTTCGCCCCCTAAGACCTGCCAGTTCGCCCCAAAGACCTACCGGTTCGCCCCCTAATCTTTCTGAAGCAGGTCCCTTTAAAACAAGTGAATGTTTTAGAACAAACGAAGTCCACGAAGTGATGTTTCTCATTTAATTCTCTTTTTCAGATGAGATTGAGTTCATTTGTAAAGGTGAAACAAGTTGTTCATTTGTACCAACTCATAACGTTACCGTACGCTCGTGCGCAATTGTTGAGTGTAAATTGTGTTGATTATGATTGATTGTACTGATGTACGCTTTCTATCTGCGTTATCGTTGCTACATCGTTCGTTTGCTTCATTGTGTAAACGTTCGCACATCATATTTTGTGGTTGTTTTGTTTAGTTCTATTTAAAATTTCCAATAAATGGCGCAAAAACTGAAAATGATTTAAAAAAAATGCTTAACTTGCCTGTGAAACTGGTTGGTGCGTCACCCATCCTTACTTGACTTGGTTTTTAGTTGCGGTGCCTGCCTTGCAGGCAGCACCGCAACTAATGCAGTTATTCTCGCGATGTCAATTTCTGACTTTTCCGGAACTTTATTTCTATCTTCTTGTAGATGCTTTGTGGTATCGAAATACGGTTTAGTGCAATTTGTAGGGATGGTACTTCTCTTTCGTGTTTTTAAGTTTTGGTGGAAATATGACTTTCGTGAGAGTGTAAAATTGGGGGTTTTTTCATGTAAAATTTGGAAACGTGTTCTATTTTTAGTAACAATCTTGCGGAAAAACCAGGTCCGTATGTACTCTGGGGAAAAGGTTGTTTGTTAATTTAACACAGCGCCATCATTTTGGTTGTTGTTGTTGTTTTTTTTTAAATTCATTACAGATTGGTGTTAAGTGAATTTTGAGTATTTATATGAGGATTTCCGGTAGGGATTTATTCTTTCTGAAGTGGCATGGTCGGGGCGGGGTTGCGGTGTAGTAAAAATATTGATAGTTTAGAGGAGTTGTGTTCACAGTTTTGTGACTTTAAAGGGCTGTGTGAATTCCTCACACTAACGACAATATTCACAAAGTAAGTTTCTGTTGGAGGGAAACATTGTTACTGGTAGGTAAATATTGTTTGTATGAGTTGGCGAGTATTAATATTTATGTTATATCAAGGTGTCTGGTTATGGTAAATTTGTTATTTTAAAGTTCAGAGATTTTTAATTTAGAAAGGAAAGGTTGGCAACAAAGAAAAAGAAAGTATGGGGGTGAATTTCAAGATAAAAGTTATGAAGAGGAGAAAAATGATGATATCAGAGTTGGGAACAAACCCCCCCCCCCCCAAAAGTTCTAGTGAATATGAAAAAGGTCAGAGGTGTGATGATGGGGAAAGTAGGGAACATGACGATTGTGAGGTATTATTTATATGTTCCGAAAGATCTACATGTACATTTAATTTTTTCGTTGTTGATAGCTGTTGGAGAGAAAAAACGTTTAGGAAGCTTGTGCTGATAGATTCAAACATGGTTTTGTGAAAACTGGGGAGTTTGATTTGCCGTCTATTGAAATAGGAAAATGTGTTTCAGTTGAGAGTAGGCCGATTCGTGTGAGAAAAGTACTTGGGGATGGTAATTGTTTTTTTCGGTGTTTGGCATTACTGGTTACAGGGGTAGAAGATAATCATTTTTATTTAAGACAAGTCATTGTAAGTTCATTGTGTAGGAGTGAGTTGCCGGTACCAATAATGACTAAGGAATTAGAATATGTTACTTCTACTGGAATGGATAGGGATGGTGTATGGTCTACAGATATTGAAATATTTGCAGCTTCAAGACTTTTGGAAACTGATATATATATACTTTTATAGAATATAATGGTACATGGAAATGGGTAGGTTATCCTCAAAGTGGTATTTTAAGTAGCTTAGTTAATCGGGAAAAACGTGCCATTTATTTAGTCAATACAGGTGGAGTACATTATGACTTAGTGTTGGAAATAGAAGATAATGAGTCTTTACATGTGAGCAGCGTTATAGAGAATTGGTTGAAGAGTTGTGTTAATGAACATAGTGAAGAATTTTTCGGTGTTAAATGTAACATATTGAAAAGAGGAGACATTTTATTTGAAGAGGAGCGTTATCAAATGTCAGTGCAAAGTTATGTGAAGAGAGCAGATGTTTGTTTAAATGAGGGGAGTAATCATATATTAGTGCAAGGGTCTATGGGAGTGACTGCCCAGCCAACATGCCCAGCTGGGCCCCAACTAGGTTTCAGCTGGGCTACTTGCTGGGCCCTAGCTGGGACTCATTCGTGTTTGTCAGGTGTTCCCACGTGGGGCCCAACTGGGCTAGCCTTTCCGAGCTGATGCCCAGATGAAGCCCAGCTGGGCCCCGCTTCAATAACTAAAACCTAGCTGGGCTTTAGCTGGGAAAGGCTAGCCCAGTTGGGCCCCACGTAGGAACACCTGACAAACACGAATGGATCCCAGTTGGGGCCCAGCAAGAATCCCAGCTGAAACCCAGTTGGGGCCCAGCTGGGCATGTTGGCTGGGTAAGATAGGTATAAATGTTGGGAAAATAAAGGTTTTGTGATAAAACGTAGTGTGGGTATTGCAAGTGATAGTACTAAAATGATGCTTAGAAAACAAATACTTTAGAAAAGAAGAGGAAAGTCCAGTTAGAGAATTGCAACATCGCTTTTGGAATAAAATTATGGAGGGCCTACATATGTTTGCTTTTATTGTGAGCAGTTATGGTATAAAGAATGTGCACTGTGGGTGAATTTAGTTAGATTTAGTGGAAATACTAGTATTTGTGAGCAGGAAGAAGGTATAGATAAAGGATGGGTCTGTAAAACCTGTTTAAAATATTTAAAAGAAGGCAGAGTTCCGTTATTAAGTCGAGATAATAATATGAAAATGTATGAGGTACCAGAAGAATTGAAATTACATCGCCTTGAAGAAAGCTTGGTCGCTTTGCGAACACCTTTTATGCAGTTGCGTGAGCTTCCTCGAGGAGGGCAATTTAGTATTAAGGGAAATGTTGTTAATGTCCCGTCTGATGTGGTGGCAACAGTTAAAACTTTACCTATAAGACTTGAAGAGAGCCAAGTAATTCCTGTCAAATTTAAGAGGGAATTAAGTTATAAAACGGCTGTTTTTCTGAAAATGTTAGGCCTAGAAGTGTTGTTCAAGTTCTTGCTGCTCGCTGGCTGATAGAACATGAGGATATCAAGATACACAACAATGACTTAGAAAAGGAAGACCCGTTTTGAAAAGGATGAACAACTTCTGGTATTGGGTCTGCTGCCCCGCTTTTACTAACACCACCATTACTTGCTTACACGATGTTGAGTTCGAGCTAGAAGGGCCTGTATAATAGAGTAGTCAGGTTCCTGTTTACTCATTCAAAATGCCGTTTTGCATTGCAAGAGGATATATTGCAAAAATGCCTGAAACACCTTCAATTTTCTTTGAATGATTACTTCAACTACTTTCCTACCACATAGAGATCACAAATTCAACACATCTCTTCACTAACATGGTCTAATCTCCCCCCCCCCCCAAAAAAAAAACGTTTCTCTAGGGTGTTAAATTCGTAGGGTAACCTGCTTCGCCGGGATTCCCCTTGAATTAGTGGTGTGCTACCTTTTGTCTTCACTGCAATGTCATACATATCACTCATCCGTGTCCGTGAAAAACCATGGGGGTAGTCCCATGGTTGCATTGACAGAAGAACTATATTCAAAAAAGGTCACAGCAGGGAGCTGCCTTTAGAAGCAGCTCCCTGGTATTAGTCCCGTTCATAAAGATACATTGCATCATTTTTACGTCCTATAATGAAACGTGAATACCAAAATGTCGATGTTTATAATTTATAGCCATTGGCTGCGATTCGTCTGTCATCACACTATTAACCAGACACGTTTCTTATTACATTCTATAGCAAGAATTTGTCGCTTCTTTGACGATGTCCTTTTACTACGGAAGAAAATATTGTCATTGTAGTAAGTTTATGTATGGCCATGACTCGCAATTGATGAAACGATTACCTAAAATATATAAAAGCAATAAGTAAGACAGTTCTATGAATACGAATAAACTGTCGAGTACAAGATTCCGTAGAAGACGAATTTCATCATTCCAACAACCCGTCTGCAATACAATTGTAGTTTGGGGTGAAAAGTTTGGCCCTTTACTACGGGAAGTTGCAACTTTCTGCTTACTGTAAGTTGACCCTTATCAGCTTATGTTATGTGACGTAGACACTAAAATTAGACCGTGCATAGAGGGTCAAATTGTTCGTTTACGGACGAAGATTTGAACATTTCAAGACATTTCGTAACTGTAAATTTCTAGGTAAGTGGCTCGTTCGTTTCATCTCTTTGCCCTTTTCGGAAATGGAAAGTTCGCAAGATATTTATGAGCTAATTATTCTCTAGTTTGTTATAATTATGTCAGGGAGTTGTGGTGTTATCAGGAAAACGTTTAACTTATTCATGATGAAGTCAATTTTTCTCTTTAAAGTGATTTGTTCAACTATTGCAACTATTGCCAAATACGGGCAATGGTTATGAGAATCGGGTAATCTGATTTTCGATAATTTAATGATGTATGGTGAGAATATCTTCCCGTAAGTCTGCTTGAAAATTCATTTCAACACACCGTGTAACGTGACAATTCTGTCAATAAGTGTTACTAATAGAAGAAAAATCATCTACCTCATTTCATCCAATGGTAGTGGTACATTTTATCTGATTCTTCTGATCAAAATAGCGACTGCTTTAAGATCCCCATAGGCCTTAATTTTTTCAAAAGTAAAATCATATACAGTAGGAAGTTGGGGCACACAATTTATTCAATATATATTGAATTTAGCCAAGAGTCGCAATAGAGTAAAATTCATTAGCATGTTTTCAATTCCGGTTTGTAGTTTCCCCGAAATGATGCGGGATTCATCGATTTGCAGTGATACATTTTATCTGGTAATTTTCTGATCAAATAGCGACTGCTTATATCCCCCTATAAGTCTGGGAAATGTCAATTTCGACTGTCTCAGGGGTCCGATTTTTCAAAATTTTCTGTTAGCTTCGCGCCAACCAGCGGTGAAGTTCCGCGCAGATAGTCTTCCTAGCAGCATTTTAGTTTCAAGTGAACAATTTTTGTGGAAACAGACCCTCGAATTAGTGACTTCTAAGACCCCCTATAAGCAAAGGTTTTGACTGTCTGAAGTGGTCAGGCTTTTCAAAATCTCCTGCACGCTTCGTCCCAACTTATGGTGGTGCTCCACTTACACCGCTTCATAGCAGAATTTAAGTTTCAAGTGATCATCTTTTACAAAAAGAAACTCAAAATAGCCTGTCTGAGGGGTACGAATTTTCAAATTTTCTGGACGCTCCGCGCCAACTAGTGGTGGCGCTTCGCTTTGACTGTCCTACAGGCAGAATTACATTTCTCGGGCAAAAATCTTGTGCCCCAAAAGTGAAACGCTCCCCTACGCCCCTGGAAATACTTCACTCAGGCGTGCACTGGAACAGCTGCTTGCAACATTCAGCAGGATTCCGGATTTGCGATCCTATGATACATAGTTCAGTGGAGTAATGAACTGAGCTAATCAGTATCTCAAAAGGGTGTTTTAATCTTAGAAAAATAAAAAACTTTCTCACCAGAATTAGAGACAAATTAACCTGGCAAATGCCATTTCTAGCCATGTGGGAGGTTTAAAAATCCAGAATTTTCTTTGTTCGCTCCGCGCCAACTGGTGGTGGCGCTACGCTTAGATAGTAAACTCCAGCCACCCCCTACAAATGTACCCAGCCCCCCATGGACCCCTACCAGGGCTTTGTCCCCTGAACCCCACCAGGGGCCCTTAAAGCGGCCCCTGGACCCCAGGCTGATTGGGCCAACAGTCTAAACCCTGTACAAACATGGGCCGATTTTCCTAAATTTTTAGCCAAATCGTTCGTTCATTTCATCTCTTTGCCTCGAATTAACCATTGATTTAATTAACTATGCACCGACCTAAACAATGGTCAAACCATTGACCTCCAACTTTGGTCAAAATTAAATTATCTATGGTCAAATCTAACCATTAATTGGTCACTTTTTGACCATACGTTTGTTCACCATAGTGTTTTTAGAGTGCACTCTGTGGTATTGAGTTGGATTCAACCTCTCTGAAAGAAGGATGATTATTCTAAACAGAGCGCCACCATAGGTTGGCGCGAATTGTACACAAAATGAAGTAGCCCATGAAGGGAAACCTCCTTGAATATCCTGTTTAAAAAGGCAACTATACTTCTTTGTTACAGTAGTAGAGTCCATGCCCAAAGTCCAAAAGCTATTAGTAGCTAACAGTTGTCAAATCACCTTAAAAGTATAAGACGACTTGGTTTGTCGGCACCGCAACTCGTCTAGTCGTTCGTCTTGTTGTCACATTCTGGCCAACTGTCGTAACTTTTTTAAAGTTTCTGTTATGACAACTACAAACAAGACGAACGTCTAGACGAGTTGCGGTGCCGACAAACCAAGTCGTCTTACACTTTTAAGGTGATTTGACAACTGTTAGCTACTAATAGCTTTTGGACTTTGGGCATGGACTCTACTACTGTAACAAAGAAGTATATTTGCCCTTTTAAACAGGATATTCAAGGAGGTTTCCCTTTATGGGCTACTTCATTTTCTGTACAATTCGCGCCAACCTATAGTGGCGCTCTGTTTAGAATAATCATCCTTCTTTCAGAGAGGTTGAATCCAACTCAATACCACAGAGTGCACTCTAAAAACACTATGGTGAACAAACGTATGGTCAAAAAGTGACCAATTAATGGTTAGATTTGACCATAGATAATTTAATTTTGACCAAAGTTGGAGGTCAATGGTTTGACCATTGTTTAGGTCGGTGCATAGTTAATTAAATCAATGGTTAATTCGAGGCAAAGAGATGAAATGAAGGAACGATTTGGCTAAAAATTTAGGAAAATCGGCCCATGTTTGTACAGGGTTTAGACTGTTGGCCCAGTCAGCCTGGGGTCCAGCGGGGCGATTTAAGGGCCCCTGGTGGGGTTCAGGGGACAAAGCCCTGGTAGGGGTCCATGGGGGGCTGAATACTTTTGTAGGGGGTGGCTGGAGTTTACTATCTAAGTGGGCGCCACCACCAGTTGGCGCGGGGCGAACAAAGAAAATTTTGGATTTTTAAACCTCCCACATGGCTAGAAATGGCATTTGCCAGGTTAATTTGTCTCTAATTCTGGTGAGAAAGTATTTTTCTAAGATTAAAACACCCTTTTGAGATACTGATTAGCTCAGTTCATTACTCCACTGAACTATGTATCCTAGGATCGCAAATCCGGAATCCTGCTGAATGTTGCAAGCAGCTGTTCCAGTGCACGCCTGAGTGAAGTATTTCCAGGGGCGTAGGGGAGCATTTCACTTTTAAGGCACAAGATTTTTGCCCGAGGAATGTAATTCTGCCTGTAGGACAGTCAAAGCGAAGCGCCACCACTAGTTGGCGCGGAGCGTCCGGAAAATTTGAAAATTCGTACCCCCCAGACAGTCAAAAATGACATTTCCCAGGCTTGAAAAGGGGATCCAAGCAGTCGCCTTTCTAAGTTTCAATTGCAGATAAACGTACGTTTGATCCAAACTAAAATTCAGCCAGAAAGACTAAGCGGAGCGCCACCATTAGTTGGCGCGAAGCGTACAAAACATTTTCAAATATCCGACTGCTCAGACAGTTGAAAATGGCATTTCCCGGGCTTATATGGGGATCTAAGCATTCGCTATTTTGAGTTTCTGTTTGTAAAAAATGATCACTTGAAACTTAAATTCTGCTATGAAGCGGTGTAAGTGGAGCACCACCATAAGTTGGGACGAAGCGTGCAGGAAATTTTGAAAAACCTGACCACTTCAGACAGTCAAAATCTTTGCTTATAGGGGGTCTTAGAAGTCACTAATTCGAGGGTCTGTTTCCACAAAAATTGTTCACTTGAAACTAAAATGCTGCTAGGAAGACTATCTGCGCGGAACTTCACCGCTGGTTGGCGGGAAGCGAACAGAAAATTTTGAAAAGTCGGACCCCTGACACAGTCGAAATTGACATTTCCCAGACTTATAGGGGGATATAAGCAGTCGCTATTTGATCAGAAAATTACCAGATAAAATGTATTACTGCAAATCGATGAATCCCGCATCATTTCGGGGAAACTACAAACCGGAATTGAAAACATGCTGATGAATTTTACTCTATTGCGACTCTTGGCTAAATTCAATATATATTGAAAAAATTGTGTGTCCCAACTTCCTACTATATATGATTTTACTTTTGAAAAAATTAAGGCCTATGGTGATCTTAAAGCAGTCGCTATTTTGATCAGAAGAATCAGATAAAATGTACCACTACCATTGGATGAAATGAAGTAGATGATTTTTCTTTTATCAGTAACACTTATTGACAGAATTGTCACGTTACACGGTGTGTTGAAATGAATTTTCAAGGAAACTTACGGGAAGACATTCTCACCCTACATCATAAAATTATCGAAAATCAGATTACCCGATTCTCATAACCATTGCCCGTATTTGGCAATAGTTGCAATAGTTGAACAAATCACTTAAAAGAGAAAAATGGACTTTATCATGAATAAGTTAAACGTTTTCCTGATAACACCACAACTCCCTGACATAATTATAACAAACTAGAGAATAATCAGCTCATAAATATCTTGCGAACTTTCCATTTCCGAAAAGGGCAAAGAGATGAAACGAACGAGCCACTTAGTTAGAAATTTACAGTTACGAAATGTCTTAAAATGTTCAAATCTTCTTCCGTAAACCAACAATTTGACCCTCTGTGCACGGTCTAATTTTAGTGTCTACGTCACATAACATAAGCTGATAAGGGTCAACTTACAGTAAGCAGAAAGTTGCAACTTCCCGTAGTAAAGGGCCAAACTTTTCACCCCAAACTACAATTGTATTGCAGACGGGTTGTTGGAATGATGAAATTCGTCTTCTACGGAATCTTTTACTCGACAGTTTATTCGTATTCATAGAACTGTCTTACTTATTGCTTTCATTAGGTAATCGTTTCATCAATTGCGAGTCATGGCCATACATAAACTTACTACAATGACAATATTTTCTTCCGTAGTAAAAGGACATCGTCAAAGAAGCGACAAAAAGTCCTTGCTATAGAATGTAATAAGAAACGTGTCTGGTTAATAATGTGATGACAGACGAATCGCGGCTAATAGCTACAAATTATAAACATCGACATTTTGGTATTCACGTTTCATTATAGGACGTAAAAATGATGCAATGTATCTTTATGATTGATTACTGGATGGTTCGACACTCTGATTTGTGTAAGACAATATCGTTCAAGTTTCATTAAATGCTGAACTTAGAAATAATTGGGGAAGGGATACTAGTGACGTATATGAACGGGACTAATACCAGGGAGCTGCTTCTAAAGGCAGCTCCCTACTGTGACCTTTTTTGAATATATTTCTTCTGTCAATGCAACCATGGGACTACCCCCATGGTTTTTCACGGACACGGATGAGTGATATGTATGACATTGCAGTGAAGACAAAAGGTAGCACACCACTAATTCAAGGGGAATCCCGGCGAAGCAGGTTACCCTACGAATTTAACACCCTAGAAAAACATTTTTTTTGGGGGGGGGGGGATTAGACCATGTTAATGAAGAGATGTGTTGAATTTGTGATCTCTATGTGGTAGGAAAGTAGTTGAAGTAATCATTCAAAGAAAATTGAAGGTGTTTCAGGCATTTTTTGCAATATATCCTTCCGCAATGCAAAACGGCATTTTGAATGAGTAAACAGGAACCTGACTACTCTATTATACAGGCCCTTCTAGCTCGAACTCAACATCGTGTAAGCAAGTAATGGTGGTGTTAGTAAAAGAGGGGCAGCAGACCCACTTACCAGAAGTTGTTCATCCTTTTCAAAAGGGGTCTTCCTTTCCTAAGTCATTGTTGTGTATCTTGATATCCTCATTTTCTATCAGCCAGCGAGCAGCAAGAACAACACTTCTAGGCCTAACATTTTCAGAAAAACAGCCGTTTTATAACTTAATTCCCTCTTAAATTTGACAGGAATTACTTGGCTCTCTTCAAGTCTTATAGGTAAAGTTTTAACTGTTGCCACCACATCAGACGGGACATTAACAACATTTCCCTTAATACTAAATTGCCCTCCTCGAGGAAGCTCACGCAACTGCATAAAAGGTGTTCGCAAAGCGACCAACCTTTCTTCAAGACGATGTAATTTCAATTCTTCTGGTACCTCATACATTTTCATGTTATTATCTCGACTTAATAACGGAACTCTGCCTTCTTTTAAATATTTTAAACAGGTTTTACAGACCCATCCTTTATCTATACCTTCTTCCTGCTCACAAATACTAGTATTTCCACTAAATCTAACTAAATTCACCCACAGTGCACATTCTTTATACCATAACTGCTCACAATAAAAGCAAACATATGTAGGCCCCTCCATAATTTTATTCCAAAAGCGATGTTGCAATTCTCTAATTGGACTTTCCTCTTCTTTTCTAAAGTATTTGTTTTCTAAGCATCATTTTAGTACTATCACTTGCAATACCCACACTACGTTTTATCACAAAACCTTTATTTTCCCAACATTTATACCTATCTTCACCCAGCCAACATGCCCAGCTGGGCCCCAACTGGGTTTTCAGCTGGGCTACTTGCTGGGCCCCAACTGGGACCCATTCGTGTTTGTCAGGTGTTCCTACGTGGGGCCCAACTGGGCTAGCCTTTCCCAGCTGAAACCCAGCTAGGCTTTAGTTATTGAAGCGGGGCCCAGCTGGGCTTCATCTGGGCATCAGCTCGGAAAGGCTAGCCCAGTTGGGCCCCACGTGGGAACACCTGACAAACACGAATGCGTCCCAGCTAGGGCCCAGCAAGTAGCCCAGCTGAAACCCAGTTGGGGCCCAGCTGGGCATGTTGGCTGGGCAGTCACTCCCATAGACCCTTTCACTAATATATGATTACTCCCCTCATTTAAACAAACATCTGCTCTCTTCACATAACTTTGCACTGACATTTGATAACGCTCCTCTTCAAATAAAATGTCTCCTCTTTTCAATATGTTACATTTAACACCGAAATATTCTTCACTATGTTCATTAACACAACTCTTCAACCAATTCTCTATAACGCTGCTCACATGTAAAGACTCATTATCTTCTATTTCCAACACTACGTCATAATGTACTCCACCTGTATTGACTAAATAAATGGCACGTTTTTCCCGATTAACTACGCTACTTAAAATACCACTTTGAGGATAACCTACCCATTTCCATGTACCATTATATTCTATAAAAGTATATATATCAGTTTCCAAAAGTCTTGAAGCTGCAAATATTTCAATATGTGTAGACCATACACCATCCCTATCCATTCCAGTAGAAGTAACATATTCTAATTCCTTAGTCATTACTGGTACCGGCAACTCACTCCTACACAATGAACTTACAATGACTTGTCTTAAATAAAAATGATTATCTTCTACCCCTGTAACCAGTAATGCCAAACACCGAAAAAACAATTACGTACTTTTGCACACGTACTTTTCTCACACGAATCGGCCTACTCTCAACTGAAACACATTTTCCTATTTCAATAGACGGCAAATCAAACTCCCCAGTTTTCACAAAACCATGTTTGAATCTATCAGCACAAGCTTCCTACACGTTTTTTCTCTCCAACAGCTATCAACAACGAAAAAAATTAAATGAACATGTAGATCTTTCGGAACGTATAAATAATACCTCACAATCGTCATGTTCCCTACTTTCCCCATCATCACACCTCTCACCTTTTTCATATTCACTAGAACTTTTGGGGGGGTTGTTCCCAACTCTGATATCATCATTTTTCTCCTCTTCATAACTTTTATCTTGAAATTCACCCCCATACTTTCTTTTTCTTTGTTGCCAACCTTTCCTTTCTAAATTAAAAATCTCTGAACGGCCCTTCTTAGGCATTGTAATGTTCTCCACATAATTTTAAACTTTAAAATAACAAATTTACCATAACCAGACACCTTGATATAACACAAATATTAATACTCGCCAACTCATACAAACAATTTTTACCTACCAGTAACGTTTCCCTCCAACAGAAACTTACTTTGTGAATATTGTCGTTAGTGTGAGGAATTCACACAGCCCTTTAAAGTCACAAAAACTGTGAACAAAACTCCTCTAAACTATCAAACTTTTTACTTCACCGCAACCCCGACCATGCCACTTGAGAAAGAATAAATCCCTACCGGAAATCCTCATATAAATACTCAAAATTCACTTAACACCAATCTGTAATGAATTAAAAAAAAAAACAACAACAACAACCAAAATGATGGCGCTGTGTTAAATTAACAAACAACCTTTTCCCCAGAGTACATACGGACCTGGTTTTTCCGCAAGATTGTTACTAAAAATAGAACACGTTTCCAAATTTTACATGAAAAAACCCCCAATTTTACACTCTCACGAAAGTCATATTTCCACCAAAACTTAAAAACACGAAAGAGAAGTACCATCCCTACAAATTGCAGTAAACCGTATTTCGATACCACAAAGCATCTACAAGAAGATAGAAATAAAGTGCCGGAAAAGTCAGAAATTGACATCGCGAGAGTAACTGCATTAGTTGCGGTGCTGCCTGCAAGGCAGGCACCGCAACTAAAAACTGCATTTAAAGGTCAGTTTATTCGATGTCATACTTATAAGTATTTGGGGGCGAAACGACCTCCTCGTGGGGGGCGAAACGACTTCCACTACGGGGCGAACTGGCAAGGGGGCGAAACGACTGGGGCGAACTAGCTAGGGGGCGAAACGACCGGTAACCCTATAGGCCATATAGGCGTATAGGAGCGGTGGCCGGTCGTTTCGTACGTCCCCTTGCCAGTTTGCCCAGGGTTCGATTTACCCGGGTGCACGCGTGCACGGGTGCATGAAGAATTTCCTTCGTGCATGAAACTGTGGAGGCTTACATGCACCTCGTGCATGCAGACTTCACACCTAGCCTACAAACTTCATGATCAAATACATGTTACAAGTCAAGTTGCAGCACAAAGTATTAGAAAGTAATCCTAATATAGCTGTCCCAATTGTCCCTTGCATCATTATTTCTTGCATACTGTCAGTTAGACAAGCAGACATTTCACCAAAACAAAATTGAGAGTGTCTCCTTTCGTAAAGCAACATCAGTTACAACGACCATCACTCTGCACATGAACTTCTCCATGAAGTGTTCCCTCCTACCGGGTTTCCATTAACAGCGGGATTGCGGGAATCCCGCACAATGAATATTCAGAATAGTCAAGCTCAACAAATGCACACTAAGTCTTTGCAGTAATACACTTATTCAAATAAGCCTGCGGAGCGTGTTTAGTGCAAAGCTAATACCACTGTCTCTGCGTGGGTGCACAGCCGAGTGGTGCAGATACATTAGATTAAAATAAGCCTGTGGAGTTTACTGCCCCCTTGCCGTTGGGCTCCGATCGGGGCATATTTGCGCGCCTCGGGAGTGGGCGGAAAAGCGGACGTAGCACGCCCCGCATCAGCTTCCGTAGGCCATTCACCCCGTGACCTTAAACTATTATCTCTCACGTTGTTGTGGCCGATTTTTCGGGTAGCTACTCGCAGTTTCGAGCTCCGCGTGAAACAGTAAAAATGGGTGACAGCCGAGCTCTCCGTATGGGTCCAAAAGGACCCAAAGAACGGTAAAGGGTTGAAATAAGCCTGTGGAGCGTGTTCACTGCAAAGCTGATGCCACTGTCTCTGCGTGTGTGCACAGTCGAGTGGTGCAGATACTTTAGATCAGCCCTTTACCGTTGTGCTCCGATCGGGGCATATTTGCGCGCCTCGGGAGTGGGCGGAAAAGCGGACGTAGCACGCCCCACATCAGCTTCCGTAGGCCATTGACCCCTTGACCTGAAGCTTTTATCTCTCACGTTGTTGTGGCAGAATTTTCGGGTGGCTACTCGCAGTTTCGAGCTCCGCGTGAAACAGTAAAGATGGGTGACAGCCGAGATCTCCGTATGGGTCCATAAGGACCCAAACAACGATAAATAGTTAAAATAAGAGTGTGGAGCGTGTTTACTGCAAAGCTGATGCCACTGTCTCTGCGTGTGTGCACAGCCGAGTGGTGCAGATACTGTAGATTAAAATAAGCCTGTAGAGCGTGTTTACTGCAAAGCTGATGCCACTGTCTCTGCGTGTGTGCACAGTCGAGTGGTGCAGATACTTTAGATTAAAATAAGCCTGTGGAGCGTGTTCACTGTTAAGCTGATGCCACTGTCTCTGCGTGTGTGCACAGCCGAGTGGTGCACGTACTTTAAATTAAACCTTTACCGTTGTGCTCCGATCGGGGCATATTTGCGCGCCTCGGGAGTGGGCGGAAAAGCGGACGTAGCACGCCCCGCATCAGCTTCCGTAGGCCATTCACCCCTTGACCTTAAACTATTATCTCTCACGTTGTTGTGTTCGATTTTTCGGGTAGCTACTCGCAGTTTCGAGCTCGGCGTGAAACAGTAAAGATGGATGACAGCCGAGCGCTCCGTATGGGTCCAAAAGGACCCAAACAACGGTAAAGGGTTAAAATAAGCCTGTGGAGCGTGTTCACTGCAAAGCTGATGCCACTGTCTCTGCGTGTGTGCACAGCCGATTGGTGGAGATACTTTAAATAAACCCTTTACCGTTGTGCTCCGATCGGGGCATATTTGCGCGCCTCGGGAGTGGGCGGAAAAGCGGACGTAGCACGCCCCGCATCAGCTTCCGTAGGCCATTGACCCCGTGACCTTAAACTATTGTCTCTCACGTTGTTGTGGCCGAACTTTCGGGTAGCTACTTGCAGTTTCGAGCTCCGCGTGAAACAGTAAAGATGGGTGACAGCCGAGATCTCCGTATGCAGGGTTCGTAGCCCTGCATGGATTTAAAATTCAAGGACTTTTCAAGGACCTCTAACAAGCTTTTCAAGTACTATATAAAGGGTCTTTCACTCGCAAATTTCAATGAGATCAATCAAGCGCATGTGCATCTACACTCATATTTTCACTTCAAAAGTGGAGATACAAATCAACCCTTAATACTGTACAATTGTTTGCAGTCGATGTCACATGCCCTTTGATAATTTAGTTCTAAGGCCAACATCATGCTCTGTCTAGTTTTCATCCCCCAATCATTTCGGATCATTGCATTCTTTTACTGTACTGGGTTGCGTTAATGTACTGTAGCTACTCTCCCGCTTTAACAAACCCCATGTTAAAGCAATCATGATAACCTTAGCAGCTCTGGGCACCCGTATAACGTATCTTATGGTTCCTTTCCGATATAAATATCCCCGTATATTATTAGCAGTTCTCGTCCAAAACTCCCGTCTTGTTTAAAAAGAATCTGCAACTGAAATGCACGTAAGTCCGATCCCCGAAAAATCCACGCACGCAGAGATTTGTGATGCCGTTTCTAGGTGAATTTAGCACGGGGCTCGCATGGCTTCGCTAGCCGGCATCACAAGCGTGATCGTCCTAACACAAACCCAACGGGAAAATTTGTGTCGAGACCGAGTATTTTCACACACGTAATCACATAGGCGAAGGCGCGAGTTGTGATTGGCTGCCTAGAATCAACGCAATTGAACCAATCACGAAGCATGGGCCAATTTAAATTTTGCAATGGATCTTATGCATATGATGTCACCGAGCAAAATATGATGCCTTTTATTTTGCGGTAAAAACGGACACGCACGTAAGTCTAGTGCATGCGTGGGCCAAGAAGTTTGCTGCAAGAGACCACGTGCATTACTGTTTTCGTTTGCAATGACGTCGTATGACAATATTGCTTAAGTCCTACCGTAAATAACATTACGGAAGGAATGCTGGGATTGACTTAATTTATGCAAGATAATAACCACCGAACTTCACAAGATTCTAGGTGCTAAGTGTACAAAACGTGCACAGATATGTATGCAAAGCTTGTGGTTTTGAAAAAATGGCGAAACACAGCAGCTAGATTGTCTGTACTATGTGTTTTGTGCAGACAAGTTTGTACAGCATTGAACTTACGCGGCACTTTCTGCGAGACAGCAAGGAAAACACCTTGAATGCACTTCTAAATCAAATTCCAAGTAATACTACTGGGTTATAGCGGAAAACTTAATCATCAAACGATCATTCCCATGACAGGGGTAAAATTTATACATTTGTGATAATCAATGCATCCCGTTTTGGCGGGAAGTTAAAGGATTGAGTATTTACAGGAATTTTAACGAAATTAAGAGCATGTTTCAAGTATATTTAGCCCCTTTTTCCAGTTTGCAAATAATCGGTGGTAGTGATCGGTTGAATGGCAGAATTGCCGCTTATTTACCGATAACGGAATAATCGGCCCGATGCCGATTACTTAACAGATGATCGGTCGAACACTTACATCTCACCTGGAAGTATGAGCCATGCTGTTTGAACCTAGTGCCGTATATGTATGTTCGGCTTCAGTTTTTATTGCACAACATACTAGATTTACGGTACCCATACTGAACGCGGCGGGTAGCACTATTGGCCGAGCTTAACAAAGACACTGGAGGTCCAATATTCCAGCTGCTGGGATGTAAATTTGTTTTCTTTTCGACTATGTTGACATGAATTTTGTTTGTGTTGGGATGAGTTACAGCTCATGCAGGCATTTAATTCCCCCCCAATTAATTCAGAGTTCTATGGATTTCCTGCATCATCAAAGTCATGCAAATGTGAAAGTTGTCATATCAGTTGACATGTTTTGTACGAGCACTGCGCAATACAATATTGCAGTACATGGATTACTTTCTGTTGTAATATCGTAACATTAAGGACCTAAGGTTAACATTTGCCAAATGGTTATGCACACAAAGCAGGGACTAACAATATGATAGGCTGTACTTTCGATGGAAGAAGCTGGTTGTGCCTGCCGCAATGATACCCCCTCTGCCCCAAGCAAACACGGCAAAGATTTCAGCAAACCTGATTGATCAAAATTACGGCTATTAATTATGAAATCTTGTAAGAAATAAAACATACACAGACAAATTGTACACTCCAAAACTTTATTTCAAGGACACTTTCAGGACTTCATGACCTCATTTTTAAATTTAAGGACATTTCAAGGTCTTTTCAAGGCTCACAAAAATTCAAGGACTTTTCAAAGTTTTCAAGGACCGCTACGAACCCTGGACTATGGGTCCATAAGGACCCAAACAACGATAAAGGGTTAAAATAAGAGTGTGGAGCGTGTTTACTGTTAAGCTGATGCCACTGTCTCTGCGTGTTTGCCCAGTCGAGTGGTGCAGATACTTGAGATTAACCCTTTACCGTTGTGCTCCGATCTCGGCATATTTGCGCGCCTCGAGAGTGGGCGGAAATGCGGACGTAGCACGCCCCGCATCAGCTTCCGTAGGCCATTCACCCCGTGACCTTAAACTATTGTCTCTCACGTTGTTGTGGCCGAACTTTCGGCTAGCTACTCGCGGTTTCGAGCTCCGCGTGAAACAGTAAAGATCGGTGACAGCCGAGATCTCCGTGTGGGTCCAAAAGAACCCAAACAACGGTAAAGGGTTAAAATAAGCATGTGGAGCGTGTTTACTGCAAAGCTGATGCCACTGTCTCTGCGTGTGTGCACAGCCGAGTGGTGCAGATACTTTAGATTAAAATAAGCCTGTGGAGCGTGTTTATGCAAAGCTGATGCCACTGTCTCTGCGTGTGTGCACAGTCGAGTGGTGCAGATACTTTAGATTAAAATAAGCCTGTGGAGCGTGTTTACTGCAAAGCTGATGCCACTGTCTCTGCGTGTGCACAGCCGAGTGGTGCAGATACTTTAGATTAAAATAAGCCTGTGGAGCGTGTTTACTGGAAAGCTGATGCCACTGTCTCTGCGTGTGTGCACAGCCGAGTGGTGCAGATACTTGAGATAAACCCTTTACCGTTGTGCTCCGATCTCGGCATATTTGCGCGCCTCGGGAGTGGGCGGAAAAGCTGACGTAGCACGCCCCGTATCAGCTTCCGTGGGCCATTGACCCCGTGACCTTAAACTATTGTCTCTCACGTTGTTGTGGCCGAATTGTCGGGTAGCTACTCGCAGTTTCGAGCTCCGCGTGAACAGTAAAGACGGGTGACAGCCGAGCTCTCCGTGTGGGTCCAAAAGGACCCAAAGAACGGTAAAGGGTTAAAATAAGCCTGTGGAGCATGTTCACTGCAAAGCTGATGCCACTGTCTCTGCGTGTGTGTACAGCCGAGTGGTGCAGATACTTTAGATTAACCCTTTACCGTTGTGCTCCGATCGGGGCATATTTTCGCGCCTCGGGAGTGGGCGGAAAAGCTGACGTAGCACGCCCCGTATCAGCTTCCGTGGGCCATTGATCCCGTGACCTTAAACAATTGTCTCTCACGTTGTTGTGGCCGAATTTTCGGGTAGCTACTCGCGGTTTCGAGCTCCGCGTGAAACAGTAAAGATGGGTGACAGCCGAGCTCTCCGTGTGCGTCCAAAAGGACCCAAAGAACGGTAAAGGGTTGAAATAAGCCTGTGGAGCGTGTTCACTGCAAAGCTGATGCCACTGTCTCTGCGTGTGTGCACAGCCGAGTGGTGCAGATACGTTCCGTACGTAAATCCCAAGATATGCGAATGCTTCTTGCATGCACTGTGTAGTTAGTTAATTGTTGTGCTGATAGAGCTTGACACTGGTGGTACTACTTAAACTCTGTGTGCAGTTTGCATGAGGCTGCTTTCAACTTGAAGGTGACTTTTAACGTTACATGCTAGGCTTTCCAAGTATTCATATAGGCAATACGTTAGGATGGCGTGTGAGCTGGTGCCAGCAGCTCTAAAAAAAAAAGTATGGTACATCAAAAGTAGTGGAGTAAAAGTTTTGACAATGTTGGTATGGGCAAATTTAAAGTATTTTACTCATGCCTCACACATGTTTCGAGATAATTAATGCCAACAACATAATTTTGGCATCCTGTAATTTTCACGATGTGGTTTGCTTCTAAGACTGCAGCCTTTCACATTAAGTTTGTACCACAGTGGCACTGAAATTTGAAAGGATTTAGATGATCGGAGACCTTGAAATTTTTAAACTACAATGGCAGAATTTCAGTTGCATGTTAAACTGGCAAAACCTTATAATCAACCTAAAAATGAGTTGAATAACTTGAAGATTGTGTAAATTTTTAGCTGTAGCTTATAATGGATTATTTGGCGATAGTTGTTGCAAACTCTAGGCTTGGGACCTCAAGTACAGTATATAGCCTGCACTTATTTGAGTAAGGTCACTTGCTGCCTTGTGTCGGCCCAATGTATCTTCAAGCTTAGCCCTGCTAAATATAGTCTATGCAAAAAATATGAGCTTCCCTTCAGAATCAGTGCTGATTGACAAGGTCTGGTTGTGAACTTGTGACGATTACTAGTAAATGGTGAAAAGGTCATACTGGCTAACTTGGAGTTGTACGTGCAGTAGGAGGAGATGGGGAGGGGGAGGGGGGCTTGGGGGTATGCATGGGTTACAACACTTTTGGTTTACGCCCAGGAATGCTTGTGTCATTTTTTCCAAGATTTTACTTTTCTCGAGTCTCCCTGCCCCCCCCCCCCCAGATTCAAAATTTTAAACCAAGGGGGGAATACTCCCCTGATATTTTTGAGGCGGCCCTAATCCTGGCTCCAATAATCGTTTTGCACAGTGAAATAATGGGGAAAAAATTGCTCGCGGTGCGCGAGCGTCAGTTTTACTGATAGAACAGCCTCTGGTGAAACATGCCACGTAAGAAAAGGGTTCAATAAAAATCTGCACATTTGTTTTTACTCAAAATAGAAAAAAATGCAAATTGTGCTTTGGCTTCCTTGGCCAGTAGCAAAGGTGTTTTTCTCGTAGGCTTTTCTTTAAATTTTCAGATTATTTGGTGCATGTAGAAATTTTGTTGTGCATGTAGATTTTTGCCATACATGCACCAGTGCATGTAGAAAAAAAATTATAAATCGAACTCTGAGTTTGCCCCCAACCAGTTCGCCCCCAAGCATAAACCAGTTCGCCCCCTAAGACCTGCCATTTCGCCCCCAAAGACCTACCGGTTCGCCCCCTAATCTCTCTGAAGCAGGTCCATTTGAGTGAATGTTTTAGAACAAACGATGTCCACGAAGTGAAGTTTCTCATTAATTCTCTTTCAGGATGAGATTGAGCTCATTTTTAAAGGTGAAACAAGTTGTTCATTTGTACTAACTTATAACGTTACCGTACGCTCGTGCGAAAATCGAAAATGGTTTTAAAAAATGCTAAACTTGCTTGTGAAACTTAATTCTGGACGTGCAAGAGAATACCAGGTCAGCTTAACATATCGACTGGTTGGTGCGTCAGATAACGTACGCACCGCCTACGCCTACCCTTACTTGACTTGGTTTTTGTCACATTCTAATTGCCAACTGTCGCATAACTTTTTTAAAATTTCTGTTATGACAACTAAAAATAACTGCATTTATAGGTCAGTTTATTCGATGTCATACTCATACTAAGTATTTGGGGACGAAACGACCTCCTCTTTGGGGACGAAACGACTTCCACTACAGGGCGAACTGGAAAGAGGGCGAAACGACCGGTAACCATAGGAGCATTTCAGTTTGCGGGCAGGGAATTTTTTATTTTTCTGCCCAAACTTATAATTCTGTTGGAAAAATTATCTAAGCAGGGTCAGTACCATCAGATGGAGCGGACTGCGGTTCAGAAAATGTTCAAGTTTTTGAATTTTTGAAAGGATTGGGACACTCGATCGTAGCAGTGGTGCAGCCAGGATTTTTTCACCAAGGTGCACTGGGGGCACAGACTTTTTATAGGGGGCACAACATAAAACTCACGGATAACTATTTGCCCAAGCTTATAATTATGTTGGAAAAAACTATCTAAGCGGGGTTAGTACCATCAGATGGCGCGGACTGTTCAGAAACCTGAGAGGAAACTCCCCTTAGCTCATTTGAAAAATTAGCTCAGCATGAAAAAGGGTAAATCATTAGAGCCGTCACTGCTTTTGTGTTCAGTGTCACAGATCACACAATCACAATCACAGTGCCTCTGCTGGGCTGGTCACGGGACATTTCCTGAGCAGCTTCATGGATCAATGCTCACACGCAATACTCCATTGAAACTGACTTGATCAATCTTTCCTGCCATGTGCCTGCTACGGCGGGTACCAAATTTGAAAAGTAGCTAAGGGGCTTTCAGTTCCTAGCATGAAATGTTCAAGTATTTGAATTTTTGAAAGGATTGGGACACTCGTAGCAGTGACGTAGCCAGGATTTTTTTCACTAGGGGGCACTGGAAGGCACAGACTTTTTATAGGGGGCACAACGTATATAACTCAGAGATAACTATGGTAAGACTATTAGAACTACATTTTGTTGAGTCTGACGGCAGCCAGTGGCGGCTTGTGGTCTAAATACATGGAGGGACAAATTGGTATTGGTGGGAATAAACCAACGGCGCCCAAAGCGCCGGGGGAGCGCGAAGCGCTCCCACCTAAGGCGTGGGCTCCAGGGGCCCCCCTTAGGGCCCCTGGTGGGGTCCAGGGGCAACGCCCAGTGGGTGTACAGGGGGAGACGCCCCAGGAAGCTCCTAGATATTTACAAAATTGGGGTTATAGAACGAAGCATTTCTCTACCTTCACATGGCATTTGATGAGCATTAAACTGACTGCAAACTTCACCATTATTTCACTGAATTTAGTCTTACAACTGGCTCAAGGTTCCCGTGGCTATAACAATGCATTCGTCTTTCTTTGAGATGAGCAATTACACGGTGATTAAAATTTGAATTTTTTCTTTTGAACTTCTTTTCAATTGATAGCATGGCTAAAGCGTTTCACCTATCATTATTCGTACTTAGTTTACCAGTTGGGTGAATTTTTCTTCAAGACTCCTCTTTGAAAATGGACAAGTTTGTAAACTTTTGACAGTATTCATGTTGCCTTCACGTCTCACATTGAGAGGGTTTTGGGAGCTAGATGAGACTTAACACACGAAGAGCCCCCGAGCACGACACACAAGCTGCTATAAGCATTTTGACCTGACTCACCGTGATTTTGTGTAGTTTTCTACAAAGGATACGAACGTGGCTGATTAACGCGTTCTTAGTTACCGGTGTATGCATACAGTGCCACGAAGCGAGACCAGGGAGGGCAAGTGAAAGGCTGCCCGTAGTTCGAAGAAATTGGTCACTCACTTTTCATCGTTTCAGCGGATAAAATGTAAGTACGCATGCTCACAACTTGTTGAGCGGGGCAGATTGCAATGGGATGGTGCACCTGGGGGAACAACTTTGCTGTGGGGGCAGGTGGCCCCCTCCTCCTCTTCCCCCGTCGTAGATGTTTTTACAGATAATTAAACAATGGGAATTGCTAAAATCAACTGTTGAGAATTTTTATATGCTTTAATCTCATAGGCAGTGGCGTAGCTTTGATTTTTTTCGTGCGGGGGCTATGGGGGAGCTGAGTACTTTTGTAGTAGGGGTTGGCTGAAGTTTACTATCTAAGCGTAGCGCCACCATCAGTTGGCGCGCCGAGCATACAAAGAAACTTTTGGATTTTTACACCACTCAAATGGATGGAAATGGCATTTGCCAGGTTTAATTGTCTTTAATTCTGGTGAGAAAAATTTGTAATTTTTCTTAGATTCAAACACGCTTTTGAGATACTGATTAGCTCAGTCAATTACTCCACTGGACTATGTATCATAGGATTGCAAATTCGGAATCCTGCTGAATGTTGCAAGCAGCTGTTCCAGTGCACGCCTGAGTAAGGTATTTCCACAGGCGTTGGGGAGCATTTCAGTTATGGGACAGAAGATAAAGCCGAGCACCACCCCTGGTTGGTACGGAGCGTCCAGAAAATCTGAAAATTCGTACCTCTAAGACAGTCGAAAATGGCATTTCCCGGGTTTATGGAGGGAATCCAAGCTGTCAGTCGCTATTTTAAGTTTCAATTGCAGATAAACGTCCACTCCAAACTAAAATTCAGCCAGAAAGACAAAGCGGAGCGCTGCCATTGGTTGGCGCGAAGCGTACAGAAAATTTTTAAATATCCGAAGCCTCCGACAGTTGAAAATGGCATTTCCCGGGCTTACAGGAGAATCGAAGCAGTCGTTATTTTGAGTTTCCTTTAAAAAAAAATACACTTGAAATAAATTCTGCCATGAAGCGGTCTAAGTGGAGCACCACCATAAGTTGGAGCGAAATGTGATGTAACTTTTGAAAACTCTGACCCTTCAGACAGTCAAAAATGTCATTTCCTATGCGTATAGGGGGTCTAAGCAGGCGCTATTTTGAGGTTCCGTTTAAAAAAATCACTTGAAACTAAAATTCTGCTAGAAAGACAATCTACGCGGAGCGCTACCAATAGTAATTGGCGCGGAGCGAACGGAAAATTTTGAAAAATCGGACCCCTGAGACAGTCGAAAATGACATTTCCCAGGCTTATAGGGGAATCTAAGCAGAACGTATTTGATTAGAAAATAACCAGATAAAATGTATCACTACCAATCGATGAAATTGTCCCGCATATTTTGGGGGAAAACTACAAGACGGAATTGAAAACATGCGAATGAATTTCACTCTATTGCGGCTCTTGACTAAATTCAACATCCGACTGTATATGATTTTACTTTCGAAAAATGAAACATTACAAGGTGTGTTTAAACAAATTTTCAAGCAGAGTTATGAGAAGACATTCTCACATTGCATCATTAAAGTATCGAAAACAAATTACCCGATTTTCATAACCATTGCTCGTATTTGGCTCTAGAGCAGGATAGAAGACAACCTTTTGGGCAACGGAACACCCCTGTCTGTCCGTTGAATTAATTTGGCAATTGAAAACGTCCCAGCATCGTTTTAAACTTTGCCCGAATATTTGACCATTTCGAGCAATTTTTGCAAGACTACAGACTGTAAGAAGTGGGACGGTGGAAATCTTTTTGTTTACATTCTACCCAAATGTGTCGCAGATCTTTGTTGTTTTACATGAAAATTTTACTTTAACGTTTTCTCTTTTTCGGCAAAGATTTCAGGCTTTTAAAATAAATGGCCATTTCGGGTTTTGTGTTACACAATATTTAAAACAGGCTTAAGAATAAATTGTTCTTTAATTAAGCCAAATGTGTCGCGATTTTTTATTTGTTTGATTTTTTTAGTTACTATGTTACCCTTACGATGATACTTTTCCATTTTCGGGCAAATGTTTGAAAGAATTTGGATATTTGACAATTTCGGGCATTAAGTTGTGGTTATATGTGAAGTAAAAGTCACGAATGATAGCTTTTTTCGCTGCCCGAAGGTGTCGCGATTTTTTTGGAATCTTGACTTGGGTTCTTCATAAAATATTTATTCGACATTATAACGTTTCTTTCCCTTTTTCGGAAACATATTTTTAAGATTTCGGCAATATTTAGGAATTTTCTGAAAAACAATCCCATTTTTTTTTTCAAAATTTAAGGCCTGTCCGAATTTTTTTTCCAAATTCCTGCCCGATTCTAGATTTTGCGGAAATCGTACGCCACTGGGTATGTCCACTACTCGTAAGAGCTAAGTGAGGTCCTGTGAGGTTATAGTGCATGGTAAGGTTGCGACCCTGAGACTGCAGAAATAGCCGTGCAAAACGCAACAATATTTGACTCAAATATTCTACCCAAGTATGATTTTGGAACAAATTTGTGCATCCCCATGAACTGAAATAACCTACAGGAGATAGAAACAGGCCAAATGCTAGGAGCACACTTAAATCCACATCAAAGTAGCCAATTTCATTCACTCCAAATCTGCTAGAAAATTATCCACCCAGAAACCCAATGAGTAAAAAGTCAAGAGATTTCGAAGAAATGCAGCTTTTCACAGTCTTTTTTTAAATAGAACTCCCTGTCGATGAAATGCCCCAAAACACTTTGGATGCCCTGTCTCAAATAATCAATCACATAATCAATTTTGAGTAGCTTCAACTTTTTGGCATTGCCCCTAAGAATTACTAGTAATTTTTCTCCTTAATCAAATGTCATAGTACTTCAGGATTCCATTCTCTTCCCTTTCCTTACCCCACTCCTGAATTAAATTCAATGTTTGGACCCTTAATTTGAATATGAATTTCGATTATTTTGGAGGCTCTCAAATCACTAAAACCGCTGAGCTTCCGAGGGCTTCGCTCCCTGAACCCCCATGTGGACTTTGCCCATGGACCCCACGCCAATGGGGTTTTGCGCTTCGCGCAAAACCGGACCCCTAAAGGCGTCACCATTTATGTCGGATGCGAAAACTTGTGCCCCTCCCAATAAAAAACATCAGTCCACCGCCTATAAACCTGACGGACATTCATGCGAAATTTCATTTGAAACTTCCACGGGTTTTAAGAAAAGGTTCAGAACTTCTCAGTTCTCTCCTCTCTGAGGCAGGCTTCGACAAATCCCACGCCAGTACGTATATAGTCTGGAACAAGTAAGAAGTCACTGCACTCGGACAAGTGCACTGCTCAATGTCGTATGGCCCGCCGGAAAAACGTCCTAGGAATTTAGGAAATTAAGTCTCCATGGGAAGCCACAGTGGCGGAGCTGCCATATTGTCAGCGCCGGTCACCCTCTCCCTGACAGACCAAAATCGTCTGTCACTGCCGTTTTTAGGTTTTTTTTTTAACATACTTTACTCTTGAACCATTATTGGCAAAACAAATAATTTAGTAGGGTTGTTATGAGGCCCAGATAACAAAATGCTCAAACAACCACCAGTTATTTTATTATCTGCACTTTATTCTGATGAAAAGGGTCATCTTCTGTAATATAGGGATAGGTTTTGCCGGAACGTATCTTCATGTTTTATACGCACTAATGAATGTTGTCGCTGTGCTAAGTTAATTGTTTCCACGCCAAGCGTGATTATAAGCTTACAAAATACACAAAGTGACATTAAATTCACCTTCCCAGCCAGTAAAAGATGCTGCAAAGGGCGCAACAATACTTGTACCTCAAATAACCCTCTTGTTGTCGGGAATAATTGTCAACATAGACAATAAAAAGAGTTTATAAAAATACCAAAATAGCTTCCACAACATTTTTCAAAATCATTTGGAGAGAACATTCAGGTTAAAATAAAAAAAAAAATCTGTTGTCATAGTGGTATTGTTTTAAGAGTTTCGTTTTACTTTTCTTCAACTGACCATGCTCATGATAAATGGCTGTTCCTGACGCTGCACGAAAATTCCATGAAAATGTCTATTTCTGTAGTTTCGTGGTCTCAAAAGCCAGAAAATTGCATCTAATAAGGCTACTTTTATTTATTATGAATTCGGTATTTAGATAGCCAAGCAGACCCTTTGTCTTGGCTATTTATTGAATGTACTTAATTAATGGCTATGACAGAGTGGTAACATGATGTAAAATACGTCAATTAATGTTTCTTCGTGTACTTATCTTGATTTCCAGATACCAAAAATGTACACCATAACTTTATCCTCCGGTTAGATTGCTTGCTATTTGGCTCTAGCAGGATTAATCTCAATCTTCACAAAGAAGCCCATTATTACATTTACATCTTAAATCGAGACTGACAATAACACAAAATATAGTGACCGCCTTCCACGGACTTAAATACATGACAGAGCATGTAACGTGTACGTCCTATCCGTAGATTGTCACCGTCGACTCGGACAAAAAGGGCGCACCAAGATGGCCGCCGTGAGGCCATAAATCGTCGGATTTGACGACGACTCTGTTATATTTTAAACGAAAGTTAAACTTGAATGGGAAAGAATATCATATTCCTGTAATACTTGAGGTGATTTTTTACCTTACCTTGACATATTTTAAAAATATTTCAACTTTCTTACAAAATCTGGGAATTGACTTGAGCAGGTTTAAGCTTCCACACAAAATCATAGCAGACAGCCATCTTGGTGCGCTTTTTCTCACTCGTACGGTAGCTACAACGTACCGAGCAGTATGCTCTGTCCATGTCCGTGCCTCCTTCGTACTATAATGTGAAAGAGAGGGACAGAAACATTTGTGTCCGCAGGTAGAGGCACGGGGGGAGGGGGCAACTTGCCCTCCCATGGAAAATAAAAAACCTGAAAAAACGAAGAAAAGATAAAGAAAAAGAGGAAGAGAACTTAACATCAACATTTCTTAACAGTTCACTCAGTGTTTTCGCTATTTATATGCGGTAAATAGGCTTTGTAAGATATGCCATTTCCAGCGATACGGTAGGCCCTGCGGGCCAAAATTTTCTCGCACTCTGCGCCAACTCATGGCGGCGTGGAGCTTTTCCCCCTAAAAAAAATTTGCCCCCCGAATTTTCTTCTGCCGATATCCCATGGATAGAAAATTTAAACATGTCCTAATAGAAAAACTAAGTTGCGGCGGAGAAATGGCAAAGTAGTATTCTACCAAGTGCGGAAAATCAAACGGAAAGTCTGAAAAGCCGTGGATTCGATCGTGCTGAGGCGAAGGGTATTTATCCCTTCGAAGCGCCCTGTAGACCATTTTCGCCCCTCCGACCGAAACCCCTAGATCCGCCACTACGTGAAGGCCTATTCAAAGTGGAAAAATAGGTCTATAGGCCGCCGGGTCCAGGGGGGAAGACCAAGGAATCTCTACGGTTTTAGCGTACTAAGTCTCGGGTCAAAAATTGAGCATACCTATAATTAGGCATATCATGACAATCTTACTGGTCTCGGTAGGTGTTGGAGATTTAATAGCTTTTGGGGGGCCTTTATAGCCCTCCTTTGCCCTTTATATGGTATGTTAAGTCCAATTTCATCATTGTCCAACGACTGATCTAGTGAGTACTGTTGGCTTGCTTCATCAAGTACGGTTCTGAAAGCAAAAAAAAAAAAAAATTATGGAAGGCACTGAATCAAAAGTATATGCGTGATGACTGCACGTTATCGTGACGTCACCATAAAAGCCGAGTGCACCCTCGGTCAAATTATCACAATCACAAACTGACTCCGTTGCATAGAGAGCTTCAGAGCCTTTTTTTTCTTCGTAAATAACGGGCTCGTTGGCTGTAAATCACTTTGCATAAAAGCATAGAAAGCGGTGCTGTGTCGATAGCCCCAGTAAACTGAAGAAGGAGGAAGCATGCTCTCTCCCCCCCCCCTCCGTCATTTCCTGGGTTAGAAACCCCCTTGTATTCATTTCTCCAAATCTCAATGAATCAATACATTAATGATCAAAACCTTCGTCTCCCTGTCTTATGCTCTCCCCGTTTTCCGACGTTCGTACAACCCGCAATCGTCATTCTGGGATTTTATCTTAAAAGAATAGTCCAAAGCCAAATTTATTTTTGATATGTAAAAGAGGGACATATCCTTGCCCTACGGTGAAATTTTTATTCATTTTCCATGTTCGGTTCTCCAGATATTGGCAATTGAATATGGCAAATTTTCGTCATAGAATGAACTTGGAGCAAGCAGGCATGGAGTAACTTTTTAGCCAATGTTTTGTTTTTGTTTTCAACTTACCGCGAATTTTATGCAACTATTGATACTATTGGTGCATCCTGAGCAATGGAATTTTAAAACCTTTATATGCCTTAGGGCAAATTAGTATGCCTTATCAATTCAAGGTCAAACAAATAGGATGAAAAATAGGGAAAAGCAAAACACTGGCCAAGAATGTGAATCCATGACATCACTTCTGTTTGCTTCAAGTTCACTTTCTCCTGAAAATGTGCCACTTAAATTGTTAATATCTCGAGAACCGAACATGGGAAATGAATGCAACTTTAACCAGCATGCTTGGAATATGTTCCTCTTTAAACATACCAAAAATAAATTTGACTCTGGGTTATTCTTTTAAAGGTACTGAGACATGAACAACTCCCTGATCAAAACATTACTACAAGTTGTCTCCCGCACGTTCATACCTGCTGCATGAAAGGCCTACTCTCCATCGTATGTACTGCACACCGTGCAAATAGCTTTTCCAAGTATTTCTCCCGTGTTTCCAATCTTCAGAAACTCAACCCTGATTCGAACTATCTGACGGTTTTTAAAGTTGGCAACATTAAATGTAATGTAATTACACAGTCGGAAATAAAGCGCCATTATGATAGTCTCTTTAAATTGTCATGAAAAATCAAAAAGATTGTAGAATGCGCACGATCAGCTTTAAGTTGGTTATTGGTATTCAATTTTGTGATCATTTTGCAATTTGCTCATTTTTATTGAAGTGGAAATTTTATTGCAAACGAAAGCTGAAAATGCCGACTGCTTAGCAGTTGCATGGCTTCAAAGAGATTGGGGCAATCGCCCCTTGGCTCTGAAGAATGAAAATGTAGAAAATTTGCCATTTGTCTTACCAGTCATTTACGGTATGATTTCCCAACTGTTCTTTCATGAAACACCGAATTCTCTCCAATGCAAGCTGCACACTTTGTTTCTAAAAGGCACAATTTTCGGCGCTTCGCAAATGGACATTTGTAATGCAGTATTGCTCGCTCATAGATCAGTTTGGTAAACTTTTTCGAGCTCTATAAATGACAAAATGGGATATTTGCCATATGTGGCACCACATCATCAAGAGACACCGACAGCTACATTGCTATTTTATAAAGTGTTTTTCATAAAATTCCAAATTTTCTCCTGAATGTAAGTTCTTGATTTTGAAATATTTTGCCTAAAAAGGACAACAAAGTTTGGCAAACTTTAGAACGTCATCAAAGAGCTTTACTTCGGATGTCTTAGATAACATTATGTTGAAACAACAATGTTAAGTTGTCATGCAATCATTCTCATATTTGCCACCAATATAGGAAGTGCAGACTCCTCAGTAATGTACCATTTTTTAAATTTCCTTTCAGGAAACCCAGAATCCAAAACTTTCTGCAATACAAGCTCCACAATTACGAATATCTGCTTAGAAAGGGCAAAAATTTCGGCCCGCTTCGCGCGTCCCGAATTTCGTCCTTTAATAATACAGTAATGTTCACTCTTCACAGAAAAAAAATCGGAAAATTTGGGTGCTTGCCCTTTTCCCTTTAAAAAGTCTATTTATCTCCCTGCTGCCTGAGCCTACGAAATGCCATTTTGGCTGTCTGATGGGTGGCAACTTTTCAAAATTTTCTGTAAGCCCCGCACAAACTAAACTGAAGGTAGCATTCCGCTTAGACAGTCTTTCTAGCACGACTTCATATTTCAGGCAGGGAAGCATTGGCCCATTCATACTCAAATGCTTTCATGTAGTCTACCATCAGATACCTTTCAACCCTGTCAGTAAAGTAGTCCGTGTAAATGGATTCTTTAGTTATTGAAGTGTCAATATGTCATCAATGTTCCTCAGCTCGCAGCTGGCATAGATATACTGGAATTATTGTCTCGTGTAGCATGCCTGGCAACAACAAAAATTTCCATATTTTTCAATGTGCGGTTTCGTTTGAAAAAAAAATGAGTTATGACATACCATCTATTTATTTAAAAAATCCTTCTTCCTCGTAGAAAAAACAAAAACTAGGCATCAAAAAGTACCTTTTAGTGACTGGGCTAGGATGAGCTGCATAGTCCAAGATATTGCTCGGCGGCCTCGGCCCCTCCATACTTTCATATTGCTGTCTACGCCACTGCATAAAAGAGTGACCACATTTATTTCCACTCCTCTTGAGGTGGCTCTACACCATTACCTGTTTATCCCTAGCTTACACACTGAACAGTTTTTCACTTTTTGTTACTCTGCTACTTTCATTCTTTGATAATTTACAAAGCTGCAGTATGCTCCCTAATAACAGGGTGTAAAGTAAGCCCAAACAAAAGATTTTACTTTTTTACAATTTTATGCAATGGTACAGCGCCCTCTCTATTGAATGCACAATACTAACACGAAAGTGCCCGGGTTTAAGTGAGGCATGCAGTAATTGTGGCTGAGTCTACAAACAGAACAACTGAGAAATTTAGTGGCTCTTCCACGGGCCGGGGTTATGAAGAAAAGTGTACGTGTTAACGCATTTTCTTGGGTTAAAGTCAACTGAATTCACAATTAACATAAAGAGGTACCGTCCACTTCAGCCTTGTTTCGCCAGTAAAACCCTTCTTATATGTTTGGTTTCCCCCAACGGCTCTTTTACAGAGAGCCCGGAGGACTTTTGTCTAGACTTGGCCAAGTCTCTCGTGAGTTTTCACAGGGGAGATGACAACTACTTAAACAACATACCGTATTACAGTACAGTACAACATACCATGGTGTATTTTTTAATACGCCGCTTTAATGCCTATTAGTAATTGTATCGATTCTCTAGTTGAGAACCGACTTTATCCTTTGACACTGCTGTCAACAATCCTCTGTCTTTCCAACGGAAAATGGGCCCATCTCTATTTAAGGTCAGTATAAAAATAGAATAACGATAGAAATCTATGTATCGATTATTCGTTCGAAGGACATTTTTCGAGAAAGGATGGAAGGAAATATAGCATACCTTTTTTCGGATAAGTTTCTGGACAAGAAACATGCATGCAATTTTAAACTCCTTATTATATGGTCGTAAGACACTAGCGTAGCTAGAATTTTTTATTGGGGTGACCGACTGCAAGACCGGATCGCTGATCTTGGTTAGGGGTCTAAGGTAGTACCCTCCTGTGGGAAACTCCCCGAGATCCAGGGGCGTAGCTAGGGTTTGTGGCGCCCGGAGCAAGACACGAAATTGGAACCCCTACCCCCTCCTTCGGGGTATCTTATGAATACTTACACCACTCAAGATCTTAAATAGAACAAATGTTTAAGTCTGACCCAAAGAACTTCAATGATTGCATTATTCATGTTTAAAATCACAGACACAACATTTGATCAATTTGTATTATTTACATTACTTGATTTATTTACTTAAACAGTTAAATGACGATGAGCTATAACAGCAGGTTCATCTTTCGTGTTTTTGCTTCTGCGAATAAATCGATTACATCACAAAAATCTAATGCATTTGTTTCCTCAGACTCCATGCCGAAGAGTGCCAATGCAGTTAGTCTTGGCTGTCCCATGGTGGCTCTGAGATAAGGGATAATAAGTTTTAACTTGATGAAAGACCGTTCACAAATAGCTATGGAAATAGCCACAGAGAGCATAATCTGAACAGCAACTCGCAAATTTGAGAAAACAGAGTCATCACCATATTGAACAATGAACTTTAACAGGTCCATTGCATTTGTAAGTGTGGTACACTCCCTGTCTTTCAAAAGCATTCTACGATCCATCACAGCTCGATTCCATCTAAATCATCGTTATAAAATTTTCTCACGGGAATACAATTTTCCTTTAATTGAGCAACCTTTTCTTCTTCATCTGAGCCTATTAAAACATTCATGTCTAGAAGAAACCCAAATCTGCAATCCAGATCATGTAGTCATTAAAAGAATTGTTGAGATGTATCAAATCGGCAGATATTTACCGAATTTCTGTGAAATCTGTGGTAAATATTACTTGTAATTTGATACACGTAGTCTGTCTGAGGTTCTCCTAAAATTTGCTGAATTGCAACGATTGGCGGCGCTATGTCAGAATTATCCTTATGGTTTTCTGTGTAGAAATTCTCTGGTTTTTTAGTTGCGGTGCCTGCCTTGCAGGCAGCACCGCAACTAATGCAGTTACTCTCGCGATGTCAATTTCTGACTTTTCCGGCACTTTATTTCTATCTTCTTGTAGATGCTTTGTGGTATCGAAATACGGTTTAGTGCAATTTGTAGGGATGGTACTTCTCTTTCGTGTTTTTAAGTTTTGGTGGAAATATAACTTTCGTGAGAGTGTAAAATTGGGGGTTTTTTCATGCAAAATTTGGAAACGTGTTCTATTTTTAGTAACAATCTTGCGGAAAAACCGTCCGTATGTACTCTGGAGAAAAGGTTGTTTGTTAATTTAACACAGCGCCATCATTTTGGTTGTTTTTAGTTGCGGGGCCTGCCTTGCAGGCTACCGCAACTAATGCAGTTACTATCGCGATGTCAATTTCTGACTTTTCCGGCACTTTATTTCTATCTCCTTCTAGATGCTTTGTGGTATCGAAATACGGTTAAGTGCAATTTGTAGGGATGGTGCTTCTCTTTCGTGTTTTTAAGTTTTGGTGGAAATATGATTTTCGTGAGAGTGTAAAATTGGGGTTTTTTTCACGTAAAATTTGGAAACGTGTTCTATTTTTAGTAACAATCTTGCGGAACAAGACGAACATCTAGACGAGTTGCGGTGCCGACAAACCAAGTCGTCTTATACTTTTAAGGTGATTTGACGACTGTTAGCTACTAATAGCTTTTGGACTTTGGGCATGGACTCTACTACTGTAACAAAGAAGCATATTTGCCTTTTTAAACAGGATATTCAAGGAGGTTTCCTTTCATGGGCTACTTCATTTTGTGTACAATTCGCGCCAACCTATGGTGGCGCTCTGTTTAGAATAATCATCCTTCTTTCAGAGAGGTTGAATCCAACTCAATACCACAGAGTGCACTCTAAAAACATTATGGTGAACTATGCACCGACTCAAACGTATGGTCAAAAATTGACCAATTAATGGTTAGATTTGACCATAAATAAGTAAATTTTGACCAAAGTTGGAGGTCAATGGTTTTACCATTGTTTAGGTCGGTGCATAGTTAATTAAATCAATGGTTAATTCGAGGCAAAGAGATGAAATGAACGAACGATTTGGCTTAAAATTTAGGAAAATCGGCCCATGTTTGTACAGGGTTTAGACTGTTGGCTCAATCAGCCTGGGGTCTAGGGGGCCGCTTTAAGGGACCCTGGTGGGGTTCAGGGGACAAAGCCCTGGTAGGGGTCCATGGGGGGCTGGGTACTTTTGTAGGGGGTGGCTGGAGTTTACTGTCTAGGCGTAGCCCCACCACCAGTTGGCACGGAGCGAACAGAGAAAATTTTGGATTTTTAAACCTCCCAGATGGCTAGAAATGGCATTTGCCAGGTTAATTTGTCTCTAATTCTGGTGAGAAAGTTTTTTATTTTTCTAAGATTAAAACACGCTTTTGAGATACTGATTAGCTCAGTTCATTACTCCACTGAACTATGTATCCTAGGATCGCAAATCCGGAATCCTGCTGAATGTTGCAAGCAGCTGTTCCAGTGCACGCCTGAGTGAAGTATTTCCAGGGGCGTAGGGGAGCATTTCACTTTTGGGGCAGAAGATTTTTGCCCGAGAAATGTAATTCTGCCTGTAGGACAGTCGAAGCCAAGCGCCACCACTGGTTGGCGCGGAGCGTCCAGAAAATTTGAAAATTCGTACCCCTCAGACAGTCAAAAATGACATTTCCCAGGCTCGAAAAGGGGATCCAAGCAGTCGTCTTTTTAAGTTTCAATTTCAGATAAACGTACGTTCGTTCCAAACTAAAATTCAGCCAGAAAGACTAAGCGGAGCGCCACTATTAGTTGGCGCGAAGCGTACAAAACATTTTCAAATATCCGACTGCTCAGACAGTTGAAAATGGCATTTCCCGGGCTTATATGGGGATCTAAGCATTCGCTATTTTGGGTTTCTTTTTGTAAAAAATGATCACTTGAAACTTAAATTCTGCTATGAAGCGGTGTAAGTGGAGCACCACCATAAGTTGGGACGAAGCGTGCAGGAAATTTTGAAAAACCTGACCACTTCAGACAGTCAAAACCTTTGCTTATAGGGGGTCTTAGAAGTCACTAATTCGAGAGTCTGTTTGCACAAAAATTGTTCACTTGAAACTAAAATGCTGCTAGGAAGACTATCTGCGCGTAACTTCACCGCTGGTTGGCGCGAAGCGAACGGAAAATTTGGAAAAATCGGACCCCTGAGACAGTCGAAAATGACTTTTCCCAGACTTATAGGGGGATATAAGCAGTCGCTATTTGATCAGAAAATTACCACATAAAATGTATCACTGCAAATCGATGAATCCCGCATCATTTCGGGGAAACTACAAACCGGAATTGAAAACATGCTAATGAATTTTACTCTATTGCGACTCTTGGCTAAATTCAATATATATTGAAAAAATTGTGTGCCCCAACTTCCTACTATATATGATTTTACTTTTGAAAAAATTAAGGCCTATGGGGATCTTATAGCAGTCGCTGTTTTGATCAGAAGAATCAGATAAAATGTACCACTACCATTGGATGAAATGAAGTAGATGATTTTTCTTCTATTAGTAACACTTATTGACAGAATTGTCACGTTACACGGTGTGTTGAAATGAATTTTCAAGCAGACTTACGGGAATACATTCTCACCCTACATCATAAAATTATCGAAAATCAGATTACCCGATTCTCATAACCATTGCCCGTATTTGGCAATAGTTGCAATAGTTGAACAAATCACTTTAAAGAGAAAAATGGACTTTATGATGAATAAGTTAAACGCTTTCCTGATAACACCACAACTCCCTGACATAATTATAACAAACTAGAGAATAATTAGCTCATTAATATCTTGCGAACTTTCCATTTCCGAAAAGGGCAAAGAGATGAAACGAACGAGCCACTTAGCTAGAAATTTACAGTTACGAAATGTCTTGAAATGTTCAAATCTTCGTCCGTAAACCAACAATTTGACCCTCTGCGCACGGTCTAATTTTAGTGTCTACGTCACATAATATAAGCTGATAAGGGTCAACTTATAGTAGGCAGAAAGTTGCAACTTCCCGTAGTAAAGGGCCAAACTTTTCACCCCAAACTACAATTGTATTGCAGATGGGTTGTTGGAATGATGAAATTCGTCTTCTACGGAATCTTTTACTCGACAGTTTATTCGTATTCATAGAACTGTCTTACTTATTGCTTTTATGAATTTAAGGCAATCGCTTCATCAATTTGGGAGTCATGGCCATACATAAACTTACTACAATGACAATATTTTCTTCCGTAGTAAAAGGACATCGTCAAAGAAGCGACAAAAAGTTCTTGCTATAGAATGTAATAAGAAACGTGTCTGGTTAATAGTGTGATGACAGACGAATCGCAGCCAATAGCTATAAATTATAAACATCGACATTTTGGTATTCACGTTTCATTATAGGACGTAAAAATGATGCAATGTATCTTTATGATTGATTACTGGATGGTTCGACACTCTGATTTGTGTAAGACAATATCGTTCAAGTTTCATTAAATGCTGAACTTAGAAATAATTGGGGAAGGGATACTAGTGACGTATATGAACGGGACTAATACCAGGGAGCTGCTTCTAAAGGCAGCTCCCTGCTGTGACCTTTTTTGAATATAGTTCTTCTGTCAATGCAACCATGGGACGACTCCTATGGTTTTTCACGGACACGGATGAGTGATATGTATGACATTGCAGTGAAGACAAAAGGTAGCACACCACTAATTCAAGGGGAATCCCGGCGAAGCAGGTTACCCTACGAATTTAACACCCTAGAAAAACTTTTTTTGGGGGGGGGGGGGGGTGGGAGATTAGATCATGTTAGTGAAGAGATGTGTTGAATTTGTGATCTCTATGTGGTAGGAAAGTAGTTGAAGTAATCATTCAAAGAAAATTGAAGGTATTTCAGGCATTTTTGCAATATATCCTTCCGCAATGCAAAACGGCATTTTGAATGAGTAAACAGGAACCTGACTACTCTATTATACAGGCCCTTCTAGCGCGAACTCAACATCGTGTAAGCAAGTAATGGTGGTGTTAGTAAAAGAGGGGCAGCAGGCCCACTTACCAGAAGTTGTTCATCCTTTTCAAAACGTGTCTTCCTTTTCTAAGTCATTGTTGTGTATCTTGATATCCTCATGTTCTATCAGCCAGCGAGCAGCAAGAACAACACTTCTAGACCTAACATTTTCAGAAAAACAGCCGTTTTATAACTTAATTCCCTCTTAAATTTGACAGGAATTACTTGGCTCTCTCCAAGTCTTATAGGTAAAGTTTTAACTGTTACCACCACATCAGACGGGACATTAACAACATTTCCCTTAATACTAAATTGTCCTCCTCGAGGAAGCTCACGCAACTGCATAAAAGGTGTTCGCAAAGCGATCAACCTTTCTTCAAGACGATGTAATTTCAATTCTTCTGGTATCTCATACATTTTCATATTATTATCTCGACTTAATAACGGAACTCTGCCTTCTTTTAAATATTTTAAACAGGTTTTACAGACCCATCTTTTATCTATACCTTCTTCCTGCTTACAAATACTAGTATTTCCACTAAATCTAACTAAATTCACCCACAGTGCACATTCTTTATATGCACCTGCTCACAATAAAAGCAAACATATGTAGGCCCCTCCATAATTTTATTCCAAAAGCGATGTTGCAATTCTCTAATTGGACTTTCCTCTTCTTTTCTAAATTGACGCTTACGTATTTGTTTTCTAAGCATCATTTTAGTACTATCACTTGCAATACAAACTTTACGTTTTATCACAAAACCCTTTTATCACAAAACCTTTATTTTCCCAACATTCATACCTATCTTCACCCAGCCAACATGCCCAGCTGGGCCCCAACTGGGTTTTCAGCTGGGCTACTTGCTGAGCCCCAGCCGTCTCCTCTTTTCAATATGTTACATTTAACACCGAAACATTCTTCACTATGTTCATTAACACAACTGTTCAACCAATTCTCTATAACGCTGCTCACACGTACAGACTCATTATCTTCTATTTCCAACACTACGTCATAATGTACTCCGCCTGTATTGACTAAATAAATGGCACGTTTTTCCCGATTAACTACGCTTCTTAAAATACCACTTTGAGGATAACGTACCCATTTCCATGTACCATTATATTCTATAAAAGTATATATATATATCAGTTTCCAAAAGTCTTGCAGCTGCAAATATTTCAACCTCTGTAGACCATACACCATCCCTATCCATTCCAGTAGAAGTAACATATTCTTCCTTAGTCATTATTGGTACCGGCAACTCACTTCTGCACAATGAACTTACAATGACTTGTCTTAAATGAAAATGATTATCTTCTACCCCTGTAACCAGTAATGCCAAACACCAAAAAAAAAAAAAAAAAAAAAAAAAAATCATCCCCACGTACTTTTCTCACACAAATCGGCCTACTCTCAACTGAAACACATTTTCCTATTTCAATAGACGGCAAATCAAACTCACCAGTTTTCACAAAACCATGTTTGAATCTATCAGCACAAGCTTCCTACACGTTTTTTCTCTCCAACAGCTATCAACAACGAAAAAATTAAATGTACATGTAGATCTTTCGGAACGTACAAATAATACCTCACAATCGTCATGTTCCCTACTTTCCCCATCATCACACCTCTGACCTTTTTCATATTCACTAGAACTTTTTTTTTTTTGGGGGGGGGGTTGTTCCCAACTCTGATATCATCATTTTTCTCCTCTTCATAACTTTTATCTTGAAATTCACCCCCATACTTTCTTTTTCTTTGTTGCCAACCTTTCCTTTCTAAATTAAAAATCTCTGAACGGCCCTTCTTAGGCATTGTAATATTCTCCACATAATTTTAAACTTTAAAATAACAAGTTTACCATAACCAGACACCTTGATATAACACAAATATTAATACTCGCCAACTCATACAAATAATATTTACCTACCAGTAACAATGTTTCCCTCCAACAGAAACTTACTTTGTGAATACTGTCGTTAGTGTGAGGAATTCACCCCCGACCATGCCACTTGAAAAGAATAAATCCCTACCGGAAATCCTCATATAAATACTCAAAATTCACACTTAACACCAATCTGTAATGAATTAAAAAAAAAAAAACAACCAAAATGATGGCGCTGTGTTAAATTAACAAACGACCTTTTCCGCAGAGTACATACGGACCTTTCTTTTTCCGCAAGATTGTTATTAAAAATAGAACACGTTTCCAAATTTTACATGAAAAAACCCCAATTTTACACTCTCACGAAAGTCATATTTCCACCAAAACTTAAAAACACGAAAGAGAAGTACCATCCCTACAAATTGCACTAAACCGTATTTCGATACCACAAAGCATCTACAAGAAGATAGATATAAAGTGCCGGAAAAGTCAGAAATTGACATCGCGAGAGTAACTGCATTAGTTGCGGTGCTGCCTGCAAGGCAGGCACCGCAACTAAAAACTAGGTCCGTGTGTACTCTGGGGAATAATATATTGTTTAATTTAACACAGCGCCATCATTTTGGTTGTTTTTTAATTCATCGAGGTGTTTAGTGAATTTTGAGTATTTATATGAGGATTTCTTTGTAGAGATTTATTCTTTTCAAGTGACATGGTCGGGGTTGCTGTGGAGTAAAAGGTTTGATAGTTTAGAGGAGTTTTGTTCACTGTTATTTCATAAAGTAAGTTTCTGTTGGAGGGAAACATTGTTATTGGTAGGAAAATATTATTTGTATGAGATGGCTCGTATTAATATTTGTGTTATATCAAGGTGTCTGGTTATGGTAAATTTGTTATTTTAAACTTTAAAATTATGTGGAGAATATAACAATGCCCAAGAAGGGCCGTTCAAAGTTTTTTTTTTTGTAGAAAGGAAAGGTTGGCAACAAAGAAAAAGAAAGTATGGGGGTGAATTTCAAGATAAAAGTTATGAAGGGGAGAAAAATGATGATGTCAGAGTTGGGATCAAACAAAAAAAGGCTCTAGTGGATATGAAAAGAGTCAGAGGTGTGATGATGGGGAAAGTAGGGAACATGACGATCGTGATGTATTATTTATACGTTCCGAAAGATCTACATGTACATTTTATTTTTTCGTGTTGTGGGTGGTAATTGTTTTTTTCTTTTTTTTTTCGGTGTTTGGCATTATTGGTTACAGGGAAGATGATCATCTTTATTTAAGACAAGTCATTGTAAGTTCATTATGTACCTCTCCACATATTTACACCACGAGTTGCCATTGCTCAGAAGCTCCACTAAAGAAGAATGCTTAAAAAACCAAATTCAGAGGGAATGTTCTTGGGGATATTTATACATTTAGGGAGAAGAGCACATCATAAGATGAAGAAGTGTTAACATGACCACATAATTTAATGTAAAGAGTTGTCACGGTAGGGTTTTAACATGCTCATTTATATCTCGTTTTATATTTGTATGTGATGAGAGCAACCTTTTTTTATTACGCTGGGCGGTGATCTGTTTGAGATATTGGGAAGAGGTCTGCATGAATGAAGGTTTTGCACAATCATTCAGGGACTGCTTTGGGTCTTCAGTTGGGGGAGAAGCCCTTGAAAACCAACTGATTTGGTCTTTTTAAAGGCCATGGATAGTTCATCTCTTGTCAAAAATGTGTTGATTTTGAAATGGTTATTTAAAATTTTGAGGGAGCCATATGACAGTTTGGCTTTCCTTTTTTTACTTGAGGAAGCAAAGACATCCCTTGCCTTCTCCGGGATTTACGTCACTGTAAAACAATTAAAAATGATTGCCTTATCATTTTTTATATTTATGTTAAACGAACGTAAACGTTAAATTTGGACCGTTTGTAGAGGGTTCAGATTGTTAGCTTACACAACAAAGTTTTGAACAGGTACAAGAAAATTCGCAATTGTAAATTTTTAGCCAGGTGGTTCATTTCGTAAACGGTAAAGTAGCAAGACACTTATTTATAAGCTAGTTATGCTCTTTTTTGTTATGTCACTGGCTGTGGTGTTATCAGCGAAACGTCTATTTTTCATGAAGTCCGTTTTTTCTTTGAAAGTGATTTGTTGAGCTATTGCATATGAGTGGTTGGAATGATGAAATTTGTCTTTTACGGAGTTTTTTACTGGACAGTGCAGTCTTATTCATAGACCTGGCTTTCTCATTGCTTTTAAATATTTTAGGTTATCGTTTGATCAGTTGCGAGTCGTGGCCATACATAAACTTGCTATATTATTATTTTTTATTAGAAAAAGAAATGCATGGCAATTATTAAAACAATTTTTATATAGTGCAATGGCAACAGTTTTGTTCCGTAGTAAGAAGTCACTGTCAGAAAGGCGACAACAAGTTCTTGATACAGAGTGTAGGAAGAAGCGAGACTGTTTAATGATGTGATGACAGACGAATCGCCGCTAATAGTTATAAACTAGGGACATCGATATTTTTGGTATTCAGGTTTCATGAAGGGACGTATAGATGTTGCAATTTATCTTTTATGATTTGTAAGTGATTGATTCGGTTCTCTGATTTGTGGAGGTCAACGTCGTTCAAGTGTCTATACATTACTGTACTAAGAAGTTACTGGCGAAGGGTTAGTAGTGACGTATGTGTGCGGGATTAACATAAATTGGAGAAACAGTGACAATAGGCCTAAGGCTAGAGTGAAATATCATCATATTAACATTTATGTTGAGAGAATGTAGGTGTAAGTAACGCTGACAAAGGAATTTTTACTTTGCTGTTTTATATATATATTTTTTTATTTCATCATTTGTAAAGATTATGGTAAATCTGAGATATCGACATTTCTTTTGATTCTCGTTAACTTGTTATTACATGTTACTAACAACAATTTTTTTTATTAGGAAAGCTGAGAGTAAACTTGGTGCGGAGCGTACAGAACTTTTTAAAAACCATTAATCTTAAGAAATTCTTTATGTTCAACATTGGAATTTTTTCCCCTTTTGTTCATTAACATAAACCCATCTTCAACCAAGAGACTACAACGTTACTGTCATGTATATACAGACTCATTATCGTTTCCAACATTACGTCATAACAGTGTACTCCACCTGTATTCACTAAACAGCTAAACAAATGGCATGTTTTTCCTTATAAATGCACTACTTAAATACAATTTTGATTAACGTCTGTTTGGTCGAATGGTCTGTCTTGAGCCTTTGGCGCTTTACCATCTTTTATCAGAAACCCTCATGATGTACAAGGAGTAACTAAGGAGCCGGGACATTAGGGATACCTTATATTGAATGCACAAGCAACAGCTTGTAAAGGACGTTTGAAATGTTATCTGATGTGACGTTTTGCTCTTTCTACAGTTCTAAATCAACTGCTGTATCATCTTTTCCTGATTTACTGTCAACTATGAGTTCAAAATGAGCAAACCTCATTATACCGTCAATCGAGTATTTCTTTGGTGTGTTACACGTTCCACCTCAACCACATTTCTAAAGTGAATGAACAATGTTCCTGGATTACAAGTGTGGAACTTAACTTAGCTGCTATTGGGCAAAACACAATACAAGTATTTTGGAATGGTATTTTTGTCCCCCTAAAATATAAAATCACCTTTAAAGAACAAGACGACTTGGTTTGTCGGCACCGCAACTCGTCTAGACGTTCGTCTTGTTTTTTAATTCATTACAGATTGGTGTTTAGTGAATTTTGAGTATTTATATGAGGATTTCTTTGTAGGGATTTATTCTTTTCAAGTGGCATGGTCGGGGTTGCGGTGAAGTAAAAAGTTTGATAGTTTAGAGGAGTTTTGTTCACTGTTTTTGTGACTTTAAAGGGCTGTGTGAATTTCTCACACTAACGACAGTATTCACAAAGTAAGTTTCTGTTGGAGGGAAACATTGTTATTGGTAGGTAAATATTATTTGTATGAGTTGGCGAGTATTAATATTTGTGTTATATCAAGGTGTCTGGTTATGGTAAATTTGTTATTTTAAAGTTTAAAATTATGTGGAGAATATTACAATGCCTAAGAAGGGCCGTTCAGAGATTTTTAGTTTAGAAAGGAAAGGTTGGCAACAAAGAAAAAGAAAGTATGGGGGTGAATTTCAAGATAAAAGTTATGAAGAGGAGAAAAATGATGATATCAGAGTTGGGAACAACCCCCCCCCCCCCCCAAAAAAAAGTTCTAGTGAATATGAAAAAGGTCAGAGGTGTGATGATGGGGAAAGTAGGGAACATGACGATTGTGAGGTATTATTTATACGTTCCGAAAGATCTACATGTTCATTTAATTTTTTCGTTGTTGATAGCTGTTGGAGAGAAAAAAGTTTAGGAAGCTTGTGTTGATAGATTCAAACATGGTTTTGTGAAAACTGGGGGGTTTGATTTGCCGTCTATTGAAATAGGAAAATGTTTTTCAGTTGAGAGTAGGCCGATTCGTGTGAGAAAAGTACGTGGGGATGGTAATTGTTTTTTCGGTGTTTGTCATTACTGTTTACAGGGGTAGAAGGTAATCATTTTTATTTAAGACAAGTCATTTTACGTTCATTGTGTAGTTAATCGGGAAAAACGTGCCATTTATTTAGTCAATACAGGTGGAGTACATTATGACGTAGTGTTGGAAATAGAAGATAATGAGTCTGTACATGAAAGCAGCGTTATAGAGAATTGGTTGAAGAGGGGTTGTGTTAATGAACATAGTGAAGAATTTTTCGGTGTTAAATGTAACATATTGAAAAAAGGAGACATTTTATTTGAAGAGGAGCGTAATCAAATGTCAATGCAAAGTTATGTGAAGAGAGCAGATGTTTGTTTAAATGAGGGGAGTAGGGTCTATGGGAGTGACGGAAGATAGGTATGAATGTTGGGAAAATAAAGGTTTTGTGATAAAACGTAGTGTGGGTATTGCAAGTGATAGTACTAAAATGATGCTTAGAGAACAAATACGTAAGCGTCAATTTAGAAAAGAAGAGGAGAGTCCAATTGCAACATCGCTTTTGGAATAAAATTATGGAGGGGCCTACATATGTTTGCTTTTATTGTGAGCAGTTATGGTATAAAGAATGTGCACTGTGGGTGAATTTAGTTAGATTTAGTGGAACTACTAATATTTGTAAGCAGGAAGAAGGTATAGATAAAGGATGGGTCTGTAAAACCTGTTTAAAATATATAAAAGAAGGCAGAGTTCCGTTATTAAGTCGAGATAATAATATGAAAATGTATGAGATACCAGAAGAATTGAAATTACATCGTCTTAAGAAAGGTTGGTCGCTTTGCGAACACCTTTTATGCAGTTGCGTGAGCTTCCTCGAGGAGGGCAATTTAGTATTAAGGGAAATGTTGTTAATGTCCCGTCTGATGTGGTGGCAACAATTAAAACTTTACCTATAAGACTTGAAGAGAGCCAAGTAATTCCTGTCAAATTTAAGAGGAAATTAAGTTATAAAACGGCTGTTTTTTCTGAAAATATTAGGCCTAGAAGTGTTGTTCTTGCTGCTCGCTGGCTGATAGAAAATGTGGATATCAAGATACACAACAATGACTTAGGAAAGGAAGACACGTTTTGAAAAGGATGAACAACTTCTGGTAAGTGGCTCTGCTGCCCCTCTTTTACTAACACCACCATTACTTGCCTACACGATGTTGAGTTCGCGCTAGGAGGGGCCTGTGTAATAGAGTAGTCAGGTTCCTGTTTTTTTACTCATTCAAAATGCCGTTTTGCATCGCGGAAGGATATATTGCAAAAAATGCCTGAAATACCTTCAATTTTCTTTGAATGATTACTTCAACTACTTTCCTACCACATAGAGATCACAAATTGAACACATCTCTTCACTAACATGGTCTAATCTCCCTCCCCCCCCCAAAAGTTTTTCTAGGGTGTTAAATTCGTAGGGTAACTTCCGTCGGCGGGGTTCCCCTTGAATTGGTGGTGTGCTACCTTTTGTCTTCACTGCAAAGTCATACATGTCACTCATCCGTGTCCGTGAAAAACCATGGGGGTAGTCCCATGGTTGCATTGACAGAAGAACTATATTCAAAAAAGGTCACAGCAGGGAGCTGCCTTTAGTAGCAGCTCCCTGGTATTAGTCCCGTTCATATACGCCACTAGTATCCCTTCCCCAATTATTTCTAAGTTCAGCATTTTAATCAAACTTGAACGATATTGTCTTACACAAATCAGAGTGTCGAACCATCCAGTAATCAATCATAAAGATATATTGCATCATTTTTACGTCCTATAATGAAACGTGAATACCAAAATGTCGATGTTTATAATTTGTAGCTATTAGCCGCGATTCGTCTGTCATCACATTATTAACCAGACACGTTTCTTATTACATTCTATAGCAAGAACTTTTTGTCGCTTCTTTGACGATGTCCTTTTACTACGGAAGAAAATATTGTCATTGTAGTAAGTTTATGTATGGCCATGACTCGCAATTGATGAAACGATTACCTAATGAAAGCAATAAGTAAGACAGTTCTATGAATACGAATAAACTGTCGAGTAAAAGATTCCGTAGAAGACGAATTTCATCATTCCAACAACCCGTCTGCAATACAATTGTAGTTTGGGGTGAAAAGTTTGGCCCTTTAATACGGGAAGTTGCAACTTTCTGCTTACTATAAGTTGATCCTTATCAGCTTATGTTATGTGACGTAGACACTAAATTTAGACCGTGCACAGAGGGTCAAATTCACAAATTGTTGGTTTACGGACGAAGATTTGAACATTTCAAGACATTTCGTAACTGTAAATTTCTAGCTAAGTGGATCGTTCGTTTCATCTCTTTGCCCTTTTCGGAAATGGAAAATTCGCAAGATATTTATGAGCTAATTATTTTCTAGTTTGTTATAATTATGTCAGGGAGTTGTGGTGTTATCAGGAACACGTTTAACTTATTCATCATAAAGTCCATTTTTCTCTTTAAAGTGATTTGTTCAACTATTGCAACTATTGCCAAATACGGGCAATGGTTATGAGAATCGGGTAATCTGATTTTCGATAATTTAATGATGTAGGGTGAGAATGTCTTCCCGTAAGTCTGCTTGAAAATCCATTTCAACACACCGTGTAACGTGACAATTCTGTCAGTAAGTGTTACTGATAAAAGAAAAATCATCTACTTCATTTCATCCAATGGTAGTGGTACATTTTATCTGATTCTTCTGATCAAAATAGCGACTGCTATAAGATCCCCATAGGCCTTAATTTTTTCAAAAGTAAAATCATATGTAGTAGGAAGTTGGGGCACACATTTTTTTCAATATATATTGAATTTAGCCAAGAGTCGCAATAGAGTAAAATTCATTAGCATGTTTTCATTTCCGGTTTGTAGTTTCCCCGACATGATGCGGGATTCATCGATTTGCAGTGATACATTTTATGTGGTAATTTTCTGATCAAATAGCGACTGCTTAGATCCCCCTATAAGTCTGGGAAATGTCATTTTCGACTGTCTCAGGGGTCCGATTTTTCAAAATTTTCTGTTCGCTTCGCGCCAACCAGCGGTGAAGTTCGGCGCAGATAGTCTTCCCAGCAGCATTTTAGTTTCAAGTGAACAATTTTTGTGCAAACAGACCCTCGAATTAGTGACTTCTAAGACCCCTTCTAAGATAGTCAAAGGTTTTGACTGTCTGAAGTGGTCAGGTTTTTCAAAATTTCCTGCACGCTTCGTCCCAACTTATGGTGGTGCTCCACTTACACCGCTTCATAGCAGAATTTAAGTTTCAAGTGATCACTTTTTACAAATGGAAACTCAAAATAGCGAATGCTTAGATCCCCATATAAGCCCGGGAAATGCCATTTTCAACTGTCTGAGCGGTCGGATATTTGAAAATGTTTTGTACGCTTCGCGCCAACTAATGGTGGCGCTCCGCTTAGTCTTTCTGGCTGAATTTTAGTTTAGAACGAACGTACGTTTATCTGCAATTGAAACTTAAAAAAGCGACTGTTGGATCCCCTTTTCAAGCCTTGGAAATGTCATTTTTGACCGTCTGAGGGGTACGAATTTTCAAATTTCTGGACGCTCCGCGCCAACCAGTGGTGGCGCTCTTTGACTGTCCTGTAGGCAGAATTACATTTCTCGGGCAAAAATCTTGTGCCCCAAAAGTGAAATGCTTCAGTGGAGTAATGAACTGAGCTAATCAGTATCTCAAAAGGGTGTTTTAATCGTAGAAAAATAAAAAAAAATTCTCACCAGAATTAGAGACAAGTAAACCTGGCAAATGCCATTTCTAGCCATCTGGGAGGTTTTAAAATCCAAAATTTTCTTTGTATCCTCCGCACCAACTGGTGGTGGCGCTACGCTTAGATAGTAAACTCCAGCCACCCCCTACAAAAGTATCCAGCCCTCCATGGACCTCTACCAGGGCTTTGTCCCCTGAACCCCACCAGGGGCCCTTAAAGCGGCCCCTGGACCCCAGGCTGATTGGGCCAACAGTCTAAACCCTGTACAAACATGGGCCGATTTTCCTAAATTTTAGCCAAATCGTTCGTTCATTTCATCTCTTTGCCTCGAATTGACCATTGATTGAATTAACTATGCACCGACCTAAACAATGGTCAAACCATTGACCTCCAACTTTGGTCAAAATTTACTAATTTATGGTCAGATCTAACCATTAATTGGTCACTTTTTGACCATACCATTGAGTCGGTGCATAGTTGACCATAGTGTTTTTAGAGTGCACTCTGTGGTATTGAGTTGGATTCAACCTCTCTGAAAGAAGGATGATTATTCTAAACAGAGCGTCACCATAGGTTGGCGCGAATTGTACAGAAAATGAAGTAGCCCATGAAGGGAAACCTCCTTGAATAGCCTGTTTAAAAAGGCAAATATACTTCTTTGTTACAGTAGTAGAGTCCATGCCCAAAGTCCAAAAGCTATTAGTAGCTAACAGTCGTCAAATCACATTAAAAGTATAAGACGACTTGGTTTGTCGGCACCGCAACTTGTCTAGACGTTCGTCTTGTTAACAAAATACGCAGGAAGTCTGTAGGGTGTATAGTTAGCCAGCGAGAATTCTCACAAAACTTGATGGATTGTTGCCGATTTATACGTTCATTTGCCCCTTCTCTAGTTTAGATTGCCATTTAATTGTGTCAGTATTACTAAATTATTTTATTAAAAGATGAAAATGCTATATCAATGCAAATGGTAGATCCAACATTTTTTAAGTGATCTCGATTTGGCGCCCCCTAGAGGTGGCGCCCGAGGTGGCGCCCGGGGCAACTTCCCCCTTGCGCCCCCTAGCTACGCCACTGCCGAAATCCACAAGAAAATTTCTTAAAGGCTTTATCCTCTCACCTCAAACTGTTTCAATTTTCCTAATCTACTTACTTTAGTCCCTCACACAACTTTCTAAAATCCATCTTCAAAAATACACAATCTCACTTTATTGATTCCCTGTAAGTATGCAAGGCTCCGATGTGTAATCAAAACAAACTCGGTAAAGTACATGCCGTGTAATGAGTTTTAATACTCTGTATTTTTAACTTGACTTGGTGTCAATGAAAGAGCAGTGCCAATTGAGAATTTCTGTGGACTGGTGAGAGTTGACTGCCTATGAGGCCTGACAACGAGTTAAACTTTATAAAGGCGTGTATATACATAAGGGAGAATAACCACAACAGCCAACAGATTAGCCTATAAAATCCCGAGAAATATATCCGAAACAAGTAATTTTAACTACCCATTCCCAGTCCTTTTTAGACCGAATTAAAGAACTTAATACAAACTTAACCCGATCCTATTTGCTTTCTGACCCATCAGCTACAGATATTACAGTTAAACATTCCCCCCAAAACAATATTTAAGTTCCAGCTGATATTTTAAACTGTAGAAATTGGGGAGAAGTAGAGCGCCTGGATGAGGGTTGGGATTGCGGGGCCCAAATAGGTTAGATATCACCGGCTAGAGTCTGAGAGTTAGTACCTGGGCAACCAGGGATACGGTGTGGCCGATGATGGGATTTTTTTATTAGTTAATCTAGTTCAACTTCCCAGGGTTGAAATCCAGGCCTACCGCTCTACTCGTACCCTAGCTAGACTTCCCTTGTCAAATCAGCACTGCCTAAGTGGACCTGCTCTTCCTCTGGTCCTTTAAATTCATAACCCACTGTCTTAGTAACCAAAAAGTCTCGGCCCTTTCATTCCGTTGATTACTAGGCCAAATTCGAGGGAGCGGCTTTTAGTCGCTCGAACGGTATTAATTAACTCACTCCCAAAAAGAGCTGTCTAACAACTCCCTGGTCTAATTGTCATGCATGTCATTTCATCCGTGTTCGTTAAATTTTTAGCCAGTCAGGAAATACGAAATGCGCAACGTTTTGTGTTGCTAGAGACGGTGGGAATAAAGATGTGCACATCGTATTTTCCAAAACTCCCCCCCTTTGTGCAATCTTTGTAAAGTTGGGAAGTCTTAGATGCAAAATGGTACCATCATCGGAAAAAAGTTTGAACTGTGTTTCTTTCAGTTATGGTGAAGAAACAGCTTAGAAAGAAATAACAAGGCGAGTCTTCAACATGACGGTTCATATGGGCTTCAAATAACTTTTGCTGCCGTATTTCTTCGAAGTTGTAGCCAGAAGATAGTGATAGAAGTGCAACAATGAACAGCGCGTCAAAAATCTTGAAAGTTTGACAACCATTTGTGGTACAACATGACCAAAAAAAAACCAAAAACACATACCTAGGTCGAAAACACATTTCATGCTGTCCCCATAGGAACAAAGAGTGGAAAGCTTTGGGTTAATCTAGAATATCTGCACCACTCAGCGAAAGGGTTACGTGCACACACGCAGAGACAGTGGCATCGGCTTTGCAGTAAACACACTCCGCCGGCTTATTTTAATCTAAAATGTCTGCACCACTCAGCGAAAGGGTTACGTGCACAAACGCAGAGACAGTGGAATCGGCTTTGCAGTAAACACACCACCGGCTTATTTTAATCTAAAATATCTGCACCACTCAGCGAAAGGGTTAAGTGCACACACGCAGAGACAGTGGGATCGGCTTTGCAGTAAACGCACTCCACGGGCTTACTTTAATCTAAAATATCTGCACCACTCAGCGAAAGGGTTACGTGCACAAACGCAGAGACAGTGGCATCGGCTTTGCAGTAAACACACTCCACGGGCTTATTTTAACCCTTTACCGTACTTTGGGTCCTTTTGGACCCATGCGGAGAGCTCGACCGTCACCCATCTTTACTGTTTCGCGCGGAACTCGAAACTGCGAGTAGCTACTCGAAAATTCGGCCACAACAACGAAAGAGACAGTAGTTTAAGGTCACGGGGTCTATGGCCTACGGAAGCCGATGCGGGGCGGGCTACGTCCGCTTTTCCGCCCACTCCCGAGGCGCGCAAATATGCCCCCATCGGAGCACAACGGTAAAGGGTTAATCTAAAATATCTGCACCACTCAGCGAAAGGGTTACGTGCACACACGCAGAGACAGTGGCATGGGCTCTGCAGTAAACACTCCACGGGCTTATTTTAACCCTTTACCGTTCTTTGGGTGATTTTGGACCCATGTGGAGAGCTCGGCTGTCACCCATCTTTACTGTTTCACGCGGAGCTAGAAACTGCGAGTAGCTACCCGAAATTTCGGCCACAACAACGAGAGAGGCAATAGTTTAAGGTCACGGGGTCAATAGCCTACGGAAGCCGATGCGGGGTGGGCTACGTCCGCTTTTCGGCCCACTCCCGAGGCGCGCAAATATGCCCCGATCATCGGACAACGGTAAAGGGTTAATCTAAAATATATGCACCACTCAGCGAAAGGGTTACGTGCACACACGCAGAGACAGTGGCATGGGCTCTGCAGTAAACACTCCACGGGCTTATTTTAACCCTTTACCGTTCTTTGGGTGATTTTGGACCCATGTGGAGAGCTCGGCTGTCACCCATCTTTACTGTTTCACGCGGAGCTAGAAACTGCGAGTAGCTACCCGAAATTTCGGCCACAACAACGAGAGAGGCAATAGTTTAAGGTCACGGGGTCAATAGCCTACGGAAGCCGATGCGGGGTGGGCTACGTCCGCTTTTCGGCCCACTCCCGAGGCGCGCAAATATGCCCCGATCATCGGACAACGGTAAAGGGTTAATCTAAAATATCTGCACCACTCAGCGAAAGGGTTACGTGCACAAACGCAGAGACAGTGGCATCGGCTTTGCAGTAAACACACTCCACGGGCTTATTTTAACCCTTTACCGTACTTTGGGTCCTTTTGGACCCATGCGGAGAGCTCGACCGTCACCCATCTTTACTGTTTCGCGCGGAACTCGAAACTGCGAGTAGCTACTCGAAAATTCGGCCACAACAACGAAAGAGACAGTAGTTTAAGGTCACGGGGTCTATGGCCTACGGAAGCCGATGCGGGGCGGGCTACGTCCGCTTTTCCGCCCACTCCCGAGGCGCGCAAATATGCCCCCATCGGAGCACAACGGTAAAGGGTTAATCTAAAATATCTGCACCACTCAGCGAAAGGGTTACGTGCACAAACGCAGAGACAGTGGCATGGGCTCTGCAGTAAACACTCCACGGGCTTATTTTAACCCTTTACCGTTCTTTGGGTGATTTTGGACCCATGTGGAGAGCTCGGCTGTCACCCATCTTTACTGTTTCACGCGGAGCTAGAAACTGCGAGTAGCTACCCGAAATTTCGGCCACAACAACGAGAGAGGCAATAGTTTAAGGTCACGGGGTCAATAGCCTACGGAAGCCGATGCGGGGTGGGCTACGTCCGCTTTTCGGCCCACTCCCGAGGCGCGCAAATATGCCCCGATCATCGGACAACGGTAAAGGGTTAATCTAAAATATATGCACCACTCAGCGAAAGGGTTACGTGCACACACGCAGAGACAGTGGCATGGGCTCTGCAGTAAACACTCCACGGGCTTATTTTAACCCTTTACCGTTCTTTGGGTGATTTTGGACCCATGTGGAGAGCTCGGCTGTCACCCATCTTTACTGTTTCACGCGGAGCTAGAAACTGCGAGTAGCTACCCGAAATTTCGGCCACAACAACGAGAGAGGCAATAGTTTAAGGTCACGGGGTCAATAGCCTACGGAAGCCGATGCGGGGTGGGCTACGTCCGCTTTTCGGCCCACTCCCGAGGCGCGCAAATATGCCCCGATCATCGGACAACGGTAAAGGGTTAATCTAAAATATATGCACCACTCAGCGAAAGGGTTACGTGCACACACGCAGAGACAGTGGCATCGCCTTTGCAGTAAACACACTCCACGAGCTTATTTTAACTCTTTACCGTTCTCTTGGTCCTTTTGGACCCATGCGGAGAGCTCGGCCGTCACCCATCTTTACTGTTTCACGCAGAGCTAGAAACTGCGAGTAGCTACCTGCAAATTCGGCCACAACAACGAGAGAGGCAATAGTTTAAGGTCAGGGGGTCAATGGCCCACGGAAGCCGATGCGGGCGGGCTACGTCCGCTTTTCCGCCCACTCCCGAGGCGCGCAAATATGCCCCGATCATAGCACAACGGTAAAGGATTAGTCTAAAATATCTGCACCACTCAGCGAAAGGGTTACGTGCACACACGCAGAGACAGTGGCATGGGCTCTGCAGTAAACACACTCCAAGGGGTTATTTTAACCCTTTACCGTTCTTTGGGTCCTTTTGGACCCATGCGTAGAGCTCGACTGTCACCCATCTTAACTGTTTCACGCGGAGCTCGAGACTGGGAGTAGCTACCCGAAAATTCGGCCACTGCAACGAGAGAGACAATAGTTTAAGGTCAGGGGGTCATTTAAGTGGTATTTATGTGATAAACAATCCATTATTCAGGTATGCAACGAATTTGAAAGATTAAAGGTGATGGACAGCACTTACGTCCGAATAAATTAGACCATCACCTGACTGTTCGGATTCTTCTATAAGACGAGTGAACTTCAGCCGTAGGGTTTTAATCAGTACTGCTGAAATGAAGTCAATAAGTAAGGTCATTTATACTGAGTACACACAGTGAAAACTCTCAAGAAGTAGAAAGACATTCATGTAAATTATGAATTAATATTTATTTACACTATTTATGAATAATGAATAATTCCTTGAAATGTACAGAACAACTACGCTTGGCAACGCACTTAATTATTCCTTTTATGTAATAATCACAACATTAAAAAAAATATTCGTCTTGTCTCGTTGCCATTCTCGGGACAGTCGACTTCGTGACAATATCGTGATGACCCGCATTTCAAAATAGTTTTCTGCTCCAACTTAAATCATACTTCTGTTGCAGTGAATGAATTTCCTTCAAGCTGTCAGTTATCTCAGAAATACTCGGTCTTTTCCTGGGATTCTTAACCATACAATTCGTAGACAGTTTGTTTAACACTTCCACCCCTGAAACACTAGAAACATCTTTCAGTAACACTCTAAGGGAGTAGATGTCAGATTCACAGGTGTAAGGAACTTTGCCCAAGCTTTTCACGACCTCAGGAGCTATCTGGGGACAAATTTCATTAATTAACTTCTTCATGGCTTTTGGAAATTTCATGGGCATTTTGGCTTCTCCAATAGGTCCTGCTAAACCAAAGTCTATCATTTTAACATTAACTCCACCCTGGCTATCTCCAGTGATCTCATTCGGCATCTCGTGAATCCAAAATCCATCAGAGTTATACTTGGTGGTGTTAATAGGAAAGGCTTGTCCTGTCTCTTGGAGCATCACGTTGTCAGGTTTAAGATCACAGTGTACCCATCCTTTCTCATGAATAGTTTTAAGTGCCTCGGAAACATCAAGAGTTACCGAGATGAGTTCCTGATGGGTAAGTCTCTCTCCTTTACCTTGGAGGTAATCGGCGAGAGACAGTGATGCAGTGATGTCTTTGTCTTTTCATTCCCGATGAAATCTTGAACGAGACTGAAGCATACGGCACTATCGGGATTTGGAAGAATACCGATAACATCCGGAAAGTATTTCTCGCCGTTAAATTTCATCATTGCCTTCAGTTCGTATTTGAACATCTGACGAAAGAAAAAGTAGAAGAAAGAAAAAGAAGTCATACATTTCTAAAAATGCTCAATTAATAAGTAGGTACCTGTTTCAACCGATACATAAAGAAATACACTCTTTTTTAAGTCTTAACGATAAATCCATCAGAGACGTATGTCACAGTCATCTTTATTGGCGGTATATGTCATGTTAGTCTAGTTACATACGAACGTAGATGCATATTAGAAATATAAGTAAGTAAATAAATTCAGTTAAACCACAACATAATGTTGCATGTTTGACAGTATAACTGTAAATTACCTCTGACATCATGACAACGTCAGTGTCAGCGTCTTTGTGCCATGTCTTCACTGCCACTAGTTTTTTGGTGACGTCGTCTTTCATCAAAGTCACGTAGCCTTGGTCTCCCTCACCGAGAAAGACGGGTAAGCCATACCGGTAAACCTTGGAGAATCTACTCCATTGTAAAACAGGAACATCTTTCAAGGGGTCATCATCCTTCCACTGTAAATTTCTTTCCTGCATTTCACCCATCAGTGAAACTTCTCCGACATTCTGCATGGAAATAAAGCAAGATACAACGTTAATGCACACGGGCATATAAAAATGTATACAGAATCCCAGTAATAAACTTATTTGTAAGGAAATTAACACAGGGTATCTCTCACTACAGGGAAAAAATTGAAACTGCTACAGAAGGGAGTGGTCCTGGTCATTCTTGAGTTGCTTTTCAATATATTTCGATCCGATTTCCATGAATTTCTTATTTAAAATTTCAAATGTTTGACGCAATTGTCGTTACTTTAGGCCTAGTGGTAAAATGATCAATGTAAAGAGAAAACGAAAACACGAGAAAAAAAACAAGAAGAAAAACCCCAAGAAACTCCGTGGAAACCCGCTTCGAGCTCTTAACCTTTATATGACTCATGAACCAAGTATATTATATGTTCAGTTCGTCTCTCGTTGTATACTTCTTACCTCGGGTAATGTAGAGGCATCGTTCAGAGTTGAACCTGATTGGTCTCCTGTCTCCTCTGAATTCTGATTGGCTGTTACACAACAAATCAAGGAATCAACAAACTTCTTCAACTTGTTTGTTTTCCTGTTGAAAAGAATGGAAAAATATTAATATGAATAAAAAAAATCTTATAGAAGGGGAATGAGTTGCCCCAAATGAAAATCAATTGCCCTTCCGCTTTCCACCCGACTAGGCGTCTTTATATTTTGACATGCTCGAGCAAACATGTAAAGTTTAATCTTTAAGCACAGAAGACTATAATTAAAACATTGCAATCTCGATAAGAACAACAAGATTAGAAATAAGTGCGTAACCGATAGATAGTAGCTTGGTAGCTTAGATTAGATTGCAATTCCGGCCTCAAAACGTCGTTAAAATTTTAAGTCCAACTTATTCCAAACATACACCATTACTGCGTACATTAGCAACTACCGCCGTAATTGTTTGAGTATAAATTAATATAAAGCATGTAAAAAATTACCGAAGAAACGAAATAATTTTACATATTACAATGTAATCACCTGTGAACGTTCGTCCCACTCTTCTTACTTTTCCTGCTAGTCATACTGCTCGTAGATTTGCTAAACGTAGTCGTAAGTGAATTGCAATATTAAAAGTGTGCTGCTTCTGACAAATACACTATTGTATATGGCATGCACATACATCCAACACACTATACATTTACATGAAGTGGGTTGAAAGTTTCAAGGGCGACTATGTTGTCACAGAAACACTAACTTTATCCGTGGGCAAACAGAAAAAAGGCGCGCTGTCTGCCAGCACACGCACAGGCAGCTCAGGTAAGAGGGTCAATTAACGCGGCATGGAAAGATGATATCACAGCTTATCCAAGAACTCCCAAAGTAACAAGCCAGTGGGGTACACCTGGAAAAAGAGCCGTGTCCGGATGGACTTGAACCAATTGGTTGGGAAATGGGCCGTAAAACTTCATCTAAGCTAACCCAAAGTAGGGCAGCTCTTTTATTGACATCTGATTGAAAATATGCAGAGTAGTTTGTATTACATTACTTATTATCCACAGAGAGTGTTTTGACTAAGCATGAAGCTTGTATGCTCACCGGGGTATGCCCTGAATCATAAACTAGGGCTGTATCGGCATAAGTTTAAGTCAAGTTTGGGTGAGGCTAGAAGTGAGTAGGTTGGGAGAGTTGCAACTGTCTGCCTTTAAATATTCAAAGTTTTGGCGGCAACTATGGATGTTTTAAGCTGTGCACCTGTTTGAAATACTTGTTGTATTTGGAGTGAGTTTTCATTCCACAACGGGTAAATTTCACTCGTACTTCCGAGCGATGATCCTGAATACTCTATTAAGAGTGAATTTCACTTTTTGAATTTGAGCTTATGCACGTGACGTCGGCGCGTTCCACTGGATTGAAAAGATCAAAGGTATCCGTAGTGTTACCGAAAGTCGCGCACCTTAGTAACAATTGTTGTAAAACGGACGCTTGGATGGAAAATCAGAGAGATGCCGCAACGCAGTGACATAGGTGCATACACCCTATAGATGGTTCTCAGTGACGTCACAACTAGGCATTAGCAGCCGCCATGTCTCAAGGGCAAGCCTGTGCGTTCATATAGTGGTTGCCATCAAACATGGCTGAGATACGCCACGTGGAAGGCTGCTATGACGTCACGTGAGAACTATCAGTAGGGCTTATGCACCTACGTCACTGCGTTGCGCATCTCTCTGTTTTTCCATCCAGTGGTCCATTTTACAACAATTGTTACCAAGGCGATGTTGTGCGCGCGTTTCGGTAACACAACGAATGCCTTTGATCATTTCCATCCAATGAAATGCGCTGACGTCAAGTGCATAATCTTCGTATAAAGCGTAGCTCCGGTCCGCACGCGTGCGCGTCATTCCTCACAAAATTCAAATGAAATGAATTAAGTAAGCGCAAAACACACCTGACCGAGAACTGTGGTAGGTAAGGAAGTGTTATCCCCTTCATGCGGCCAAAAAATTGTATGTGCCTCGTAAAGATCAGTAGTGCGAACACATGTTTCATTGTTCTTCCTTCAAAGTGACGTCAGTTTGTCGTAAATGCGTAAGGCATAGATCTTGTGCATGTGATGTCACAGAGCGAAAATTTTACCCTCATTTGGGGCAAAACAGTCCAACACAAACAAACGAATACAGCTGATTTGTCAATCAGTCGAACACGCGCACGCACAGTCTGCTACACGTGCAGGGCCGGGCGAATTCTTATGCCTTTGGCCACGTGTTCCATTGCTCTGCTCAAAGGATGACGTCAGTATTACATGCCGTCAATGCACAAGGTCTCAGAGAAATCCCTAGCTTTAGCTAAAGCTTAGGATTTCTATGCATGGTCTATTCCATCAATGTTTCGCCAGGTTTGTTTACCGATAGGCGCACACGAAAGAACCTTAGTAACATTTGTTGTACAATGGACGCCTAGATGGCAAAACGGAAAGACGCTCAACGCAAAGACGTCGGTACACGGTCAGAGCAGAGAAAATCTAAGCTTTAGCTGGCAGGAGTGTCACACTCACAAAACGCGCAAGGGTCACATGCCGCGGGAATGTAAAGAAATGGTTCCGCCATTAGCCCTGTATACACCTGTTGCAGCATACGTTGTCGACTATGAATATCATTTGTCTTAAAGGGGCTCATTGAGTTGATATCAATGACTGTAAGAGGGTCGCTTACACATGACAATGCATATAATTAGCACAATAAATCAACTTCCATATCCAATAGTTACAGAAAAAGTTGAAATTTTGAATTTCTTAGTGTCGATTTTTTGAAAATTGAATTCAACCGTTAAGTACCCTCTCATTAAACTAACTGACTGACTGACTGACTGACTGACGGACGAACGAACGAACGAACGAACTAAGAAATTAACTACCGTAGCTAACTAACTAACCCATAACACAGTTATTCGTATGATGGATATTGGTATTGTCTAAGTTTGACCATTTGTCATTGGAATGTAAAGAAAACTTAAAGAGGATTGCAAAAATTTGTTGAATTTCATCAACCAACCCAAAGAGCCGCTTTAATGAAAGAAGCGTAGTTTTAAAGGGCAGGTCCTAAAACAAGATCATGATCAGCAAGCTTGGCATTCTTTGCTTGGTGAAAAAATCAAGGCAACCACTGAACTGCCAAGAAACATAAATTTTTTTTATCTACCATTTCTTGAAAATGGACATGAAACAATTGTTGCATTATTATTTTACTGTGGCAGCGACTTTCTTTACGAAATGTCAAAAAATTTATGCCCAAGGAAGGGTGTGTTCCGTTAGTCTCAGTGCCGGTAAATGTAACAAATGACGTAAACTCCCATATAGGATAAAGCTGGGCACATGGTTGTGATAACTATTTCACCAAGTCGGGGAGGGGTATAAAAGTGTCCCCTTTCTTTTGAGAAAGTTTTGCCTTTTTATGCAGCCTAGATGCAAATGTTGCAAGCATAAGAATTACACAGTATATTAATCATGTTTCGTGTAGCAAAGACCACGGACTTCCTGTACATGGATAGAGGATGCTGCACGGTACATTGCCACCACCGTACGAGTGAGAAAAGGCGGTAGCAAGTAGGCTTTCTGCTATGGTTTTGTGTGAAAGTTTGGACTTGCTCAAAATCGACAGATTTGCAAGAAAGTTAATACATTTTCGAAATAATGCAAGGTAAGGTCAAAATTGCTACACGTATTGCGGACATGATATTGTTTCCCATTCAAGTTTAAAGGGCAGGAGCAGTCATCCCAAATTGAAGTAGTGTAGTAAACTGTCCAGTTTCATGATTGGCTGTTGGGAGTCACGTGACAATGTTTTTTCTCTTCAAATGTGAAATTTACTAGAAATAGCAGCTTGGTCTACCTTGAATATGCAGTAATTAAATCATAAAATGAAATGAAAGATACTTTGAAGAGATATGGGACGAAAATTGTGCTATTTAGCTTTTTCTTCAAAATAAGTTTGGAGGACTGCTGTTCACTTTTAATTTCTCTTTAAAATATTACAGAGCCGTCGTCAAATCAGACGATTTATTGCTTCACGGAGGACATCTTGGTGCGCCTTTTTTCGTTCCAGTCGGTGGCGAAAATCTACGGATAGGACGTACACTGTGAAAAAAAAAGTCGTAAATTTTACAGTGAAACCACCTTCAGCAATATTGCCAACAAAAACGCGTTATTTTTACAGTCAATTGTAAATGAAATAACGCAAATCCTGTAGCATTTATATTGAAAGAGTTCCAAACTTTGTCGCAAAAATTTTGACAGCTGTACGATGTAGAAGTACAGCAAGACAATAAAACTGTTTTGCAGTCTGAATGTTTAGTCGCAACCCCAAAACACTTATACATTACTTTGATGATATCCCCCTGTTTCTTGGGCATGAGACCAGAGCCCAAAGGATTTTTTTTTTTAAAACCCAGACCAAAGCCAAAAGGAGGCGTGCAAATGTAGGTTTGTAGATATTCGATAACGCCATGGAATATGTGCCACGTTTATCACACGTTGGTTATTATAAATAAATTCAATACACAGTTTATTTTTGTATTGATTGACTACTTATTCTTTTTCCCTAAAAGTGTTTTTTCTACAGATCCCATTAGTATAGGCCTGATCCAAGCATAAATTTACAAATTCTATGTCAAAATTTTGGCCACGCCCACATAAGTAGCTAAAAGGAGTTTAGGTAAGTTTGAACTAATCTGAAGGTTAAACAGTGCTTTATTGTGATATCACTAATAACCTTTACCCTGTAGAGTGTTTACAGTGTAACCATTTAACACGTTAGGTATCCTTCTAATTTGCATAATTGAAAAAATAAATTGTGGTAAACAAATACAGAAATTATGCTGTAAATTTTACAGGAATTTGTTGTAAATTTTACATTTTTTACATAGTACGCTGGGTTACAAGCTCTGTCCATGTTTATATGAAGTCCATTCAATAGACTCATTCAGAGCTTACGAACAATGCCTATCGAGGCTGGAGCGTCAACATATAGAGACGAGCAAAGCAGTGGAAGAAAAGGAATAAACCACATTTGTCGGACTTTTGGTAAATAAACCGTCCCGACTCCAAATTTGAAATAAATAACGGACTCGAGACTTGGCCTTGCCCGTTTTCTATTTGAAGTATCAACGGTTTATTCACTAACGACATATGCCGTTTATTCCTACATCAACGACATGGCCAGGTTACTTTATCGTGTTTGACCCTTTTTATACCTGCGTTGTCTGTCCGTGTGCTGGCAGACAGCGCGCTTTTTTCTGTATGCGCATGGATAAAGTTAATGCTTCTCTGACGAAATAGAGGCCCTTGTAACATTCCACACACTACCTGTGAATGTGTAAAGTGTTGGATGTATGGACATGCTATATACAATAGTGTATTTGTCAGCGGCAGCACACTTGATATTTCAATTCACTTACGACTACGATCTCAAATCTACGAGCAGTATGACTAGCAGGAAAAGTAAGAAGAGTAGGAAGAACGTTCAAAGGTGATTACACTGTAAAAGGTAGAAATTTTTCGTTCCTTTACCACTTTTTAGTAATTTTATATTAATTCACACTTAACATTCATGGCGGTAGGTGGCAATCTACGCAGTATAGTAACGCTGTATGTTTGGAACAAGTAATGTTGTCCGAACATCACCGTGGACTTCATCGTAAACTTCAGTTTTGCTTTGAGGTCGGGTTTGGAATATAAGCTTAGGTGTAGTCTACCATTTTTAGACACAAATTTAAGTGTACAGTTTTCGTATCCAGAATTAAATGTTTTGACTATCGTCCTCGTAAGTTAAGCTAAAGATTAAACAATACAAGAACACTCATGCATACACAAAAACTGGATACCTGCGGAACTGGACGGGGCATTCTGATGTTGTTTAACAAAATGACTTCATGCTGAAAAATACGAGTCAAAGATTTTACTCAACTGCTATTTTCGTGTGAAACTGTCGAAGTCATTGATGGTACTGGGCCTAGTTATCTACTCTAGTCACACATGATGAGCGGTATAATTTATTCGCCTTTTCTCGTCTAAAAAGTGTAAAGTCGGATGGTAGGCAAAAGGGCAATAAAATTTTTAATTGGGGCAACCCATTACTCCTCTAGAGTTTTTTTCGCCCAACATGAGGCTAGGGCGAGGACGTCACTGTCAAACCCTAAAATATGGTAAAATTGTACTCATGCGTATGATAACCCTACCCTAACCCTAAACTTACTGAACCCTAACCTAATCGCTAACCGAACTTCAGGCATAATTAAATTCCCAGGTTCAACCCATAGCAAAACCCTGTTATAACAATTGGATGATGTCTTCTCCCAAACAGTGTGTTTTTCATTAACATTCATATATTTTCATATTCTTTTAACAGGAAAACGAACAAGTTGAAGAATGTTATTTTATTTTCAAGCAGAATGTCGGAGAAGTCACGCAAATGGATGAAAAGAAGGAAAGTAATTTACAGTGAAAGGATGATGACCTCTTGAAAGATGTACCATGTCCAAGGTTTACCGGTATGGCTTACCCGTCTTTCTCGGTGAAGGAGACCAAGGTTACGTGACTTTGATGAAAGACAGCGTCACCAAGAAATTGGTGGCAGTGAAGACATAGCACAAAGACGCTGAAACTGACGTCATCATGATGTCACAGGTAATTTACTGTTATACTGTCAAGCATGTAATTCTATGTTGTATTTGAACTGAATTTATTAATTAATCTCTTTTATTAATTAAACTCTATTTCTGGTATCTATCTCAATGATTGCATGTAACTAGACTATCATGACATACACCGTCATTAGAGATGACTGTGACACACGTCACAGGCGGATTTAACGTTTAGACTTTAAAAAAAATAGTTTATTACATTATGTATAGGCCGGAACAGATACCTACTGTTTAGTTGAACATTTTCCCAAACGTATAACTTTTTTCTTTCTTCTACTATTTCTTTCTTCAGATGTTCAAATACGAACCAGGGATGGCGCGAGGATCTGCCCGACAGGGGGGACAAGCTCCTCAACAGGGGGTGCCCCGACAAAGGCGATGGGTTAGTCCCGGTGGGACGTAACTTGATCGAATTTGAGGCGCGCGCAGCGCGCCGAAATTTTTGGTTTCTTTTTTTAACAAGTACTTAAAAATCTGAAGTTAATTTTTTTGAAAGAAATTTGGCTTTTGTAATGACAATTAAAAATTGGGGGTGTTCATTGAAGAATCTATCCTTGATATGAACAAATTCAAAACCCGTTTTACACGCGACAGCTGAAATTCTGTCGGGGTTAGGCATTTAACCGTTCTGCGCCTACGTACTAAGGTCTCAAGACGAGACTAAAAGTTTGCCTGAAAAGTTTTTTATCCTTTTTTGAACCAAGATTTGAAAATTAAGAGCTTATTTTATTGCAGAAATTTTGGAATTTAGTATAAGAAAAATTTGGTTTTAGGTTAGGTTATGATAAAAAATTTGGGTTCCTTGTTAAGTAATATGCCTTTCAAGAGCAAAATTAGGTAGAATGTCGATGTGATTTACAGAATTGTCTGGTTATTTGTTGTACTGATTATCCATCAAAATTGGAAAATTTGCCACTTTTAACAATCTGAAACTTATATTATGACAGATTTTGGTGATTTTATGGAAGAATTTGACCTTCTTATAAGAAAAATCAAGTAGGGGGTAATCTGTAGTTTACATCATCAGGTAGATTAGTACCCTCGGACCATATTGGAAAATATTCACGCGGAAAAAGTTTGGCTTTCGATATATTTGAAGTTCTGAAATAGGCGGACAGGAGTGTTTCAGTTTGGGAGGGGACAGAATTGTTTTGATTTTCTTTTGTCCAAAAAATATAATATTGCCCGAAAAACTACAAGTAGAGCGCACAGATATTTTTGACAAGTTAAGAACCTCCAAAAAGCAGGAAAAGGCATTTCCGCGGCCGGTGTGGTAACTAGAAACAAAGTACCGATATAGTCATTATGTTGAGCTTCCTTTCGCAATAAAATTTTCACTTTGTAATACTGCTCCAAAACGAAGAATAATATGCAAGCATGCATTGTTCTTTTAAGTATTTTTTTCGACCAAAACACTATCTAAGCGGAGCGCCACCCATCAGTTGGCGTGGAACGTATAGAAAATTGTTTTTAAAAAAACTAACACCACAGACACCCGAAAATGGCATTTCCCAGACTTAAGCAGTCGTTATTTTGAGCTTTCCTTTGAAATAGAAATTTCACTTCAATAGAAAAAAAGACCAACTTTGTAAAGTGATCAGAAAACTGCCAGGTAAAAGGCACGGTACTGCTACAATTAGATGTAGGCCTAATGGACTTGTCTCTTTTCGGGGGGAAACTATGCAAAAACATACTGTTTTTTTTACTCAACCAGGAATTTTTGTTATATTCAATTGCAATATCCACAAAATAGATGAAATTTTCTTCGTGACTGCCCGAATTCCAGACAAAATGATTTCACTTCCAACGTATTTGAAAAATTGTCACGTTACAAGGTGGCTTCAAGTGAATTTTCCAGTCACACTTACGGGGAGACCTATTCTAGCCACTGTTTATCATTATGTGTAGCCCAAAATGGCCTGGCCGACTTTCGTTACCGTTGCTAGAATTCGGCTGTCGGGTCGGGCCACATGGCAGACCACTGGGCAATGCATGCCGAGCGGACCTTTGCCAGAGGGTCGGGAGGACTTAAGAAAAAGACCATTGGGCAATGCATGCACATGAAAAACCACTCGTCCGTTTTTGTAAGGAAAATTTTTGAGTTGTCAGTTTCCTTGAAGAATATGGTCTTCTAGTAAGCAAAATCAAGAAGATCGTCGGGGTGACTGAAGTTATCAGGCCCACATTGTTTATCGTGGGCCTGTGTATGAAAGATCCCCAATGAAATTGGATTTTCTCAACAATAGGGGGAGGGAAGTCTTTCCCGCCGTGGGCATTACCTTGGGTGCACGAATTGAAGATGAGAGGAGGGATATCAGAGCTAGTAAGAAGTGATTAAAACCGATTAAAACCAGGTCACACTACAACTATATCGGATCGGATTTCGCTCCGATTTTGTGAGGGTTAGTTAATATCTCCTTCATCTTTGGTCGAAGAGAAACAAAAATTTGCCTACCAGTGTAGACTGCGGAATTTTTATTTATACCAATTATTCCGTGACATCACATCCACAGACAAATTTTATGGGATACGCGTAGTCCGATAAAAGCTACTTGACAATGTGACATCACGAAAAAAAGTAGTATATATTTGACCTTCGTAGTACTCTCATACCGATCGTATATTTACACAGGATGGCAAATTTTTGGTTCTTTCCTACAACGGATGGAGGAGATCTTAACTAAAACTGACAGAAATCGGATAGTAATCCTATCCGATACCGCTGTAGTGTGTACTGGGCTTAAATCGATGCATTAAAAATACTGTTGCAAACGAAAAAAAATTAATTCATACAGAAAAAAAATCCATTTCACGATCATCCGTCCAGTAACCTCATTCCTTTACATTCTTCATTTTTAGGCCTTCCGCAAAAATGCCGTCCTTCCCCTACTGGGGATGAGATAGGACAATAAAGGTACATGGAATGAGGTATAACAGAGCTAAGAAAAAGTGATCGAAACTCGATTCCCAATATGCTTTAAAATAGCTCTGCAAAACAAAAAAATGTGTTCAAGATAACCCACCTAGTAACTTCAGTCCTTTTAGGTTTTTTAATTAATTAATCAATTTTTTTTTTATTATTTAAGGCCTCCCCCCCCCGGCTGGCGCCACCCCTGATGCGAACTGAAGGCAATGATAAAATTTAACGGCGAGAAATACTTTCCGGATGTTATCGGTATTCTTCCAAATCCTGATAATGCAGTATGCTTCAGTCTCGTTCAAGATTTCATCGGAAATGAAAAGACCAAGGCATCACTGTCTCTCGCCGATTATCTCCAAGGTAAAGGAGAGAGACTTACCCATCAGGAACTCATCTTAGTGACTCTGGATGTTGCCGAGGCACTTAAAACTATTCATGAGAAAGGATGGGTACACTGTGATCTTAAACCTGACAACGTGATGCTCCAAGAGACAGGACAAGCCACTCCTATTAACCCTATCCAATATAACCCGGACGGCTTTTGGATTCACGAGATGCCGAATGATATGATTGGAGATAGCCAGGGTGGAGTTAATGTTAAAATGATAGACTTTGGTTTGACAGGACCTATTGGAGAAGCCAAAATGCCCATGAAATTTCCAAAAACAACGAAGAAGTTAAATAATGAAATTTGTCCTCAGATAGCTCTTGAGGTCGTGAAAGGCAAAGTACCATATAGCTGTGAATCAGATATCTACTCCCTTAGAGTGTTACTGAAAGATATTTCTAGTGTTTCAGGAGTGGAAGTGTTAAACAAACTGACTAAGAAGTGTATGGTTAAGAATTTGAGGGAAAGACCGAGTATTTCTCAGATTACTGAAAGTTTGAGATAAATTCAATCACTGCAATAGAAGTATTATTTATGCTGGAGCAGAAACCTTTTTAAGACTGAAATGCAAGTCCTCATGAGAGTGTCACGAAGTCTAAACTCGAGAATGGCAATACAAGACGCACATTTTTTTTAATCTTGTGATCATTACATATGAAAAACAATTTAGTACGTTACTAACGACAACTTGTGAAGAATTAACTCATTTACATAAATAAATAAACATTAAGTCATCATTCTGTTTACCTGTCTTTCTATCCGAGAGTTTTCTCAGTGTTTGTACTAGACTTAACTCCGTGCACTTAGTTTAGCAGTATTGATTAAAACCCACTGGTTGAAGTGTGGTACTTGCAGGGCTCACATGGTACTGCTAGAATTTAAAAGCCAACGTCATAAGGTTTTCCCAGACCACGGCTCGACTGAGTTTTTAATTGTTTTACAATTAGCTTAGCCGGCGGGCGGAGGGTTTGGGGGGGAGGGTCGGGTTGAAATCCCACAGTGCCCAAGCTTAAAAAATAATGACAATAAACACCAATGCCTTGGGAAAAATGTACTGACACGATCTTCACTCCATTTCAATCCTCCTAGGCCTTTATGCACTCGGTCAAAGTTGATAGAGCGCGGAGTGAAATATATCAGTTTAGTTGCACCAGTTACGGAAATGAATTTTGTATTGTAACAGGCAATAAAGCAAGGATGGCGCCATTGGGGAGGGCAGGGCGTGGGCAATGACCTCCGTCGGGGAAGAGTGCCCTCAGAAGGGGAAAAGATCTAATTTCTTCGGGGAGCCGTCATCCATACGATAAAAGATGTAAGCCAATATCCTTCAGCCCCACTCCCCCGACGCTCTTTTTGACTTTGCTTACGGGAAGACCACATTCTACAAAGGAACGCTCAAAATTCCCCATTGTCCTCGCAAAAATCAAAAGCAATTCCAGTTGAAGCTGCAGATTTTCAAACATTCTGAAAAACAGTCAAAACGTTTTCAATTTTCGCCGTACGGCAAAACATGGTACCACAACCAACTACAGTCTTCATTTGGTTGAGCAGATTGACCTTCAATACCGAAAACTCCCATTTTCAATTCTCCTCTGCAAGTAAAACCATTTCTCTTAAAATTCGGACAGGAATCTGGGAAAATTTGGGCAGGCAATTGAGTTTTAAAAAATGAATGGATTTAACTACACAAATAAATCCCAAGCGTATACTCGGAATTTTAGAAAGAAATGCAGCTCAAGGAAAATACTGTTATTCGAGAGTTTTATCAACAGCACAATGCGCAAAATGGACGGGCCGAATTATTTCATATTTTTTCTCGGAAAATGATAGTCTTTAACGTTTTCATGACAAATAATAAGGTAATATAATAAAGCAACATATATTATAGGGAGGGACTATGTCTAAAAAGAAACTGATTTCTCAGCCTTTTTTTAATCTTGCGTCATTGCGTCACACGCTCCCTGAAATGGCCAGATAGGCCTATCTTACTACCACCCCCCCCCCCACTTCTTCACAAAGAAAATATCAAAAGGCAAGAAACGCTATAATCAAGGCAAAATTTTCAAAAATGTAAAATGATTTTAAAGATTTGCAACAGTTTATTGAATACATTGTCCCTTAGTGTCTTTTCATACTGCAGTCTTGCAAAAACTTTGCCCGAAGGGTGCAAAAAGGTTCTGGGATTTCATTGGCGGTCACTAGGTTGTTTAGGTACATACAGTGGGCCAAATGGTCTGGACCCATCTTATAACGTTGACATATTTTCAAAGACGTTCGAAGTAAAGTCATTTATTGTGGGTAGTTCAGGCAGTAAAATAGAAAATTTTATCAATTCAGTGGACCTTGCAATTGAATACAACTGAGTCGAAATAGAGTTAAAAAGTATTAGTATGTTGTAAGTTCGTTTTTATATAGGTTTCTCCGCCAGATAAAAAACAAAACATCTCTCGTTAGATTACAACTTTTTCGTTTCTTCCATATGGGCTTCGGAGTTTCAAATATTTGTTAAAAATGTCAACAGATTTTTGGAAATATTTCTAGTTCCGGTGGATACTCCGTACACTGTACTCAACTTCTGTCAATCACTGCGACATTCTGCTTCATTTCACTCTTGAAAGGCAGATCACTCTCTTAAAACCCTGAATATTTCAATACGACCTTACCAAAACACCAAATATTTTTGCATTAAATTCCAAAATTTTTCTCCAATATAAGCTCTCAATTAGTTCAAATTTGTGTTCTAAAAAACAAGGGCAAAAAGTTTCGTCTAAGAACCTTAGTACGTAGGTAAACCATAAAATGCGTAACCCCAAACAAATTTCAGTGGATAAGACTTTACTTTCTTCACATGAAGGGCAGATTTTCTATAAACACCCCGATTTTCAAAGGGCCTTCCGAAATGCCAAATTTCTTTCAAAAATTTCAAATTTTCTTCAAAAAACTCCCCCAAAGCCCAAAGTTTCGGCGCGCTGCCCGAGCCTCAAATTTTGCCAGTCACTTCCCAATGGGAGTGTATCATCACCTTCCTCGGAGCTTGAAATGCTGCCCCCCTCTTGGGGAGCGTGGTCCCCCTGTAAGGCAAATCCTAGCGCCATCCTTGCCAAATTACAACATCGCACCCTTTGGTATGGGTAGACGAACTACACGTGCACAACTGTATCAGCTGCTCCCCTTTCAATGTCGAATTTATTCTCTATTCCTTGCTATCTCATCGCTCCGTGAGGAGGATGAGATATTGAAGTCACTTTGCCTATGGGCTATATATGGCAATGCTGGTTTAAATCGCAATGGTTGCCATGGTAACGGTAAATTTTTCCAGGTTACTAGTCTCGAGGTCTAACTCATGGTGAGGTACCCCAGGGTGACTGAAGGTCCAGGGCTGAGAGAAGGGTCAAAACCTGTCCGCGCGTGTGTGTGTGTGTTGGTGGGTGTGTGTGTGGGGGGGGGGGGAGGGTGTGTGTGTGTCCAATTTTGTTTTCCTAATATCTTGTAAACGGCTGGGCCGATTTTCCTCAAACTTGGTGGGATGGTACCTTAGGTGGAACAATTGCATTAAATACACAACCGGAAGTGAAGGTCAAAGGTTACAGGTCAAAGGTCAAATTTAGTAAGATCATATTTTCTGCTATTTTTCCAAAACAAAACGTTCTCCAGACACGAAACTTCACACATATGATGATTGCATCTAGACCTGTCAAAATATGTGGTTGCCATAGCAACAGACGTCAAAGGTCAAGTGGTAGAGTGGAACAAAAAATTTTTCAAGTGATAATTTGTTTGTAAAACAACCTTTTTGTCTTTTAAACTCCTCCTTGTGGGCTCGACCGATTCTTTTCAAAATTGGTAGGTGGGTACCCCAGGGTGGGAACTTACTTCTCCCAGACCCTCGGAAGTAAAGGTCAAAGATCAGAGGTCAAAGGTCACATTTTGCAAAAAAATACTTTTTTTACTATTTTGTACTAAAACTTCAAAAGAAAACCTTCATTTTACATGAAACTTCACAAGTATAAAACGGTAGACTAGTTCTACCAAAATATGTAGTTTCCATGGCAACCAAGGTCAAAGGTCACGTGGCATGGTGTCAAATACTTTTTTCGTATTCACTTTAGTTCTTGACGGAAGCATCCCACGAATCTGAAAGTTTAAGTGTAATAGCCTAGGCATGATAAGTTGTACCGATATGTGTGGTTGTCATGGCAACCTAGGATATAGTTCCCATTTACAGATTGTCAAAGGTTAAAGTGGGCATGACACGGCCACAAAAACTTTTGTGTATTGCAAGGTTAGATACAAAATTTTACAAATATCATCTCACACCCCATTAAAAAGCCGTACAATTCGGCATAAATGATATTCGAAGGAAAACTGCGTTCGAAATTCAATTTGGAAAAATGCCGCAACAGCTCACCTGACTTTTATGACGCAATTGGCGGCACAAACTCCGCCCTATGGCGCGCATCTAGATGTGGAACTAATGTAACGCTCGGTAAAGTTATCTTATCTTAGCAACCTTATGAAAACGATTGCATCACAATACAGAGTCCCGAGCATACAGAGAGGAAGGCGCGGACCATAGTGGGGATTCGGAGCAAATCATTGGCCAATATGTTCGCGTGTATATGCGCGCGGGTAAAAATAGTTCTGTTTTTGTGCAAGAAAGACGCGGCTCGGGCGCTATAAAGAACAGCTTTGAATATGTATGGGCAGACTACAACAAGCGCGTCCCCACTACGAGTGCGTCTTTACTGTATGAGCTGTTTGCTGAAGATGCTATTGCGAATACTAAGCAGTAACCGTGCAATGCACAATTCACAATGTCAGTAGCCACGCTCACTACTATAGAGGCTTTGCAATTACGTCACGGAACCGCCATGCTGGAGGACATTCATGCCAAATACACGTGGCTTTGTGCCGAACGCACTGCACAGCGTGCACTGTGATATGCGTGGTGTTTACAAATTCAACGAGCAAGCGCGTCCCGTATGGTTAACTACGTAGTTACATGTACTCCAACATGGCCGCCGGAGAGTATTATGACGTCATGTGAAAAGCCTCTATTGTAGCACCGGTACGTGTTTGCAATTATGTATGCGCTAACACTCGTTGTCATGCACATGATTCGATGATTGTGAGCTCTCTGGTACAGTGTTGCTAACCGTGCCTACCTTGACGTCACCATTTTTGAGACGCGTTCACGTACGTTTTTTCGCTTTCGAATTTCAAATGGCTGAGCCTGGCCTGTAATTGGGAATTCAAAACGTCGTATTTCGGTATTTATGGACATAATTTAGTAGGGAAATCATTCACTTTATGTCAAGGTGTACCCAAAGAACAGTTACCGAGGAACTTACTTTGGCCGTGTCATGCCCACTTTAATGTTTTGTAACTAGCCTATTTTTCATCAATTAATATAAATAAGCTAGACTTCTAGGTTAGTACTTCGTAGTAGCAGTCTCGTCTCCACAATTCAAATTCTTTTTTTACTAGCTTGTATGCTGCAGTGAGATTTTTAAGTTCCTGTTCGCACTTCACTTTGATAGCCCTCATATCTAGAGTGTTCTCGTATGGTCTATGCAGACAGTTGTTTTCACTCCAAAGTTGCTATATAACTGTTAGGCCTAGTAGTATGAAAGTTAAAGTCCAACCTAGGGCTAGACTTGAAATCTGAAGGTGGTTAACGGTATGTAGGCTAGGTCTGGGGCTAGACCTACGCCATTCATAGACTTGCGTTATAACCAAAGATATGAAACTGTGAGTGACTAACATTAGGTTAGGCATAGGGCCTACCCATCGTTTATATTAGTGCCCTTAAAACCTGGCAGTTCTGAAGCATCAATTTCCTCGCTACGGGCTAGGATTCGCCACAGGCCAGTACGCAGAAAAGGTTTGTGCGTCGGCCGAAAATCTTCTAACGCCACACGTTCAACATCGCGCACACGCCCAGTTTTTTTTAATTGAGACGCACTTGATGTGCATATCAGCTCGACACACATGAAGTTTGCCGTCGCGTCAAAATGGAGAATACGCCCAACTAGCGCCTGAATAATAAGAATTACGCACTTGTCTAGAGCATCCTCGAAAGCGTCTTACTTTTATAATCGTTGCGTCCATATCCGTATCAGTTTAGTGTAACAGCCAACTCGTTTTTTTCATAGTGTTGGAAGGGGATAACAGCATCTTAAATAATAAAATTGTTCCAAAATCTTAGAAAGGCCTACTGGGTTAAAAGAGCAAGCGTTACAAAGATTGGGTAGCCTATTTCTCCAGTTCTTTCATAATCCGGTGTCAGAATTTCAATATCCAAATGTTTTCGTTTTTTTTTTTTTTTTTTTGGATAAGGCCAAAAAAGACCACTTAGCCTACCATAACAAGGATTACGCAACAGTAAAAACCTGTTAAAGGCAAATTAAAAAGGAAATCAAACGGTGTAAATATCAATATGGGAAGAAACTTGAAGGTAAATTTCAGTGCAACGACAGTAGAGCAGCGTGGAATGTGATGTCCACTATCACAGGTCATAAACTGAAAAAATCCGATACTACAGATGCTGCTAAGGAATTTGTTAATGATCTTTACCAATTTTATTCTAGATTTGATATGATCGACTTTTATGATGAGCAGCTTTCTCTGCGTGAAATGTTAATGGAAAAGTGCAATGATAATAATAGGGTTACTTTTTCAGTAGATGAAGTCCGAACGCTTTTTGCGGGGATTAATGTTCATAAAGCCAGCGGACCAGAAGGTATAAGTAATAAAATTGTTAAGTTATGCTCTAATCAGTTAGCTTCCATCTTCACGGAAATATTTCAGGACTCAATTGATTCGGGTGATATCCCTCTTATTTGGAAAACGTCTGCAATAACTCCAGTGCCAAAATCAAGTAATGTCACTACTTTGAATGATTATTATGCCAGTAGCTCTTACTTCTACGGTAATGAAATGTTTTGAAAAACTTATTTGCAAGATTTTGTTATCTGAGAAAGGTGTTGAGTTAGATCCCATGCAATTTGCTTATAGAGCCAAAAGAAATGTTGATGATGCAGTCCTTTTATTTCTACATAATATTCTTGAACATCTGGAAAAACCAAATTCTTTTGTTCGGGCCACATTTGTTGACTTTTCAAGTTTCTTTAATTCCATTCAACCACACTTTTTAGTAAACAAACTTTTGGGTATGGATGTTAATTGTAGGTCACTATTATGGATTCTGAATTATTTAAGAGACAGGCCACAGTTTGTTAAGATGAATGGTCTATGTTCTGATGTTCATTCTATAAGCACAGGTGCTCCACAGGGATGCTGTTTGTCCCCTATTCTTTTCTGTCTATTTACCAATGACTGTAGGATTAAACAGAATGTCTGTTCAATAATTAAATATGCTGATGATACCGTTATGACAGAATAATTACAAAATAACAATAGTGTTCCTTACGAAGATGAAGTTAATGATTTTGTTACTTGGTGCAACCAAAACAAAAAATTGCAAAAATCTGCAATTAAATGTCAAAAAACTAAGGAAATGGTATTTGATTTTAAAAAGCAATCTCCAAAACTCTGTAGTTTAGGAGTTTACGAGCGACGAACTTACCTGTCTAATGACAAACTATTGCACTAAATCTACCCTGAGCATGCTCAAACTTGTAAAATTTTTAACAACGTTCTCCCCCAATCCCTTGGTATTCCCAGTATTGTAGAATACTGCCCTCTTACTTCGAAATCTAACAAACAACACTCACATAAAGTCCTACAAAACGAAAGCCCGGGCTGAGAACAAAGAAGCCGGGCCGTTTCAATAACTGTTAAAGACAATGTATTGGAAAAGATACTGAACTGGTACCAAACTTGACCTTGGTGAAGTTGGAGAAGCCAGCGACATACGGCATTAGGGACCAATCACACTGTGCAGATACATCTTTCTGGGTGGGATGAGAAACTTCACAATCTGGTTAACTTTGTGCAACGGCCCGGCCTCAGATGCTCAGCCCCAAAACATACCTGAGGCTTCAAAGTCATACTTGACTATCAGGATCCCAGCAGTCTCTATGTAGATCTAATGAGCCCCATTAAGTTTTCTAGTGCCACCCCAGGGCCAATGTACGGTAGTTCTGTGGGGTGGGTTGGTGGTATGCAGACAGGTAAGTTCGTCGCTCGTAAACTCCTAAACCACAGAGTTTTGGGGAGTTAACAGCGCTCCTCACTAACCTGTCTGCTGACAAACTATTGCACAGAATGGCACCGTCCTGATGGCGGGAGGCCAGACACATTGGGCCCATGGCCTGGACCTGCTAACAATGCCCTACCAAAAGCTTACTCTGTGTCAAGTGCATCAGAGAGGTACGATGAAACAAAAGTTGAGGGTGTCATCAGGCAGCAGCCCGCAGGATCTCCTGCAATGGAACTCCACTGTAGAGAGCTTTGGAGACTGCAGCACCCCTAATTTCATGTGCCTTTGAATGGGACCCCTGTGCATGTGGTGAGATTGTTTCTACCAGCCATCTCGAGATGGTATCTTTGGAAGCTGCTGAGTGCGGCTGACAAGGCAAGATGAATAGTCGTTTTGTAGTGCGAATGGGTTTAGTTCGTTTGAGATACCACTTAAGTGCTCTGACTGGGCACCAGTACTTATCCTGTCTAATGGAGGAGTAGAATGCAATTTCTGGAATAAAAATATCCCCTGGTATGAAAGTAAGAGTTGGATTCTTGGGGACAAACTCCAGGTCAGGGATCAGACGAACTCCATGGGGGTCAAATCGTAAATGTCCAGCCTTAACTGTAAGTGCCTGAAGGCAACTCCGTCTTCTCGCTGTAGCGGCAGCTATCAGAAAGAGAGTTTTGTGTGTTAAGTCCACAAGGCTTGAGCTGTGAATAGGCTCGTAAGGAGGGGATGCTAATTTGGTAAGAACATCACTGATACTCCATGAAGGGCATAAATGACGTTTTGGAGGTCGCACGTTTCCCATGCCCCTAATCAGATGTAAGATAGATTCATTGGAGCCTATGGTAGAACCATCCTCAAATCCTTTGTGAATTGCTGCAATAGCAGAACGATAATTCTAAATGGTGGATACCTGTCTGCCGTCCTCAAAGATGGCTGTGAGAAAGGAAGTAACACAATTTAAATCTGCTTGAAAGGGATCTGTTTGGCCATCAAGACACCACTGGCGACCCTGGAATCATAAGTCTTAATCGTTGTGGTACGTCTGGACCTGGCTGCCAAGGCTGCAGCTTCTTGTGAAAGGCCTTTAGATCTGAGGGAAGACTAGAAAGCGTCCAAGCAGCTACGTGGAGGTGAGGGAGGCCTGGGTGCAGTGTGCGACCCCGGTTATGTGAGATCAGACTCTGCTCTGGGGGGAGCAGGAGGGGAAAGTCCACTAGAAGTTGTACCAGAATGGGGAACCAAGGTCTCCTCGGCCAGTATGGGGCAAGTAGAAGGACCCTTGTACTGGAGGACCTGATCTTGATCAGTACCTTGTGAATCAGGGGAAATGGTGGGAAGGCATAAGCGTCCAGTCCGTCCCATGATATCGAGAGAGCATCTATCTTCCAGGCCTTGGGGTGGAACGTCCTGGTGCAAAACGTTGGGAGGTGAGGGGGACCACTCGTTGTTGTCCACTGTTCTCCTGGACAACCCGTCTGCTAGAGTGTTGCTCTTCCCTGATATATGAGAAGCTCTGTTAGTTATGTGCTGTTTCTGGCACCACAGCAGGAGGTGCCACGTTGCTACGAAAAGGGATGGGGAGTGAGTTCCCCCTTGGCGGTTGATGTATGACACCGTTGTGGTGTTGTCCGAGAACACTGTTACCATGTGGTTTCGGAGATGAGGCTCGAATTTCAAAAGAGCTTTGGAGACAGCTAGCAGTTCCAGCTCGTTTATGTTTTTTCCCTTTTCTAGGGGGGACCACAGTCCTGCTGCTGTTCGGTCCTGCCACCAGGCTCGCCTGCCCGATAGGGAGGCATCTGTCGTGACAGAGGTTTGTGGTCTGGTGTCTCGAAACTGCTTTCTGTTGGTCCAGTTGGCTGTATTGGACCACCATGTTAGGTGTGGCTGGGTTTCGTTTGTGAGAGGAACTTGTACTTGTAGGTTCCTCTGTGCTGGCCGGAAGAAGCTCAGGAGGTGCAATTCGAGGGGACGCATCCTGAGTCTGCACAGGTTTACCACATCTACGAGGCTCGCCATGAGGCCCAAGGCCCTGGGCCAGATTAAAGCAGTAGAGGTCCTCACTGAAAAGAATTAAGTCGAGAACCTCCCTAAAACATGTCACCCGCTCGGCGGATGGGAAGGCTAGTCCCTAAACTGTGTCTAGTGTTGCTCCTAGATATTGAATTCTCCTTGTTGGGACTAGGGAAGACTTTGTAAAACTTATCACCCAACCTAGATGTTGTAAGAGGTCTATAACAGTCTTGTTGCTGTGTTGCACAGCCTCCGGGGAATCGCCAATATTTAGCCAATCGTCCAGGTAAGCGAAAAGGACCACTCCCCTTTTTCTGAGTTCTGCTACTGTGGCGCTTGCTACCCTTGTAAACACTCGAGGAGCTGTTGACAGCCCAAAGGGGAGTGCTGTGAATTTGAATGCCTCCCCTTTGTAACTGAAGGAGAGGAAGCGTTGGTCTGCGACAGCCACTGGTATATGTAGATAAGCATCTTTGAGGTCTATGCTTGATGCCCACGAACCTATACCCAGAGAGGGAGTACGAGAGACAGGGTTTCCATTCTGAACCTTTTTGGTTTTAGGAAAGCTTTGTTGAGTGGCTTGAGATTTAGGATCGGTCTCCACTGACCATCTTTCTTTGGGGTCAGGAAGAAGGATGACTGGAAAAGAGGGCCCTCCTCTCCAGATACCCTTCTTACGGCCTTTTCGTCTATGAGGGCAAGTAATTCCGTCTCTAAAGCTTGGCGTTGACCCGGATCCTTTGGGGCTGGGGTGGGTTTGAGATGCTGTACCCTTGGTGGTGGGGTTGAGAATTCGATGTGGTACCCTGATTGAACCACATTTAAAACCCAAGGATCCGGGTCTATGTCCCGCCACCGACAAGCGTATCTTTGGAGTCTCCCCCCCCCCCACCGCTGGAGTGGATGCGGTGGGGTGGGCAGCCCTAGGGCTTAGGGTCAAAGTTCTGCCTCACTTGATGCCCCCCATAGGTCTGACCACCCCTTCTTGCTTGTGAGGCTTTTGGGGTGCCTTGAACTCGTCTTGACAATCCCCATGACTTGTAGTGGTAAGAAGGTTTGTTACGTTTTTTACTCACTCAATGAAAATACTACTTTACAAAAAGGATATTAACAATAAACGCAAAAGTCACCGGAGAAGAAAAACAAAAAGGAAAGAAGACATTACCCCTAACTACAGTCTTAATAGATCATACCATGGCAGCCAAACTTTATCCCATCCCTCATTCATATTTTTATTAAAAGTAAACTTTTGAATAAGGAAGTAATCTTTCAAAAATACCCGCATACCGTGAACAGAAGGAGTAGACTTTGTTACCTCACTTTTAAAAATATTAAACTTAACTAGAATAATAATTAAATTAAACATTTGATCACGGTTCCAGCCTAATATTAACAGAATAACATCATGAGTATCTAGTTCTATTTTTGCATTCACTAAATGGGAGCGGAGAAACTCCCATAAAGAACGGACATAAGGACAATACACAAAAGGGTGTAGTATGGTATCTAAGGCGTCATGGCATAAACTACATTGATTAGATTCTACTGCGGATATATTATGGAGGTAGACATTTGTAGGAACAAGACGGTGGATGATTCTGTACTGGAACCACCTTTATATCTTTATATCATTGGTACATCTTAAGGGAATAGAGCAGTACAGGGACCACATTTCATCTGAAATATTTACATGCAACTTTTCACGCCACTTAAGAAGAGATTTATTTGCCACTGCTGAAGCTAGGGCTAATAATTTGTTAACGGCCTTACAGCTGAATTTACCCATGGAATTTATTACACAATAAAAAATTATTAACAGGTTCTATGAGTCTGTAGTGCGAAGACTTGAAAAATTCATTCCATGCAGATTTAATGGCAGAAACAAGGCCATAGTACTCAAGAAAATTTGAACGTAGATTACACTTAACCTGAAAATCTTCGAAGCTGTAAAAATCACCATTATTTGAGATCAAGTCGTTGATACAATAAATACCCTTTGAGATCCAGTGCCGGTAAAACACGGGATTATCATCAATTCTAACAAAACTATTGTTCCAAATCGGTTGAAGGAGAATAATATTTTTTATCCTTGACAAAAGTAAGAAGCTGAACAAGATAGTGCTGAAATGCGTAAAATGCGTCTTTCCATAAAGGATTTAAAATACTGTCACCAGCTTCTTTGAAAAAATAATCTCCATTTTTGAACATATCACCTATAGTGAACCCATATTTACTAAGATACCATGCACTGAAACAATTTTTGCCCGTATTACTGTCGAATAGACGACATACACATGTAACTTTCAGAGCAATAATATGCTTGAAAATATCTATCATTTTCAGACCACTGTCCTCATACTCACATATAACCTGCTTCCTGCTAATACGATCCGGTTTATCATTCCAAATAAAGTTAAAAAATAGTAAATTTATTTCCTCCAACAATTCTTTTGGTGGGTCAGGAAGAGATAGCAGGTAACAGTTTAAATGAGGTAAAATAATAGATTTTAATACAGTTATTCTTCCTAACGTGGACATATTCCGCTTTGACCACATATAAACCAATCGTTTCATCTGTTCATTTTTTCCAGAGCAATCGTAAAATAAATCGAAATCATTCTTTGTAAATCAGTGTTAAACATAATGCCCAATAACTTAAAGTCATCGCCTTCATTCCAACGGAAATTTCCGACCTTTCTGAAAATATTAGAAGAACCTCTTAGAGTGCCAATTCCTACTAAAATAGATTTGTCGGAATCAACTTTCAAACCAGACATATTGCCAAATTGTTCAAGTGTATCTACAGCACTTTTTAACGTTTGGACAGAGCCGTCAAGAAAAAACGTTGTATCGTCGGCATAATGGGTCATTTTATACTCTCTTCCTCCTATGTCAATGTCTCGAATTAAAGGGTTCCTATAAACTAATGTGTTTAAAACCTGCACCACTAAGTTAAAAAGACAGGGCAAGTAATTCCGTCTCTAAAGCTTGGCGTTGACCCGGATCCTTTGGGACTGGGGTGGGTCTGAGATGCTGTACCCTTGGTGGTGGGGTTGAGAATTCGATGTGGTACCCTGATTGAACCACATTTAAAACCCAAGGATCGGGGTCTATGCCCCGCCACCGACAAGCGTATCTTTGAATTCCCCCCCCCCCCACCGCTGGAGTGGATGCGGTGGGGTGGGCAACCCTAAGGCTTAGGGTCAAAGGTCTGCCTCACTTGATGCCCCCCATAGGTTTGACCACCCCTTCTTGCTTGTGAGGCTTTTGGGGTGCCTTGAACTCGTCTTGACAATCCCCATGGCCTGTGGGGTAAGAAGGTTTGTTACGTGGTTGGTCGCTACCCCTCTGGGGTTTCGCTTTTGGGGATGGGAAGCTCGGTCTCTGACTGTGGCTCTGGGACTGTCTGTGCTGACTAGTACGGGGGGTACGGAAGCCGCTCTTAACTACTGCTTCATGCCGTTTTACCTCTAGCTCCAGCTTAGTCTGGAATTCGCCTGCAAACAGGTATATGCCCTGGAGAGGGAGGTTTAAAAGTGAGTTCTTTGTGTCACTGGAAGGCCATATCATAGTGGATAGTACATTTTTACGGCGTGCCTTTACAGTTCTAATGGAGGCTTTTGCTAACTGGGAGGTTAAGCGTGCCAAAGGTCCCAGCAGTAAAAGTAATTGGCCTACTTCTTTACGAGAGACTTGCAGTGTCTCATCATCTGGCAGCGGTTGGTGAGACCTCATTAGAATTTCCACAATGATATTATAACAAAGGAAAATTTCATTCCTGCCCTACATGCCTGATCTATGTCAAAAAGGGACTCTTCCAGTTTCTTTCTGGCCTCATCTGGAAAAAGACCGGAGGATAGGCCTTGATCTGCCCTTGCATTTTCCTTGGCCTCCTGTGGTACCGACGGGGTCCTGAACAAGGATTCCCATGTGGCATTGTCTACTCTAATGGCCTTGTCCTCTGCATATGGAAAAGCTGTCCAACGTTTTCGATTAGCCAAATTATCGAATAAGTCATGACAGATAGCATCCACGGGCATCGGAGAGGTTCTTTGAGCAGCATCAGTGTGTGTGGATGTCAAGGCAGAGACTCTACTTTTGGTAGGGGGGGGGGGGGTCCTTAAACCCCAGGTGGCGCTTGAAAATTGCGACTGCACGTGGGACATTTTCACTATTTAAAATAGCTCCACCTGCTAGCGAAACCTCATTGTCAGAGTTTCCCTCAACTTCATCCATGTGGGGGTAGGAATGGGTGTCGCTATCATCGTCTGATTCAAACCCAGAAAGTGATGCCCTACAGTCCAACGCATCTGGGTCCAGTGAGGCTGGGCCTATGTTCGGCTCAGTGGTAGGATGGCTACCCACAGAGCCAGGAGCTTGTATGTTTTGAGACTGGGCTTGCTGTAGTAAAGGGCCCAACATGGAGGAAATCTCTGCTAGTAACCAAGCTCTATCCTCCTCACGTTCTCTTGCCTCGTCACTCCTTCGAGGAGTAAGTGGGGACCTCGAGCGTCGAGCCCCCTGACTTCTTGTGGGTGATCTTCCTCTCCGGGAATCTGAGTTCTCGGAGGTAATGTCTGACAGAGGTTCCAACCTAGTAGTTTGAGACCGTTCACTGGTTGGGTTGCGTGTCAACACTGTAGAGGGAGTCTGTGAGGTGGAACCGTCCTTAGATCTCCTCGTGGATCTAGAAGTGCTTGCTTTTTTTCCCTCGCTGTTCTTGTTGCTTTGACCCTTAGGGCTCTGCCTCCTCCGCGAGGCTTCCACCCTGGGTTTGGGAGCCGAAGCTACACCAGCTTGCCTGGCAGGCTACTTAGGCTTAGTAGGTTCCCCATTGTTCGCATCAATGGCAACATGCTCCTGTAACCATATATTAATTTCCTACCACTGGTCAGGAGTGAAGTCAATGCATCGTCCACAAGGCTTAGACCGAGAACAGGAACGGCATTTTGGACAAGTGTCGTGGTTGTCCCATCCACCGCTGGGACGAAACAGAGAGCACTGAGTGCATTTAGCTGGTTGTTGACGAGTGGGTGCACTGGACGCCATGACAGCTGAACGTAAACGTAAGAAAATGAACTATTTCACAAATGAAAGAAACAGACCCTGGAGGGATGTCACCTTTATTACATCAAATAATTTAACACTGATGGGGTAGTAGTAACCTTAAAATATGGCATGGGAGGCCTTGCCAAAAGGACTAGGCCCAAGCACTGATAAGAGCTGAAACTAAGTGTAAAGGATGTACAATGGCTACAACCTCAAAAGAATGAGTGACTCAAAGCATAAAATCTTGAAGTAGGCCTAGGCTAAGCTAAAAACAAGGTAGCTTAGGCCTAAATGGCCTAGCAGGAGTAAAATGAAGGAAGAGGTCCAAAAATGGAAGGACAAGGGGGCCCAAAAAGCCTAAGAGGGCAAAGGGGGGGGGGCATAGCCCCGGCAAATAAGACTCTAGGTTGCAGGACTGAAGGGGGGAGGTAGGCCAGAGGCCTAGACTGAAGAAGCAGAAAAACCCCCTATAGGTATACACGTTAGGCTACTTAGCCTATACCGAAACGGCGTGAAGAAAATCACAGCAAAACTACTGTACAACTAGGGTGCAGAAAAAGTAAAAAGGATACTTATGTGCCCAGAAGAAGGTTCACAAGTTCCTACTAAGAACAGATGGGAAGCAAAAACATGAATTTCTCTACAAAAGGATGACATCCGATGGAAATAACCAGAAAGCCAAAAGGCTTCGTGATTCCTTGCCACTGAAATGTAAGGCCTTTTTTCACATTGACATTGCTTTGCAATGTTTTTCAATTAACAGGGCTCCATAATGTGCCCACAAAGTACACATGCAAGGCATCCAATCTTCCTACATAGAGATCCCTCTTGCCTGTTGTGAACCCAAATAACATTTGACCTCCACCAAAAACTTCTGGGACCATGTATTCACTATGTGCTATCTACATGAAAAGTTACTGGAACCTACAAGTGACCTTTCTTGAAAGACTGTGCAGGAAAGCTTGTCAGGCTTTGAACTTGCTGACAAATGAACTTTGACCTTTGGGAAAATCAATAGGGATCATCTACTCAATATGACCAATCCACACTCTAAATATGAGCACAGTCACCTGTACCGTTCTCGAGATATCGCGTTTACTAAGTTTTGACCTATTGACCTCTCGTGACCCCAAATGACCTTTAACCACCACCAAAAACAGTGGGGATCATCTACTCAATATGGCCAATGCACACACCAAATATGAGCATAGTCACACTTACTCTTCTTGAGATACCGTGTTTATAGTGTTGAGCCAATAACAGAGATATCGGAACTTGCCGATAACAGATAACTCAAAGTTAATATCGGCCCGATACCGATACCCCCCCCCCCCCAAAAAAAAAAAAATCTTCTGTAATCACACGTTTTGTTATCATTGAAAAATTATAATTTTATCACTACTGCACCTTTAACTTATTTTGAACTAAGTCTTCATGTTTCTGTTACTTTGTCTCCCTGAAAAGTTTTCCGTTTTTCTGACGAAGTGTTTTAAGCAATCAGTCACGATGTATTTGGTGTAAAACACGCGCCAGCCAAGAAACCCCGTTCGTAACAAACACATTTCGTCACCTACAGCCAGACTGTAAAGTTTTTTTTTGTGCGCCTAAACATATATGCCGTGATGCAAGTACAGTATGCCACATTTATAGGTATGTGTATGGACTGTACAGTGTAATTCCCCAAGCTTTACTACGAAAAAAAACTTGCGAGCGGCATACATATCTACATTATACCACAGGTGTTCTCAGCATATACATACACACTACAGCTGCAGTATAGAGAATGTGTTTGTACATGGATACTGCTGATAATGATAAGACTCCCTTACACAGCGCTGATCGTTCGCTGGTTACGACAGTGCATAGTTTATGTCTTCATCCGGTCCGGTATGGGTTTTTGGTTTCGATGAAAAGAGAAACCTATGCATTCATGATGGCGTGTGTGGGTATGTATGTGTGTATGTGCGTGTGTATGTGTGTGTGTGTATGTGTGTATGTGTGTGTATGTGTGTGTGTTTGTGACACTTTTCTTGTTTACACGATATCTTGAGAAGGGAAGATCTGACAGTTCTCAAACTTGGTACACAGATACCCCATACTGAGGAGGAAGAACCCTATTTATTTTGGTTGAGGTCAAAGGTCATCTGGGGTCACAGGGGGTCAAAAACCAAAATCCTTGTTTACACAATATCTCAAGATAGGAAACTTGGATTAATTTCAAACTTGATATGTTGATGCGTTATGATGTAAGGAAGAACCCTATTGAATTTGGTGGAGGTCAAAGGTCATTTGGGGTCAAACCCCGAAATCCTTGTTTACACGGTATCTCATGGTACAAAACTTGGATTCATTTCAAACTTGATATGTTGATGCATTATGATGTGAGAAAGAAACCCAATTAATTTTGGTGGAGGTCAAAGGTCATTTGGGGTCACATGGGATCAAACCCCGAAATCCTTGTTTACACGATATCTCATGGTAGAAAACTTGGATTAATTTCAAACTTGATATGTTGATGTGTTATGATGTAAGGAAGAATTCTATTGAATTTGGTGGAGGTCAAAGGTCATCTGGGGTCACAGGGGGTCAAAAACCAAAATCCTTGTTTACACAATATCTCAAGATAGGAAACTTGGATTAATTTCAAACTTGATATGTTGATGCGTTATGATGTAAGGAAGAACCCTATTGAATTTGGTGGAGGTCAAAGGTCATTTGGGGTCACTTGGGGTCAAACCCCGAAATCCTTGTTTACACGATATCTCATGGTACAAAACTTGGATTCATTTCAAACTTGATATGTTGATGCATTATGATGTGAGAAAGAAACCCAATTAATTTTGGTGGAGGTCAAAGGTCATTTGGGGTCACATGGGATCAAACCCCGAAATCCTTGTTTACACGATATCTCATGGTAGAAAACTTGGATTAATTTCAAACTTGATATGTTGATGTGTTATGATGTAAGGAAGAATTCTATTGAATTTGGTGGAGGTCAAAGGTCATTTGGGGTCAAACCCGAAAATCCTTGTTTACACGGTATCTCATGGTAGAAAACTTGGATTTATTTCAAACTTGATATGTTGATGCGTTATGATGTAAGGAAGAACCCTATCTAATTTGGTGGAGGTCAAAGGTCATTTGGGGTCACGTGGGGTCAAACCCGGAAATCCTTGTTTACACGATATCTCATGGTAGAAAACTTGCATTAATTTCAAACTTGATATGTTGATGTGTTATGATGTAAGGAAGAATTCTATTGAATTTGGTGGAGGTCAAAGGTCATTTGGGGTCACATGGGGTCAAACCCCGAAACCTTGTTTACACGATATTTCATGGTAGAAAACTTGCATTAATTTCAAACTTGATATGTTGATGCGTTATGATGTAAGGAAGAACCCTATTGAATTTGGTGGAGGTCAAAGGTCATTTGGGGTCACTTGGGGTCAAACCCCGAAATCCTTGTTTACACGGTATCTCATGGTACAAAACTTGGATTCATTTCAAACTTGATATGTTGATGCATTATGATGTGAGGAAGAAACCCAATTAATTTTGGTGGAGGTCAAAGGTCATTTGGGGTCACATGGGGTCAAACCCCGAAATCCTTGCTTACACTATATCTCATGGTAGAAAACTTGCATTAATTTCAAACTTGATATGTTGATTTCTTATGATGTAAGGAAGAACCCTATTGAATTTGGTGGAGGTCAAAGGTCATTTGGGGTCACTTGGGGTCAAACCCCGAAATCCTTGTCTGCACGATATTTCATGGTAGAAAACTTGGATTTATTTCAAACTTGATATGTTGATGCGTTATGATGTAAGGAAGAACCCTATCGAATTTGGTGGAGGTCAAAGGTCATTTGGGGTCACATGGGGTCAAACCCTGAAATCCTTGCTTACACTATATCTCATGGTAGAAAACTTGCATTAATTTCAAACTTGATATGTTGATTTCTTATGATGTAAGGAAGAACCCTATTGAATTTGGTGGAGGTCAAAGGTCATTTGGGGTCACTTGGGGTCAAACCCTGAAATCCTTGCTTACACTATATCTCATGGTAGAAAACTTGCATTAATTTCAAACTTGATATGTTGATTTCTTATGATGTAAGGAAGAACCCTATTGAATTTGGTGGAGGTCAAAGGTCATTTGAGGTCACTTGGGGTCAAACCCCGAAATCCTTGTTTACACGATATCTCATGGTAGAAAACTTGGATTAATTTCAAACTTGATATGTTGATGCGTTATGATGTAAGGAAGAACCCTATCTAATTTGGTGGAGGTCAAAGGTCATTTGGGGTCACATGGGGGTCAAACCCCGAAATCCTTGTTTACACGGTATCTCATAGTAGAAAACTTGGATTAATTTCAAACTTGATATGTTGATGTGTTATGATGTAAGGAAGAATTCTATTGAATTTGGTGGAGGTCAAAGTTCATTTGGGGTCACTTGGGGTCAAACCCGGAAATCCTTGTTTACACGGTATCTTATGGTAGAAAACTTGGATTTATTTCAAACTTGATATGTTGATGCGTTATGATGTAAGGAAGAACCCTATTGAATTTGGTGGAGGTCAAAGGTCATTTGGGGTCACTTGGGGTCAAACCCTGAAATCCTTGCTTACACTATATCTCATGGTAGAAAACTTGCATTAATTTCAAACTTGATATGTTGATTTCTTATGATGTAAGGAAGAACCCTATTGAATTTGGTGGAGGTCAAAGGTCATTTGAGGTCACTTGGGGTCAAACCCGGAAATCCTTGTTTACACGGTATCTCATGGTAGAAAACTTGGATTTATTCAAACTTGATATGTTGATGCGTTATGATGTAAGGAAGAACCCGATCTAATTTGGTGGAGGTCAAAGGTCATTTGGGGTCACGTGGGGTCAAACCCCGAAATCCTTGTTTACACGATATCTCATGGTACAAAACTTGGATTAATTTCAAACTTGATATGTTGATGTGTTATGATGTAAGGAAGAATTCTATTGAAATTTGGTGGAGGTCAAAGGTCATTTGGGGTCACTTGGGGTCAAACCCGGAAATCCTTGTTTACACGGTATCTCATGGTAGAAAACTTGGATTTATTTCAAACTTGATATGTTGATGCGTTATGATGTAAGGAAGAACCCTATTGAATTTGGTGGAGGTCAAAGGTCATTTGGGGTCACTTGGGGTCAAACCCCGAAATCCTTGTTTACACGGTATCTCATGGTACAAAACTTGGATTCATTTCAAACTTGATATGTTGATGCATTATGATGTGAGGAAGAAACCCAATTAATTTTGGTGGAAGTGAAAGGTCATTTGGGGTCACATGGGGTCAAACCCCGAAATCCTTGCTTACACTATATCTCATGGTAGAAAACTTGCATTAATTTCAAACTTGATATGTTGATTTCTTATGATGTAAGGAAGAACCCTATCGAATTTGGTGGAGGTCAAAGGTCATTTGGGGTCACATGGGGTCAAACCCTGAAATCCTTGCTTACACTATATCTCATGGTAGAAAACTTGCATTAATTTCAAACTTGATATGTTGATTTCTTATGATGTAAGGAAGAACCCTATTGAATATGGTGGAGGTCAAAGGTCATTTGGGGTCACTTGGGGTCAAACCCCGAAATCCTTGTTTACACGATATCTCATGGTAGAAAACTTGGATTAATTTCAAACTTGATATGTTGATGTGTTATGATGTAAGGAAGAATTCTATTGAATTTGGTGGAGGTCAAAGGTCATTTGGGGTCACTTGGGATCAAACCCCGAAATCTTGTCTACACGATATCTCATGGTAGAAAACTTGGATCTATTTCAAACTTGATATGTTGATGCGTTATGATGAAAGGAAGAACCCTTTCGAATTTGGTGGAGGTCAAAGGTCATTTGGGGTCACTTGGGGTCAAACCCCGAAATCCTTGTTTACACGATATCTCATGGTAGAAAACTTGGATTAATTTCAAACTTGATATGCTGATGTGTTATGATGTAAGGAAGGATTCTATTGAATTTGGTGGAGGTCAAAGGTCATTTGGGGTCACTTGGGGTCAAACCCGGAATTCCTTGTTTACACGGTATCTCATGGTAGAAAACTTGGATTTATTTCAAACTTGATATGTTGATGCGTTATGATGTAAGGAAGAACCCTATCTAATTTGGTGGAGGTCAAAGGTCATTTGGGGTCACTTGGGGTCAAACCCGGAATTCCTTGTTTACACGGTATCTCATGGTAGAAAACTTGGATTTATTTCAAACTTGATATGTTGATGCGTTATGATGTAAGGAAGAACCCTATCTAATTTGGTGGAGGTCAAAGGTCATTTGGGGTCACGTGGGGTCAAACCCCGAAATCCTTGTTTACACGATATCTCATGGTAGAAAACTTGGATTAATTTCAAACTTGATATGTTGATGTGTTATGATGTAAGGAAGAATTCTATTGAATTTGGTGGAGGTCAAAGGTCATTTGGGGTCACTTGGGGTCAAACCCGGAAATCCTTGTTTACACGGTATCTCATGGTAGAAAACTTGGATTTATTTCAAACTTGATATGTTGATGCGTTATGATGTAAGAAAGAACCCTTTCTAATTTGGTGGAGGTCAAAGGTCATTTGGGGTCAAACCCCGAAATCCTTGTTTACACGATATCTCATGGTAGAAAACTTGCATTAATTTCAAACTTGATATGTTGATGTGTTATGATGTAAGGAAGAATTCTATTGAATTTGGTGGAGGTCAAAGGTCATTTGGGGTCACATGGGGTCAAACCCCGAAATCCTTGTTTACACAATATTTCATGGTAGAAAACTTGCATTAATTTCAAACTTGATATGGTGATGTGTTATGATGTAAGGAAGAATTCTATTGAATTTGGTGGAGGTCAAAGGTCATTTGGGGTCACTTGGGGTCAAACCCCGAAATCCTTGTTTACACGATAGCTCATGGTAAAAAACTTGGATTCATTTCAAACTTGATATGTTGATGCATTATGATGTGAGGAAGAAACCCAATTAATTTTGGTGGAGGTCAAAGGTCATTTGGGGTCACTTGGGGTCAAACCCCGAAATCCTTGTTTACACTATATCTCAAGGTAGGAAACTTGGATTAATTTCAAACTTGATATGTTGATGCATTATGATGTAAAGAAGAATGCTATTTATTTTGGTGGAGGTCAAAGGTCATTTGGGGTCTTGGGTGTCAAACTCAGAAAAGTTTTTTTTGTGATAGCTCAAGGTACGAAACGTGGATGAATTTCATAATTAGTATGTGAATGAATTATGGCGAGGAGATGGTCTGTATAAGGTTTTTTGTGTGGAGGTGAAAGGACATCTGGGGTCATGATCGATCAAACTTTGAAAAACTTGTCAAAATGGGGTATCTCAAGGTAGGAAACTGGGATGGATTTCCTAATTAGTATGTGGATGTGTTATGGTGAGTTGAAAGTACTGTACCAGTTGTTTTTTACATGGTTGAGGTTAATGCATAGTCATCTGGTATCACCTGGTATCAAACTCTGAAAACCTTGTTTGCAGAATATCTTATGGCACAGTACGACATTTGGCTCTTTGAATATGGGAATGTTTTGGTTAAAAGAAAAACCAGTTGCTTACAGGTGGAGTCAAAGGTCACTTTGAGTCACCAGTTGTTACAAGAAATGTAGCATTTTATTAAAAAGACCATATCTGTATCATCGAAACCTCAATGCATTTTTGCATTCTGGTTTCATTTGTTTGTCTGTGCCCGTTTCTACGCGCGTAAAAAGCGGTTACGATACTTCATGAGATCGTACATTTTGTCTCAGGCATTGGTCTCTTGAGTTAGCTCTTTCAATCGACCGTTCGCGATCGTGAACATTGAGCATGCCGCTCTGCTGTACACAGTGGTGGAAATCCCCATTGAGTTACTGTTACTGCACGTGGCGAAATTCACACAGTGAAACTCCATTGAGATTTGTCGCGGGATTCGGAAGAATTTGACTTGCGTAAACGGACAACAGATTTGTATAGCGAATTGGCTATAGATTGCACATTACGGTGCGTGCACTCTGCTATTGGTGTGTACGTTAATTGTTGAAAGAACACAACAAGCAAGCGTTGTTTGTTACGAACTGCTTCCAAAATGAAAAACATCGGGATTGCCATGGGCGTCCGCAGGTAAGGGCAAGGGGGCTTTTGCCCCTGAAAAATCAAAAATTAAAAAAAAAAAAAAAAACATATAAAAATCAAAGCAAATACCCGAACAACACGTTTTTTCCATGTTTCTATGCCATAAATAGGCTTTGGAAATGCCATTTCCGGCGATCTGGGAGGCATTTTGGGCTGAAATTTTCACACATTTCATGTCAATTCATGATGACTGGGAGGTTTTGCCCCCGTCTAAAAATTTTGCCCCCCCTGACTTTTTTCTGCAGACGCCCATGGGGATTGCGCTAAATATTCTATAGACTACGAACTGCGGGCTTGCGGCGTAGTTGATCTAGTTTGTGTACGTTCACTGCAATGAATTTGTTGAATATTTTATGTTCAGCAAAATGATCTGTATTTTATTTAAGTGCATATCGAGAACTTTTACCTCTTTACTGTTGAAATGATGAAATACTTGTTATCGGTTGCCATTATTGGAGACAGCCTTCATTTGTGCCGATACCGATATCTTACCCATAACGCCATTATGGGCCGATACCGATAATACCTATCGGTTATCGGCTCAACACTACATGTTTACAAGCAATTTGTAAGGAATTTACCTCGATCTCTCGTGACCCCAAATGACCTTTGACCTCCACCAAAAAACAATAGGGATCATCTACTCAATATGACCGACCCACATACCACATATGAGCATAATCACATGTACCATTCTCGAGATATCGTGTTTACAAGGTTTTGACCTTTTGAACTCTCGTGACCCCAAATGACCTTTGACCTCCATCAAAAAACAATAGGGATCATCTACTCAATATGACCGACCCACACACCACATATGAGCATAATAACATGTACCATTCTCGAGATATCATGTTTACAAGGTTTTGACCTTTTGACCTCTCGTGACCCCAAATGACCTTTGACCTCCACCAAAAAACAATAGGGATCATCTACTCAATATGACCAACCCACACACCACATATGAGCATAATCACATGTACCATTCTCGAGATATCGTGTTTACAAGGTTTTGACCTTTTGACCTCTCGTGACCCCAAATGACCTTTGATCTCCACCAAAAACAATAGGGATCATCTACTCAATATGGCCAATGCACACACCAAATATGAGATTAGTCACACTTACTGTTCTTGAGATACCCTGTTTACAAGCAATTTCTAAGGAATTTACCTATTGACCTCTCGTGACCCCAAATGACCTTTGACCACCACCAAAGAACAATAGGGATCATCTACTTCATATGACCAACGCACACACCACATATGAGCATAATCACATGTACCATTCTCGAGATATCGTGTTTACAAGGTGTTGACCTTTTGACCTCTCGTGACCCCAAATGACCTTTGATCTCCACCAAAAACAATAGGGATCATCTACTCAATATGGCCAATGCACACACCAAATATGAGATTAGTCACACTTACTCTTCTTGAGATACCATGTTTACGAGCAATTTCTAAGGAATTTACCTATTGACCTCTCGTGACCCCAAATGACCTTTGACCTAAAAGGAAATTGATAGGGATCATCTACTTAATAAGACCAACCCACACACAAAATATGAGCATAGTCACATGTACCGTTCTCAAGATATCGTGTTTACAAGGTTTTGACCTTTTGACCTCTCGTGACCCCAAATGACCTTTGATCTCCACCAAAAACAATAGGGATCATCTACTTAATATGACCATCCCACACACCAAATATGAGGTTAGTCACACTTACCCTTCTTGAGATATCGTGTTTACAAGCCAAAGCGTCACATACATACACACACACATACACACACACGACATCACCATCGCATAGATTCCTTGGCCTACGGCAAGGAATCAAAAAGAGCAATGCTCCTATGGAACCACACAGGTTGGTTGGTAGATTTAGAAGGAAGAGAGCAGTATTTTACAATACTGGAAATACCAAAGGATAGCTGGGGGAGAACGCTGTCAAAAATTTTACCAGTTTGACCATGCGCAGGGTAGATTTAGTGCAATAGTTTGCCAGCAGACAGGTAAGTGAGGAGCGTTGTAAACCCATGTGATTTTGCTCCAATCAGGGTTAACGATGAGGTGGTTGAGTTGGTGGGTCACTACAAATATTTACGAACTATTATCGATTGTAAGCTTACTTTCAAAGACTGAGGCTATGAGCTCAAAAGCTAACCAAAGATTATACTTCTTAAGGAAACTGAAATATTTTCAAGTTGATAAAACTATTCTTAGACTTTTTTATCAGTCAGTTATACAAAGTGTGCTAACTTTCAGCATCACTGGTATCTATGGACTGCTAAGTAAAGAATCTTCAGGAAAATTGGAAAAGATGGTTAAGGCTGCAAGCCGTGTTATTGGCCATGAAACATGTTTTAAAACCGTCTCTTAACTTTATAGTAATATGGTTCAACAGAAAACAGCCAAAATATTAAACGATACTACTCATCCTCTCTTCCCAAATTATGTTTTCCTTCGCTCAGGCAACAGGCTTCGTATGCCAAGTTCTAAAAATAACAGGTTCCGGTTTTCCTTTATACCTAATTCTATTTCCCTTTTTTAACTCGAAAGTTGTTCGGTAATTGTTGGTGGTTTTATACTTTTTATATTTTCAACGTTTTATTCTGTTTGACTTTGTGATTGTTTAATTGTGGGTTTTTTTTGTATGTATCTGTTTTTGTAGCGTTTTTATTTTTTATATTTGTTTTGCTGCAGGACGCCAAATTTCCACCTGATCGTGGACGAATAAATTTATCTTATCTTATCTAAGGGGGCGCCTATAGTTCCAAGAACTTGATTGGTCTGTGCCATATTCTTTCCCCTCGCTATCTTACGAAAAAAAAAAATTTCCGTCCCTTAGAACGAAAAAAACTAGAAAGCCAACAGGCTTAGTGATTCCTTACCGTATGATATATCATAGCAAACATGGAAACAAACATGACATGCATGAGATCCCATACAATTATCCTACTTAATTGAGATATAATACTAGTAGGTTCAAAACTTTTTGACCTCATGTGACCCAAAATGACCTTTCGACCCCTTAAAAACAATAGCGATCACCTTACCAACACGTGCATCAACATGAGTAATTTAAAATTAAGCTTAGTACAGAATGAGTATGGAAGTACTACCACCAGGGTATGAGATCCCTCACAGTTATCCCCCTAAAAATATTATGTCTACAAAGTTTGATCTAACTGTCACCTCAAACCTTTGATCTCCACACACAAGAGGAATTTCTCACACAGCTTTAATATTCCACAAAACTATCTCGTTACTTGATAAAGCGGTATTTTGAAACCATTTTTATCAAAAGTTTGGTCAATGGGAACAGCTCTCCATTCTGAAGTCTCTATGTTCCGATGCCTCTATGTTTCGAAAAGTCTGCATTGAGGTTAGTGTTTAAACAAGCCCTCATCGACACACTCTCCTACAAGCATTGGATCAAATACTGTGTTCTCACATACCCCGCGCTCGAGGTAATACTGTATTACCTCACGCTCGAGTAACGTGGGAACGCGGATTTGGTGTTTAAATTTTGATCCACCTCAAATCGCAGGGTTAAGCAGTTTTAAACATCGTGTTTGTTTTAATCAAGCAAGGTCACAGGTATTTATCGCACTGATGACACGTTTTTTCTTACATTTTGCTGTAATCGGTGTGTGAAATATTTGGTCTCGTTACTATGGTAACACTATCCAATCAACGAAACACTGGGTACGTGAGAACACAGACTGGAAAACACGGGGTTAGCCTGTGGTTTTGTCTGATTGTAAACACGAGTTAACACTGGGTGTTGCGGGGTATGTGAGACCAAGCCTAAAGAGACATCTGAACAGAGATGTGTAACCTTGGCTATTACTGACGGCAATTTTTTGCTTTTATGGGGAAATGCCCCACCTATTGTCTATGGTATCCTTTGCAAATTAACAAAAGCAGATATCCCTATTAATCCATAATTTAACAAGACTTTAATCTGCCTTTTGTCTACTTATACTGTAGGTACAGCATAACATACAGTCCAAGTTTTCCTTGTTTGATACACAGTAAACAACATTATGCTTGCTCTTATTACCTGAACTACTTTTAAATGACAGCAGCAATGCAAAATGAAATCTTAATACTTTTGAAAAGTGTCATAAAGGGTAATCTTGAAGCAATGGTTGTATGCATTAAGCTTTATGGTACATTTTTTTTTTGGGGGGGGGGAATAGTGACATGGATAGGAATGAAATGTGAGACGAATTCCCACTCGATGATGATATTTGACATAACTATGTAATCCTTCACACGGGGGTTACTTTTTGGTGTGGTTATCCAGATATAAGCAGAGATGAGGCAAGTAGTATGCTGATACATTTTATGCTATCAAAAATTTAAAACAAATTCTAGAATGAAACTAAGTGACAAATAAACACTGTAGAGCATATTGAAACTGTAAAGCAGAAACACCAATCTAGACAGACACCAATGTTTAAAGTTTTGTTCAACAAAATTCCTTATACAAACACACTATTTGTTCAATTCCACCAGCTTCTATGTAAGGACACTAATTTCTGAAGGGTGTCAATCTACAGTATTTCTAAGATGACTTTCAGTTTAGAAACTTGATCAGTGTACATGAACTTCTCCATCTCCAGACAATGGCTAGGCAAAAAACTTTTTATTTGTGGTCAGATGAGACAAGATAATGTGGACAGTTATTTTAACATGCTGGATTTAGCAGAGGTGTGACTTTCATGGAGGTCTGACATTTTGACCACAAATAGAGTACTGAATGCCTGCAGGAAATGGCAGGAAATAGGAAGTATATACAAACAATGGGCTGTCATGGTTGTTATGTAATGAGATAAAAATAAGCTCTCTTCAGAGGGTTTATAAGAGTCAATTAACACCACTTATACAGTAAAAAAGCTTAAGTCAATTGAGCTGTATGTTTGTATGAGGTAATCCTTCAGGACACTGTGGGGATAACTGGCAGTCAACTGTGAAAAATTGGGTGAGATAACTGTGACCAAATGGCAAAAGAATGGGTCAGTCACAATTTGATTCACTCTATTAGGCAATGACAGTTCATGTGCTGAAGGGTATTTGATACCAAATGATCAGTGTAAATTGATTCTTTTTTTGTAAAACTAACTAACTGTGGTATATCTAATTAATCAATTCCACTTCCAATTAATGCATGCTTGCATGCACATGTCCTCATGAGGACAGTAGGCACAAGGTTTGTCAAATATTAGCACTTTTTGCCACTAAATTTAATGTTTTCTTCAGGCTTTTCTTTACGGTTATTGAAAAGCAATGTAGGTATGTTATAAAGAGATTCTTGTGCATCACACAGAGTACTCTCTGTTCAAAGTTTATACTTATGAAGTTCCATATCAGTCATCTACTTAGTGTGCACAGAAGCATCTTCTAATATTTTCAGACTATGTCCCTAAATGACCCTTATAAAGACTGTTTAAACTCACACGTCCCACATCAGTTTCATGAAAATCTATTTACTTGTGGCTGCAAAATCAGCATACCCATGAGCATTGAAGCATGTATGCCAGCCTGATGAACAGATTTTGCATTTTAAGATTTTATATTTTGCTCTGCCCACTTTTTTCATATTTTAATACTTGGAACTTAATGTAATAACAGGGCACAATTTCATGCCAGAATCAACATACTGTACAGTAACTACCATGTGATGTGTCTTTTGTGCACCTTAGACCTTCTTCCTATGAGTTTGCTTCAGTACTTTACAAATGCATTTTCAAAATTACCTCACTAAAGAATTTACATAGTGAAGTTAATAAACTGTTCCAAAAAATTATATACACCTATGCCTATTACATTACACATGCCAAATTATTCTTACCCTTTCACCCTAACCGCTCATTGATATTAACTTCAACAGTTATATACTCTTTTGAGATATAGTGTTTGCAAGGTTTAGATGTTTTGAACTCTAATGACCCTAAAATGACCTTGACATCCAATAAAAACAATAGGGATCATCTACTCAATATATGGACAATCCAGTTAGTAAATTTGAGATTCCTAGCAGTTACCTTTTCTTGGACATATGGTGTTTACAAGTTTTTGAGCTTTTCATCTCTGATGACCCCAAATGACCTTTGACCTCCACCAAAAATAATTGTGATCATCTACTTAATATGGGCAATCCACCTGCTATGTACATGAGATCCCTCACATTTACCCTCTTAAGATACAGTGTTTACAAGGTTTTGACCTTTTTCCCTCTGGTGACCCCAAATGACCTTTGACCTCCATCAAAAACAATAGGGACCATCTACTCAATATGGACAATCAGCAAGGTAAGTATGAGATTGCTCACATTTTTCTTTCTGGAGATATCGTGTTTACAAGCAATTTCCAAGGTATTTACATTTTGACCTCTGGTGACCCCAAATGACATTTGACCTCTACCAAAAAAAATAGGGACCATCTACTCAATGTGGACAATCTACATGCCAAGTTTGAGATCCCTGGGGGTTACCGTTCTTGAGATATCGTGTTTACAAGCAGGCGTCACACACACACATACACACACACACACACACACACACACACATACACACACACGACATCACCATCGCATAGATTCCTTGCCTGCCTTCGGCAAGGAATCAAAAATCGCTTCCCTTAGACTTCAAATAGGAATTTTAAAGGATTGTGGCATGGAGTTTTAGTACATGGTAATTTTGTCAGTGACATTCTACTATAGCATAAATACAGCACAGATAAAACTTCTAGCACATAAATAGTTCAAGTTCTTTAACCAACTTGCGCACATGTTAGCGATGAGATAGGCAATTCCGTGGATTGCCCTCTTGTTTGCATTTTATCTGTTCTTAATTCAAACAGGAAAAAACCTGCTAATAATATGATAATTATGCAAACTGGAAAAAAACATTGCACCACATTTCATCTAAGGCCTTAAATTGTTCAACGATTTCTTAAAAAAGGGAGGAAAGGAGGAGTCAACCCATATCAGTCACAATTGTGCCCACTAGCAAATGATTCCTGGCCGGCAACGTCGCGCTTTTCTGGATAGTCGGCTATACTACCTTTATCAGCAGTAGGCAACGTATAAGCCTACAAGGTACAGCTTCACAGTAACGATAGATATAACAATCCATGTGTTGACAACGTCATTAGTCCAAAAACCTCCCCATGACAAAATCCTGACACACACACACACATACACACACACGACATCACCATCGCATAGATTCCTTGCCTGCCTTCGGCAAGGAATCAAAAATCGCTTCCCTTAGACTTCAAATAGGAATTTTAAAGGATTGTGGCATGGAGTTTTAGTACATGGTAATTTTGTCAGTGACATTCTACTATAGCATAAATACAGCACAGATAAAACTTCTAGCACATAAATAGTTCAAGTTCTTTAACCAACTTGCGCACATGTTAGCGATGAGATAGGCAATTCCGTGGATTGCCCTCTTGTTTGCATTTTATCTGTTCTTAATTCAAACAGGAAAAAACCTGCTAATAATATGATAATTATGCAAACTGGAAAAAAACATTGCACCACATTTCATCTAAGGCCTTAAATTGTTCAACGATTTCTTAAAAAAGGGAGGAAAGGAGGAGTCAACCCATATCAGTCACAATTGTGCCCACTAGCAAATGATTCCTGGCCGGCAACGTCGCGCTTTTCTGGATAGTCGGCTATACTACCTTTATCAGCAGTAGGCAACGTATAAGCCTACAAGGTACAGCTTCACAGTAACGATAGATATAACAATCCATGTGTTGACAACGTCATTAGTCCAAAAACCTCCCCATGACAAAATCCTGACTTCGCGCATGGTTTACATTATCATCTAGGAGTCTCTTTTGTCGCACATTCTTCAAATATAACTAACATTTCTATGTCACTTGGGTTTCATTTTGTTACTACTTACGACCTAGGGGAAATAAAATTCGGAAGGTTTTCTGGCTGAGAAGCTCAATAAAATTTGGTTGTATTTCCGTCCTCTCTTGCAAAGTTTTCTTCGAATGATTAGTGGATATATTTAACGGTTTTCTATCTAAAATTTCCCAGGTTACTACAATTTTCGTGCGTTCAATGAGGGTGAGTATTGCTGATAGAGGGGGCATTATCCAAGGTAGCCTGGAGCCTTCATTCCGCACGTAAAAGATGTAGCCCCGATAAACATCAGTCTCCACAACGATCTACTTGATTTTGCTTAGAAGAAAGTCAAATTCTCCTATAAAAGCCTCAAAATTCATATTTCGTTACAAAACTCCAACGTTTCCCAGTTTTTTTGTTTAATAGTGCCGAATTTTGGCAAATGAACTTGACTCCAAAAATGTTTTCAGATAAGATTCCTTTCTGCAAAGATATTCATACCTTCTGTATTTGATGTTAAGTAACATGAACCCACTGAGCTATATAATTGGAAGACGCACCTCAATGGGGAATACGCCGTGAATATGAAGCCAGATTTGGAGTCTCATAATAGAGGATGCTTCCTCAAGTCAATTCCACTGGCCCGGAAACACTAATAGTTGCTTAGACAAGGATGCACATGTATGTACGTGCTCGGCTACTAGTAGTTACAACCATGTTGACATACAGATAATCATAACTACCATTCTTATCTATTACAACCCCATTTAATCACACAAACATTTATTTCTGGATTGTGAAAATGTTGGACATTTTGTGCATGTAAGCATAGGAAGTTTCCAACTTCAAACTCATTGCAGACAATGATCTGAGAAAATATGAAATTATTATGAGAAACAAATACAGCACCACATCTATGGTAACTTTAGTAAGCACAGTACAAGTATTTTATTATAATTTCTCATATTTCCTTAAATGTACAATAACCAATAAATAAATTTTCTAACATTTCCACCACGTTACACTAACAAGCATACTTACATACTTAATTTATGGAACTGTTAATCTCATATTCTTTTCTTGTTATTTTACCCTTATACTTACATTATCTCCAATACTCCCCCTCCTTCCAAAAGAAAAAGTGATTTTCCATTTACCACATCTTCTTTAATTCAGTAATTTAAATTATTTAATGAATGAAAATGATCTTTGAAAAAGTAAAAAGTAGAATACTTTCAAGACAAAGCAGCAAAATGAAAAAAGGGTAAACAGTTGAAAACAGTAGAAATTGTTATTGAGTACACACAATAAAACTATGTATATAAAGCTGCATACAAGTAAGATTATAGCACCTACTGCATGCTTCAGAGTCATTCAATCATCCTCACCTTTGTACTTCATGTTGGGAATGTTTCCAATGTTTTTGTCAACATGACTGCGGCGCAAGCATAGACGTGGTGGGGTATGGTGACATATAGTCAGGGTAACCCTTTTGTCCGGACATGTTTTCTTTTGGTCTTTTCATACCCCTCTACATCAGGGAGCAGATAGCACTGATTTTGGATTCCAATGAGGGAGAAGCTTAAAGCCAAACTGTATTATTTACAGCAGCTCTGGTATCACTGGTCATCTGAGGATTCATGCAATGGGCAGTGCTATTTTTAAATCACAGGTACCCCATAAAAGACTCCACTTTCTATGCACTTGTTATATGGTGTAGAGGATATTATGTATACTAACCCATGCCCTCATTGGAAGGGTTACCCTGACTAAGTGACAAAAACATCCCATAAACATTTTTTCCAAACACATGACAGTGAAAGGCCCTCAATAATTATGCTCCTTCAAATCTGCATACAGTCATTTCAAGGACAACTCCATGTTTAGATTACAAGTCACCTCACACTGGAGTTGTAAGAGATTTTAAGTCCTACTAAAGACTGGAATTGCAACAACTTTTTCTGAAATCTCAAGCAACTTGTGATTTCACATGAAGTTAACATACAAATCCAAGCATAACAAATAATTACTTTCTTATATTACAGAAATTTTGTATTTTGCTTAAAAGAAGAAACTTTTGGTTACTTTCAGCATAAGGATTAACTTTTCACATCTCTGAAACAAAACTGCTGAGGCAATAATATATTATTGGAGAAGGGGGGCAGAAAACCGTATTTTTTACTTTTACCTCAAAATAATCCCTTTATCGTTAATAAATTATGAAAAGGTTACGAACATGTTCCAGGCATAATTATTTCATAATGCAAAATGCAAACCATACAAAACCACGAAGGTTGCATTCTCTAACTATCTAAAATACAACTAGCTCCCAAAACCTGACATATATGGTATCCTCCACAAATCCCTCCCCTCATTCTCACATCAACCTCAAACTAATGAACACCTTCTGAGTTGTTTTAATGATAGTACTCTTTTAAGGAGTTGGATATTTTAGCAATCAGAATTGTCACATTCAGTTGGAACACACTGTATCTACAGACACCTGAAAGCTTTCTTGCAAATTTATAACATCTACACAATATGACCTAATATAATTTGATTTAATGGTTCCAATGACCAATGCTCGTAGCCAAACATGCTCATTCAAATTCTGATGCTCACATGGAATGAACAATGACAACTGGCAAAAAGATTGAACCAATAAACAATACTGCCAGGCAATAATTCATCATTACATCACAGATCTGCCTATAAAGTATTGGTCCTAACTACCATTCTTCTCCTCCTCCACAGAAACTGACAATTTGCAAACCTCTTACAGAACAGTCATTACACAATGTCAGAATAACCACAAAAAAAAAACAGAAACCTCAAAAGCTATGCAATAAACAGTTTTCATAGCCATGTGACCTTTTTTTTTTTTTTTCAATTTGACACACAATATAGGGGTTAAGTGCAGATCTGTAACATTGACAAATAATAAATCTTTTGCTCTTTGCAACCATTCCATCATGGATCAACCTTTAAGTTTAGAGTGAACAAAGTATTCTTCCTGGGTACTTGAAATGCCAAGAATGATACATGAGGCTGTCATTGACTGCTTAACCTCATTTCCCAACATTGCATTTCCATCAAAATAACAGCTTCCTGGCTACTATTCACTTCTCCTAGCAAACTGACCATAAGGATACTTCTCAGTCATTGTAACAATGTACAATGCCAGTGCAACTGCAGACAAAACCAAGGTACCTAACCATTCAATGACTTTTCCACCCCTGTGGGGCTGGGGGTTGTAGAATACATCCACAGTATTTCCTGCCTGTGAAAGGCAACTAAAGGTAGACAAGACTTGGACCATAGTTGAAAATTATTAAATTTACACTTTGAACAGAACTTTTTATCAAGTTGACTGACACTATGTATCACAGCCATGTTGGTGTGTCTTTAAATCTCATCTAAATAAATAACTCAATGACTTTTCCAGGACCTTTTAAAAAATGCCCATTTTCCCTGACTTTCCAGGCTTGAAAATTCAATTTCAGATTTCTCAGACTTTCCATGATTTCCAAGACCTGTACCAACCCTGGAAACAATTTTTTTGTACCCATTAAAAGCTACACAGGAAAAAGAATTCACTGAAATAAAGGCCTTTATATCTTGTAATCTAGCTGACTTACAAATCAGTCTATATATTGAACCTCCTAACCAAAATATTAAAATTTGATTATTTCATCCAAGGCAGTAATGCTTGTTACAAAATCTGCAGGAAGTCCAAGTAAACCTTACTTTATTAATATAAACTCATGTATGCAGGCATAAAGTACTGACCAAAAAGTTAATCAAAATAAAAAGTCACTTAGAGGTGAATGCAAACACCTCAACTTGAATTAGTGTAGTAGACAATCATGTTTAATATATAACTGCTTTGGATTGTCACATGCAAATATATTTCCTTCTCAACTGAAAAATTTACAAGCTCCAACTGCTACGTTCACCTTGAAAGAAGCAATATTAAATCCTGACATATCCTGAAATATGGAAGAAAAATCTGAGGAAAATTGTGACATTTAGCTGATACTTCAAAACAAGTTTGTAGCTACTGTATTTGCCCTACAATATAACTCTTTCGAATGATGCATTTTTTTTTTTTTATTTACATTAGTAAGCAAACATTCTGATTGTTTCAACTAAAAGGAAGACAAGATGCAAATACTTTTTGGAAACCTTTCAACCCCAGTCACATCGCCATGACTACTACCAACACAACTGGACAGGATGACACCTTGGCTATATTCCTTGTGGTATGGCCAGTTCCACAATTAAAGTTTTGTCATGTGATGTTGTCAAAGGCCATCGGCATGTTTGAACATGTTAAACTGTAGTTGGATGCAGTCAGTGCACCAGAGTGTCTACCATTTATATAAATTGTCTACAATGAAGAGTTGGAAGTAGTTGTAGTGGAGTGTCCTAGGGTTTACATGAAGACTTGAAATGAGAACTTTGGTACAAGATCACTTTTTCTGGGCCTCACTTAGAATTCTTAGGATGTGAAGGAAAAGGTTGATAATATCTAAATAAAGATTGATACAGGCCATGATGTATTCTTCTGGGGAAACCTTATGCATGATCATACTGGTGTCAAATACAATAAAGAGGCTGAAAATGAGGGCTCCGCTGACACTAAGACACCACTCCAGGGTATCGGAGTAAGGGAAGAGGAATCTCATGAAGCCTCCTAGTACAAGGATCAGCAGGGCAACATATAAACTGAAAAAAAAATAAAAAAAATATATAGGTAACAAAGTCAAATCCTACTAATCACTCAAATAGCAACAAACAAAACTAACAATTTTTCATGGTGGCCCTTAGGCAATAAGCCTGCATGGCACCATTCACTGAATCTAAAACCCTGTAAGTGATTTTGATCCCATACAGACCCTGAATTTTGATGTGTTTAATTATTTGCACACCTAGATACAGAATGGGAACTCATATACATCTATTAAAGTTTAATAAAATAGCTCATCTACAATACTTCTAAACCTCCTTAACCCTTTACCGTTGTGCTCCGACCGGGGCATATTTGGCCGCCTTGGGAGGGGGCGGAAAAGTGGACGTAGCATGCCCCGCATCAGCTTCCGTAGGCTATTGACCCCGTGACCTTAAACTATCGTCTCTCTCGTTGTTGTGGCCAAATTTTTGGGTTGCTACTCACAGTTTCAAGTTCCCCATGAAACAGTAAAGATGAGTGACAGCCTTGCTCTCTGCCTGGGTCCAAAAGGACCCAAACAATGGTAAAGGGTTAAGAGTGTGATTTGTAGCACACCTTGAAAATCTTAAAGTCAAGACCTGTCTATAACATTCATAAGATGCTCTATATGAGTCACAGTTTCAGAGAAACACAAAGACAACTCACCCTGCTCCCCATGAACTGAAATCTCTTTTGCTTTGGAATGTGTACAAGACCAGACCAACAGAGACTGCTAAGGTTAGAATGAAGGCTTCCAAGACTACACTCTTGTCATAGAATGTAACAACTGTACCAACTGTATAAGCTTCAAGAAGTGTCTGTCAAAATGAAATATGATAACAGTTATGCACCCAAATTGATTCTTCAATATTACATTAGAAATTAATGTTGCAACAGATAAAGGAAAGAATAAGACCTTGCAATGATTCCAGTAAAGGTGCTGCTTGAATAGAGATAAATTAATTAATAAATACTGGATGTAAATAATATTATTGATGGGATATGACCATTTGTGAAAGTGGTTTTATAATATAAAGAATATAAGGGAACATAGAGTTACTCTAAAATCTTTTGAATTAAAGGTCAAACATCACTGGATACATGCATCACAACAGGATAGGCTTTCACAATTATTCCATAAATGATAATAGATATAATTGATAATAGATATCAAACCCCTAATAACCTTAATTCGATTATTCTGGGTCTAATCCCCTGAAACTTTTCTATCTAAATGTAACCCATTGCAGCATCACCAAACAGCGTGTACATGTGACCTGTAGGATATAACCTCTAAATTAGATACATTACAAACTGTCACAAAATCAATAGCTTTTTAGTAAGTCATGATTACATCCCCTCTCTAAAATGATAACACAAAAATAGTTTAAACCAGAAAGCCAAAAGGCTTAGTGACTCCTTGCCATAAAAAACCTTACCTGCTTTCAAATTGACAGTGTTTGATAGATTTTTTTTTACATTTTAGGCACAGTATTTTTGCAATTTTACAGCTGGTGACCTCAAATGACCTTTGACCTCTACCAAAAACAAAAGGCTTCTTTCTCTCAACATGACAAATCTATATACCAAATATGAAGAGTATATGTCACTCCTACCTGAAGATATCATGTTTACAAGCCATTTTCAGTGCTTTCGTATTTTTACCGCTGGTGACCTCAAATGACCTTTGACCTCAACCAAAAACAATAGGGTTCTTCCTCTCAACATGACAAACCTATATACCAAGTATGAGAAGTGTCGGTCACTCCTATCAGAAGAAATCAGGTTTAAAAGCTATTTTCGAAGTTTTCGCAATTTTACTGCTAGTGACCTCAAATGACCTTTGACCTCTACCAAAAACAATAGGCTTCTTTCTCTCAACATGAAAAATCTATAAACCAAATATGAAGAGTGTTGGTCATTCCTATCAGAAGATATGTTTACAAGCCATTTTCGGCGTTTTCGCAATTTTACCGCTGGTGATCTTTGACATCTACCAAAAACAATAGGGTCCTTCCTCTCAACATGACAAACCTATATACCAAGTATGAGAAGTGTCCGTCACTCCTATCAGAAGAAATCAGGTTTAAAAGCCACTTTCGAAGTTTTCGCAATTTTACTGCTAGTGACCTCAAATGACCTTTGACCTCTACCAACCAGAATGCAAAAATGCATTGAGGTTTCGATGATACATACATGCTCTTTTTAATAAAATGCTACATTTGTTGTAACGACTGGTGACCCAAAGTGACTTTTGACTCAACCTGTAAGTAGCTGGTTTTTCTTTTAACCAAAACATTTCTATATTCAAAAAGCCAAATTTCTATTGTGCCTTAAGATATTCTGCAAACAAGGTTTACAGAGTTTGATGCCAGGTGATACCAGATGGCCACTGAACTCCACCAAAAACAACAGGTACAGTACTTTCAACTCACCGCAACTCATACACACACTAATTGTGAAATACATCCACGTTTCGTACCTTGAGCTGTCCTATACAGGTTTTTGGAGTTTGACCCCCCTTTGACCCCAAATGACCTTTGACCTTTACCAAAATCAATAGGGTTCTTCCTTACATCATAATGCATTAACATATCAAGTTTAAAATCAATCCAAGCTTCCTACCTTGAGATATTGTTTAAAAAAGTGTTCAGAATTTGTCCCCTTCTGACCTTTGACCTCCACCAAAATAAATAGGGTTCTTCTTTACATCATAACGCATCAACATACCAAGTTTGAAATGAATACAAGTTTCCTACGATGATGTATCATGTAAACAAAGATTTCAGGGTTTGACTCCATGTGACCTCAAATGACCTTCGACCTCCACCAAAATTAATTGGGTTTTTCCTTTATTCAAAACCCATTAACTTTAACCTATCAAGTTTGAAAGGAATCCAAGTTTTTTACCTTGAGATATAGTGTAATTAAGGATTTCGGGGTTTGACCCCATAGGACCCCATGTGACCTTAGACCTCCAAGAAAATAAATCGGATTCTTTCTTACATCATAACACATCAACATACCAAGTTTGAAATGAATCCAAGTTTCCTACCACGAGATATTGTGTAAACAAGGACCTCCGGGTTTGACCCCATGTGACCCCAAATAACCTTTTACCTCCACCAAAATCAATAGGGTTCTTCCTTACATCATAACACATCAACATATCAAGTTTGAAAAGAATCCACATTTCCTACCTTGCGATAAAGTGTAAACAAGGATATCAGGGTTTGACCCCATGTGACCCTAAATGACCTTTGACTCCCACGAAAATACATTGGGTTCTTTCTCACATCATAACGCATCAACGTATCAAGTTTGAAATTAATCCAATTTTCCTACCATGAAATATCGTGTAAACAAGGATTTCGGGGTTTGACCCCATGTGACCCCAAATGACCTTTAACCTCCACCAAAATCAATAGGGTTCTTTCTTACATCATAACGCATCAACGTATCAAGTTTGAAATTAATCCAATTTTCCTACCATGAGATATCGTGTAAACAAGGATTTCGGGGTTTGACCCCATGTGACCCCAAATGACCTTTAACCTCCACCAAAATCAATAGGGTTCTTTCTTACATCATAACGCATCAACGTATCAAGTTTGAAATTTATCCAATTTTCCTACCACGAGATATCTTGTAAACAAGTATTTCAGGGTTTGGCCCCCTGTGACCCCAAATGACCTTTGACCTCCACCAAAATCAAAAGGGTTCTTCCTTACATCATAACGCATCAACGTATCAAGTTTGAAATTTATCCAATTTTCCTACCATGAGATATCGTGTAAACAAGGATTTCCGGGTTTGACCCCCTGTGACCCCAAATGACCTTTGACCTCCACCAAAATCAATAGGGTTCTTCCTCTTAGTATGGGGTATCTGTGTACCAAGTTTGAGAATTGTCAGATCTTCCCTTCTCAAGATATCGTGTAAACAAGCAAAGTGTCACAAACACACACATACACACACACGACATCACCATCGCATAGATTCCTTGCCTGCCTACGGCAAGGAATCAAAAACATCAAAGACTTCTCCCTGATGTAGAATGAAGACTGAAAATGAATACATTGCTCACTCATTCAGATTAAACTATGAGTTCCATCATAAATTTTCCCCAAATTTTCTTGAGCTTCCCTGATTTTTTCAATTCTTAATTTATTTTATGATTTCTTCCATTTTCAAGATTACTTCAATTGTGTTCTCATGCAATAATCTTTCAGGCTTTCATTTTTAAAGTTTTCAGTATGACCCAGCCAGGAGTCGAGGTCAAGAAACTTAATTTGAAAACATATCTTTCTACAAATCTTTTTTTTTTTCATTTGCTGTTCTGTCTAAAGTCCCACTGTTGGCTCTTTTTAACCGAAGATGGAGAAGATTTTATCAGAATCCAATGTGAATTGGTTGTAGTGTGACTGCCACTATAAACTTACAAATACTCCAAGTAAGATCATGTTTGCTGGAGCATCCTTCCTCTTCACCATCAAAGCCATCATGACAACAAACGTAAGGACAAAATTAAACATCAGAAAACCTGGGCTGAAAAGGGGAAACATAAAGTAATCACAATTCACTTTTCAACAAATGACTTGAACACTTTTCTTAAAACTTAAAAGCAGGTATCAAAAAGTAGCTGTACAGTATTTTGTTTCTCTTGTTATTTTGGTATGGTAATTTCTCATGGTTATGAGGACAGAGGTAGATCATGGCGAAAGGGAGGTGCGGTGCTAGAACTTCTCAGAGTTCTGCATATTACTTGCAGTGAGCAATTAATGTGCAATTAAGATGCAGCAAGAGGTAAGTACAGTAAAACACCCACAGGAAGGTGGTGAGGAAGTTATTTCATAGGCATCCTTTCATTAAATTATACCACCCCTCCCACCAATAATATGAACACCAAACACTTTTCTCAATCCAATAAATAAATTATCACCATGAATGCAAAATAATGCATTTTTCTTTTCAAAAATATCAGGATTATAAAACATACATTAAATGGCAAAAATAACAAGTACATATGTCAGTGCCCACTGTAACTGCATATGATACAGAAGGCAAAGATTTATGCAATACATTGGCAAAACTGTGGAACAAGTCTGTTGGTAAGTACACCATAAATATGGCTTCATGCACATGCAAAGATTTACAATACTGTGATATCTGTATTCTCCATGTATTATAGTTTTACCTTTGCTGAACAAATCCCTTTAAAGTTTCAGAAAACAGGAACATTGCTGATACCGCTGTTGTCAGGAGAAGCTGGCATGTAAGGATAGAGAATACTTTACGTAGAAAGCCTGCAAAGAGAAAGGATATCCGATGGATAGTTGCAGTAATGGTAGACCTAAGCTAAACTTGGCTACACACCCAGTATGACTGTCCAACTACTGTTCAACATACACTGGGGGACTTGCTGATGACAGTATGTTCATACCAAACAGCAATTTGGACTTTTTATTGAGGAAACATCACTTTTCTTAGAGCATTAGACATGTGCTGCATAGACAAAGGAACTCCAAGACTGACTGTAGTAAAAAAAAATTAAACATCTACTGCAGAATTCTCCCTAGAATTCAAAAATATGTGGTGATTTTGTAAATATTTTTTCATAATAACATCATGATGTCCCATTCACAGTCACTGATCAAATGCTACTGTACCTTCTATCACATCATCCAGGTTAGTGTTTCTATACACAGAACATGAAAGCATAAATTTCACCTAGCATCAAAACCAAAGATGACTCAAAGTGAATTTAGCAAAAAGTTGGGAATAATCAAAGGCAATGGTTTTCACACTTTTGTGAAATGGGACATTTTTCAAAGCTAACTGCACCTTACCAATTATAACAGATAATGCATGTTTCTTTTGACCTTGATGCCCCCGACAGTAGTAACTTAAATTCCTAACTAAACCTAACTAAACCAATGAAATACTTGGCTGTATGCAAAGAATTATTAAGTACACGTATGTTGGTCCTTAACCCTTTACCGTTGTTTGGGTCCTTTTGGACCCATACAGAGAGCTCAGCCGTCACCCATCTTTACTGTTTCACGTGGAGTTCGAAACTGCGAGTAGCTACCCGAAAATTCCGCCACAACAACGTGAGAGACAATAGATTAAGGTCACGGGGTCAATGGCCTATGGAAGCTGATGCGAGACGTGCTACGTCCACTTTTCTGCCCACTCCCGAGGCGCGCAAATATGCCCCGATCGGAGCACGACGGTAAAGGGTTAATGTAAACTATCTGCACCACTCGGCTGTGCACACACGCAGAGACAGTGGCATCAGCTTTGCAGTGAACACGCTCCACAGGCTTATTTTAACCCTTTACCGTTGTTTGGGTCCTTTTGGACCCATATGGAGAGCTCCCCTGTCACCCATCTTTACTGTTTCACGCGGAGCTCGAAACTGCGAGTAGCTACCCGAAAATTCGGCCACAACAACGTGAGAGACAATAGATTAAGGTCACGGGGTCAATGGCCTACGGATGCTGATGTGGGGCGTGCTACGTCCGCTTTTCCGCCCACTCCCGAGGCGCGCAAATATGCCCCGATCAGAGCACAACGGTAAAGGGTTAATATGGTGATGTAACTTTACCCATTCTGACTTCAACATGTGCAGTAGCAACATTTGATCCATATCTGAAGTCATCCATGATGCTATCTTCTCCAAAATCTGCCTTTATAGATCCCATGACTGAATTATTGTATTTTTTCTTATCATAAAATCTGTGAAGTTAAAAGAAATACGATCAAAGCCATGTTGAAAACTTTGTGAAGCTACTGTATGATACCATATTTCAAAAGGCATATTGTTGCACAGGTATTTGTAAAATCAAAATTTTATTAAGGGGTGTCACTCATCCCAGACTTCCTTTAAGGGATCATCCTTTTTATTTGATTTTCACAAATTATCAAAAAACATGCAAAAATCACATCTCCAAATACTGTATGTTATCGAAGTATGGTACAAGAAAAAGAAGTCATTTTTAGAAAGAGTATGCCTTTAATAAGAAATAGTTATCCAAAGGAACACCATTTAGAACAAAATTGGTTGTCCTGCAGGAAATCCAGTAGTCCCACTAGGGCTACGCCCAAAGGTGGAATTAATTAGTCACTGGGATCTGGGCACTGTTTGGCATCCATTTCTTGCCAAACAGTGCCCATTTCACAGTGTAAAATATGTTAGCAGATGTCACTTTTTAACAAAAAGTACACAAAATTTTATTCTTCAACAGTGTATACTGTAGCTTTAGGAAAATTAGTTGGTTGCCCAAAGGAAAACCTTTCAGCAGAAAACTGATTGTCCTGCAGGAAATTCTGCAGTCCCAGAGAAGGCAACAGTTCCAAAAATTTGCTTTAAGTTCTATAGTAAATTTGAGAAGAAAGAAGCTATGTGTTGATAACAGCTGGAATTTGTGGTAAATTAGGAAATTACATGTTGGTTGACTTCATTTTTATTCTTGAATGCACAGAAATTACACTTGATGCACCAAAAACTTTTGTAATACTTGGAAGACTAATCTAACAGAAATTTGGGTCATCTCTGACACCCAGATGCCTGCTGAAATCCTTCACTGTTAAGCATAAAAAGCAGATGCAATTGTGCTGTCCTTGTTATACCAAAAATATGGGGACCAGGGGCCCTTTTCACCTTTTGATAGAAAAGGCTCCTGGTGCAGCTATTGTAAACCTAATTTTATCCTTGATGAACATGATCAACACAACCAACACCACTAAGTGCAGAAAAGTATAAACTGTTTCTCATTTTTAGAAGAAAGAGAATACAGCTCAGCTTCTTACAGTACCTTGCACAATGCAATGTCATGGATGACAGGGTGCAAAGCCAGTTCTAAAGTTACACTGAGATATCTGCCCTGACATGCTTCTAAAACAAAGTTGCGAAATACTGTAGTACGCAGAGCAATGTAAAATTACATTGGCAGATGTATTTAGTTATCACGCAATCATTCCTCATACTAATGTTAGTTAAAGAATACAGAAAAATAATCAAATTTACTTTTGATTTTCATTTCTCAAGATACTAGCATTTGAACAAGACAAATTTTCTTCATTGGATGTACCAGAAGCAAGCAGGCAAGGTGTGATATGAGTTCACACTGTTACAGTAGCTACTCTTTTTCTTAACATGCCACTCAATTCTGACATTTTTTATTCCATTGGTGTGTATTCTAAGCAATGGAGTTTTAATTAGAGTATTAATGCTGTAGAATCTCAATAAATTGTGAATGTTTAAGATACAAAGTTTCCATATTGTTGCTGATGATATTTGATGTAAATATAAAGTCCTCCTTTGGTGCTTTGCATTAAAAGATTATCCATATCCTGTTGCCTTTCATGCCCAAAAATGATCAAATGCATCCAGGCAATTCATTATTTAATGCATTATGTAACAGATCCTCAAATACACTTCAATATAAACTCTTGAGGGGTAAATTTTTTCATCACAACATATAGACATTGATCATTGCTCCTGGACACATTATGTGCACTACACTGTAACTGTAAATTGTAAATAAGCTTACAGTATTCCTCTCAGGATAGCTACTCAGCAAATATCTGGTTACAGAGCCTTCCTTTATGGTCAGACTAAGTAAGATTATCTTACAGTTACTTCATGCTTGATTTAGCAGAGGTGTGAGAACAAGCCTCTAACATATGAAAGTTTAACTATAAAATGAAAACATTCCCAGTCAGTAGGTATCCGTGCCTACAATAGCAACCAAAGTGCTGTGTGCAAAGAAATGACAGTTTCCATGAAATTTTCATGACAACTGAAGAGTTTTACCATGAATTTTCCCTGAAAAACAACACTTAGCAACCATCACTTTTTTAATGAGAAAAAATTCAATGTCTTCTGCCCCCAACTTGAAGAGCATACCCTCAAATTCTCAAAGACATTGACCGCTGATCAAGTCACATTCCCTTGCTACAAAGAAATTTCACTTACTGGCTAGAGTGGTAGACTTGCCCCAATCTCTCAAGATGTTCCCTCCCAGCTGTAAGGATTCTCCTCTGTCACTAATCCTTCTCTACGTGTCACCCCTTTGACCTCTCCCAATGCACCTCTGCAGAAAAACCAACTACTCACATTCTCCACTTTCCACTTCCACTCTTTATAACGCCAATACACACTGTGCTTACCAACCCATATCGGCCAACACACCTCGACCGTTAATGCTGGCTAACAAGTTCTTACACTCACTGCTTCAAACATTTCGACAATGAACCATTGTAACCATCGTGTGTGGCAGATTCCTGTTTACACTCTGGGCACATATCAACCAGCGGAGATCTGGCTGGCTTGAGAGACTTGTAACTTAAACAACCAGGGATGTGGAATTTTGGGTGGTTCAGTTTTTAATCACTAATCTCTGTAGCCAATGAAAAGCTTACTATATGTAAAGAGACAGAATGACGCACTGTTCATCATACAATGATCTTAATGAATATCCAGCAAAAGTCGCACAATGCCGAAGTCGATTGGATGATACAGTGAACTATCTTGGAATATATTCATTTGATTTCTAAGATGCATAAAACAATAGAGAAGTTAAAAATGATGATGTAAACAGTTGCAAAAAAACAAGTCTCTCATGGCAGGCAGCAAGTTTGATCTGAACCCTCAGCAGGCTCGAGTGTGCGAGCTGTGTACAGTCTTCAAGAACAGTTGTTAACAGGTATACAGCACTTGCTCGTGGAAGTTGCAGCAATGGGCAGTGAGAAGTAATTTGAATGGTTGCATTGGAGCGCAATGCGATGGAATCACCGTGAAGAATAGGAACACAAATAAAATGAAAGGTGGATGGAAGGACTACATGAGAGACTTGGGGCAAGTCTACTATCTAGACAATATCTTAATACATGCAATGAATTGACATAAAAATGTTATGGCTTAAGGGCTTAATGTAGGGCAGTGGTTCTCAAAGTGGTCCCTACCGCCCCCTGGAGGGTGTTGAAAAGTTTCAAGGGGGCACTGAGGAGTTTGCAAGCAATAGGGGGTGTTGGCTTTGACTAGGGGGTCCATGGAGGTTCTCATACATTCGTGCAATAAAAGAACCTAAGAGGTTGCAGAGTGGTTGACACAGACCGTCTTCTCCGAAAGGTTTAGCAACTACTGACAAAAATTTACCCAATATAAAACTTATCTGGGTCATTTTGGTGCTGGAAATTGAAAGCTGAAAGCTCACAGTCAAAGACTTATATAAATATGATGGCATGTTGGGTGGGAGGGGGGCATTGGATCAGTCATGGGTGCCTTATGGGGGCAGTATTTTGAAAAAGTTTGAGAACCACTGATATAGGGCATCCCTTATCAATCCAAGTTCAAAATAATAGAATGAAAAACAAAATCCAGAAAGCCAAAAGGCTTAGTGATTCCTTGCCACTGAAATTTAAGCCTATCTTCTTTTTTTCAAATTGACAGTGCTTCGTAATAAAATGTTTTTCAATTTGACAGTGCTCCAAAATGTACCCACAAAGTATACATGCAAGAATCAAAGCTTTCAACAAGAACTAGGGTTCTGCTCATGGTATCACATCCACATAATATGTGTGAAATTTTGCAGTATCTAAGACTCCAATCATGGGAAATTTACCATTTCACCTCTCGTGATCCCAAATGACCTTTGACCTCCAGAAAAATCAATAGGGATCATCTACTCAACATGTCCAACCTACACATCAAATATCAGCACAGTCACGGTTCTTAAAATATTGTGTTTAAAACGTTTTGACCCTTTGACCTCTCGTGACCCCAAACGACCTTTAACCTCCATCAAAAACAATAGGGATCATCTACTCAATACGGTCAACCTACACGTCACATATGAGCATAGTCAAATGTACAGTTCTTGAGATATCGAGTTTAAAATGTTTTGACCTTTTGACCTCTCGTGACCCCAAACGACCTTTGACCTCCACCAAAAACTATAGGGATCATCTACTCAATATGGCCAACCCACACACCAAATATTAAATTAGTCACCCTTACCCTTCTTGAGATAACGTGTTTACAAGCAATTTCTAAGGAATTTACCATTTGACCTCTTGTGACCCCAAATGACCTTTGACCTCCACCAAAAACAATAGGGACCAGCTACTCAAAATGAACAACCCACACATTAAATATGAGCACAGCCACATGTACCGTTCTTGAGTTATCAAGTTTACAAGGTTTTGACCTTTTGACCTCTCGTGACCCCAAACGACCTTTGACCTCCACCAAAGACAATAGGGATCATCTACTCAATATGGCCAACCCACACACCAAATATGAGATTAGTCACGCTGACCCTTCTTGAGATATCGTGTTTACAAGCAATTTCTAAGGAATTTACAACTTGACCTCTCTTGACCCCAAATGACCTTTGACCTCCACAAAAATCCATCGGGATCATCTACTCAATATGCCATGGCCAATCCAAACACCAAATATGAGCACAGCCACATGTGACGTTCTTGAGTTACAGAGTTTACGTTTTGACCTATCATGACCCCAAATGACCTTTGACCTCCACCAAAAACAAAAGGGATCATCTACTCAATATGGCAAACCCACACACCGAATATGAGATTAGTAACATTTACCCTTCTTGAGATATCGTGTTCACAAGCCAAAGCATCACATACACATACACATACACAAAGACTTTAGGCAGGGAATCATTTGCCCACCAGAAGTGCTCTCAAATACTTTTCATCAGTTACCTTTCAACCCTGTCAGTTGAATAATCTGTGAGTGGATGGATTCTTTAGTAACTTGAAGAATTAACATTTTATCAATGTTCCTCAGTTTGTAAAGGGCATAGATGTACTAGAATTGTTGTCTACTGTAGCATGGTTGGAAAAACGAATGATTCTACTTTCTACAGTACCCAGTTTCATTTGAAACTAGAAAGCCAACAGGCTTAGTGATTCCTTGCCGTATGATATATCATAGCAAACATGGAAACAAACATGACATGCATGAGATCCCATACAATTATCCTACTTAATTGAGATATAATACTAGTAAGGTCAAAACTTTTTGACCTCATGTGACCCAAAATGACCTTTCGACCCCTTAAAAACAATAGCGATCACCTTACCAACACGTCCATCAACATGAGTAATTCAAAATTAAGCTTAGTACAGAATGAGTATGGAAGTACTACCACCATGGTATGAGATCCCTCACAGTTATCCCCCTAAAAATATGTCTACAAACTTTGTTCTAATTGTCACCTCAAACCTTTGATCTCCACACACAAGAGGAATTTCTCACACAGCTTTAATATTCCAGAAAACTGTCTCATTAAACTATTGAAACCATTTTTATCAAAAGTTTGGTCAATGGGGACAGCTCTCCATTCTGAAGTCTCTATGTTCCGATGCCTCTATGTTTCGAAAAGTCGGCATTGAGGTTAGTGTTTAAACAAGCCCTCATCAACACACTCTCCTACAAGCATTGGATCAAATACTGTGCTCTCACATACCCCGCACTCGAGGTAACACTGTATTACCTCACGCTCCAGTAACGTGGGAACGTGGGGTCCATGTTTAAATTTCGATCCACCTCAAATCGCAGGGTTAAGCAGTTTTAAACATCGTGTTTGTTAATAATCAAGCAAGGTCACAGGTATTTATCGCACTGATGACAGGTATTTTCTTACATTTTGCTGTAATCGGTGTGTGAAATATTTGGCCTCGTTTCTATGGTACAGTAACACTATCCAATCAACGAAACACTGGGTACGTGAAGAACACAGACTGGAAAACACGGGGTTAGCCTGTGGTTTTGTCTGATTGTAAACACGAGTTAACACTGGGTGTTGCGGGGTATGTGAGACCAAGCCTAAAGAGACATCTGAACAGAGATGTGTAACCTTGGCTATTACTGACTGCAATTTTTGCTTTATGGGGGAAATGCCCCACCCATTGTCTATGGTATCCTTTGCAAATTAACAAAAGCAGATATCCCTATTAATCCATAATTTAACAAGACTTTTAATTCGCCTTTTGTCTACTTATACTGTAGGTACAGCATAACATACAGTACAAGTTTTCCTTGTTTGATACACAGTATACAACATTATGCTTGCTCTTATTACCTGAACTACTTCTAAATGACAGCAGCAATGCAAAATAAAATCTTAATACTTTTGAAAAGTGTCATAAAGGGTAATCTTGAAGCAATGGTTCTATGCATTAAGCTTTATGGTACACTTTTTTTTTGGGGGGGGGAGGATAGTGACATGGATAAAAATGAAATGTGAGACAAGAATTCCCACTCGATGATATTTGACATAACTATATAATCCTTCACACAGGGGTTACTTTTTTGGTGCGGTTATCCAGATATAAGCAGAGATGAGGCAAGTAGTATGCTGATACATTTTATGCTATCAAAAATTTAAAACAAATTCTAGAATGAAACTAAGTGACAAATAATCACTGTAGAGCATATTGAAACTGTAAAGCAGAAACATCAATCTAGACAGACACCAATGTTTAAAGTTTTGTTCAACAAAATTCCTTATACAAACACACTATTTGTTCAATTCCACCAGCTTCTATGTAAAGGACACTAATTTCTGAAGGGTGTCAATCTACAGTATTTCTAAGATGACTTTCAGTTTAGAAACTTGATGAGTGTACATGAACTTCTCCATCTCCAGACAATTGCTAGGCAAACAACTTTTATTTGTGGTCAGATGAGACAAGATAATGTGGACAGTTATTTTATGCTGGATTTAGCAGAGGTGTGACTTTCATGGAGGTCTGACATTTTGACCACAAATAGAGTACTGAATGCCTGCAGGGAATGGCAGGAAATAGGAGTATATACAAACAATGAAACAATGGGCTGTCATGGTTATGTACTGAGATAAAAATAAGCTTTCTTCAGAGGGTTTATAAGAGTCAATTAACACCACTTATACAGTAAAAGACTTAAGTCAATTGAGCTGTATGTTTGTATGAGGTAATCCTTCAGGACACTGTGGGGATAACTGGCAGTCAACTGTGAAAAATTGGGCGAGATAACTGTGACCAAATGGCAAAGAATGGGTCATTCACTCTATTAGGCAATGGCAGTTCATGTGCGCTGAAGGGTATTTGATACCAAATGATCAATGAAAATTAGGTTCTTTTTTGTAAAACTAAGTAACTGTGGTATATCTAATTAATCAATTCCCACTTCCAATTAATGCATGCTTGCATGCACATGTCCTCATGAGGACAGTAGGCACAAGGTTTGTCAAATATTAGAACTTTTTGCCACTAAATTTAATGTTTTCTTCAGGTTTTCTTTAAGGTTATTGAAAAAGCAATGTAGGTATGTTATAAAAGAGATTCTTGTGCATCACACAGAGTACTCTCTGTTCAAAGTTTATACTTATGAAGTTCCACATCAGTCATCTACTTAGTGTGCACACAAGCATCTTCTAATATTTTCAGACTATGTCCCTAAATGACCCTTATACAGACTGTTTAAACTCACATGTTCCACATCAGTTTCATGAAAATCTATTTACTTGTGGCTGCAAAATCAGCATACCCATGAGCATTGAAGCATGTATGCCAGCCTGATGAACAGATTTTGCCTTTTAAGATTTTATATTTTGCTCTGTCCACTTTTTCATGTATTAATACTTGGAACTTAATGTAATAACAGGGCACAATTTCATGCCAGCATCAACATAATGTACAGTAACTACCATGTGATGTGCCTTTTTGTGCACCTTAGACCTTCTTCCTATGAGTTTGCTTCAGTACTTTACAAATGCATTTTCAAAATTACCTCACTAAAGAATTTACATAGTGAAGTTAATAAACTGTTCCAAAAAAATTATATACCCTATGCCTATTACATTACACATGCCAAATTATTCTTACCCTTTCACCCTAACCGCTCATGGATATTAACTTCAACAGTTATATACTCTTTTGAGATATAGTGTTTGCAAGGTTTAGATGTTTTGAACTCTGATGACCCCAAATGACCTTTGACATCCAATAAAAACAATAGGGGTCATCTACTCAATATGGACAATCCACTTAGTAAATATGAAATTCCTGGCAGTTACCTTTCTTGACATATGGTGTTTACAAGTTTTTGAGCTTTTCATCTCTGATAACCCCAAATGACCTTTGACCTCCACCAAAAATAATAGTGATCATCTACTTAATATGGGCAATCCACCTGCTATGTATGAGATCCCTCACATTTACCCTTCTTGAGATACAGTGATTACAAGGTTTTGACCTTTTCCCCTCTGGTGACCCCAAATGACCTTTGACCTCCATCAAAAACAATACGGACCATCTACTCAATATGGACAATCAGCAAGGTAAGTATGAGATTGCTCACATTTTTCCTCCTGGAGATATCATGTTTACAAGCAATTTCCAAGGTATTTACATTTTGACCTCTGGTGACCCCAAATGACATTTGACCTCTACCAAAAAAATAGGGACCATCTACTCAATGTGGACAATCTACATGCCAAGTTTGAGATCCCTGGGGGTTACCGTTCTTGAGATATCGTGTTTACAAGCAGGCGTCACACACACACATACACACACACACACATACACACACACACACACGACATCACCATCGCATAGATTCCTTGCCTGCCTTCGGCAAGGAATCAAAAATGATTTAGAGCATACAATTCGTTCTTCCTGGAAGGAAAAGCGAAAAAATTTAGCATAACCAGAAAGCCAAAAGGCTTAGTGATTCCTTGCTGCTGAAATGTAAGGCCTTTTTTCACATTGACATTGCTTTGCAATGTTTTTCAATTAACAGGGCTCCATAATGTGCCCACAAAGTACACATGCAAGGCATCGAATCTTCCTACACTGAGATCCCCGTTGCCCGTCGTGAACCCAAATGACATTTGACCTCCACCAAAAACTTCTGGGACCATGTATTCACTATGTGCCATCTACATGACAAGTTACAGGACCCTACAAGTGACCCTTCTTGAAAGACTGTGAAGGAAAGCTTGGCAGGCTTTGAACATGCTGACTCCAAATGAACTTTGACCTTTGGGAAAATCAATAGGGATCACCTGCTAAATATGACCAATCCACACAATAAATGTGAGATTAGTCACAATTACCCTTCTTGAGATTCTGTGTTTACAAGCAATTTCTAAGGAATTTACCTTTTGACCTCTCGTGACCCCAAATGACCTTTGACCTCCACGAAAATCGATATGGATCATCTACTCAATATGACCAACCCACACACCAAATATGAGCAAAGTCACATGTACCGTTCGAGAGTTATCGTGTTTACGAAGTTTTCACCTTTTGACCTCTCATGACCCCAAATGACCTTTGACCTCCACAAAAATCGATACGGATCATCTACTCAATATGACCAACCCACACACCAAATATGAGCACAGTCACATGTACCATTCTTGAGATATCGTGTTTACGAAGTTTTGACCTTTTGACCTCTCATGACCCCAAATGACCTTTGATCTCCACCAAAAACAATAGGGATCACCTACTCAATATGGCCAATGCACACACCAAATATGAGATTAGTCACACTTACCCTTCTTCAGATACCGTGTTTAAAAGCAATTTCTAAGGAATTTACCTATTGACCTCTGGTGACCCCAAATGACCTTTGACCTCCACGAAAATCGATACTGATCATCTACTCAATATGACCAACACACACACCAAATATGAGCATAGTCACATGTACCGTTCTCGAGTTATCGTGTTTACGAAGTTTTCACCTTTTGACCTCTGGTGACCCCAAATGACCTTTAATCTCCACCAAAAACAATAGGGATCATCTACTCAATATGGCCAATGCACACACCATATATGAGATTAGTCACACTTACCCTTCTTCAGATACCGTGTTTACAAGCAATTTTTAAGGAATTTACCTATTGACCTCTTGTGACTCCAAATGACCTTTGACCTCCACGAAAATCGATACGGATCATCTACTCAATATGACCAACCCACACACTAAATATGAGCATAGTCACATGTACCGTTCTCGAGTTATCTTGTTTACGAAGTTTTCACCTTTTGACCTCTGGTGACCCCAAATGACCTTTGATCTCCACCAAAAACAATAGGGATCACCTACTCAATATGGCCAATGCACACACCAAATATGAGATTAGTCACACTTACCCTTCTTCAGATACCGTGTTTACAAGCAATTTCTAAGGAATTTACCTATTGACCTCTTGTGACCCCAAATGACCTTTGACCTCCACGAAAATCGATACGGATCATCTACTCAATATGACCAATGCACACATTAAATATGAGCATAGTCACATGTACCGTTCTCGAGATATCGTGTTTACAAAGTTTTGACCTTTTGACCTCTCGTGACCCCAAATGACCTTTGATCTCCACCAAAAACAATAGGAATCATCTACTCAATATGACCAACCTACACACCAAATACGAGGTTAGTCACACTTACCCTTCTTGAGATATCGTGTTTACAAGCCAAAGCGTCACATACACACACACACACATACATACACACACACACATACACACGACATCACCATCGCATAGATTCCTTGCCTGCCTTCGGCAAGGAATCAAAAAATTAACCTTTTGGTCAATGGGGTAGGGTGAGGTGCATAGTCCAAAAATGGCTCCACCCCTACTTTTCAAATTGCTTTTTACCCTACTGCCCACCTCATCATCTGTTATCTTCCCAGTGATGAAAAACTCGTCATGGTATAGTACAGGACAAATTTCGAATCTCCAGGTTTGAGGTACCAATCTCCAGGTTTTGTTACGAAAATCTCAAGGTTTGCTATTTGGGAGGTTGGCATGTCTGGTGCAAAGTGTGCATTGTGCCCAGTTCTCATTTTTCTTTCAAATGCCCATGGTATACTGTTGTACTGTACAAAAGATTTCATAAACCAAAATTCTATGTAAAGACCTTACAATTGTTATGCAAATCTGGTCATATTTTTAACATCTGTGTAGAGATAACTGTAAACACTTGATTTTATGGGACTCTTGAAAAAACATTTCAGAGGTCCCCAGGACTCTTGGGTTTTTACCCTAACAAAATCACTGCCCTATAAATCTACAATCTGTTAAAGTAGAGCTTACAGTATAGTCCTACCATACCATGACAAATAAGGCTATAGTCCTAGGCAAAGTAGTGTAATGGATGATTGACATCTTTCTTACCAATTAGTCTACTGTGAATACAATTTATACATACAGTATCAGGCTTGGACTGGCTGTACCTTAATATTTCGGTATTATTGTACTGTTGTCACAATTTAAAATTTGCCTAGATATGATGGAGTGACTGTCGAGTGCGCATCTGCATTTACAGTAGCCTACGTAATGTGTAATAATCTTGAAATGCCAGAGCTCTTAGGTTGCTAGGGTCACAGGCGCCCTCTATGTTGGTTCATATATACCACACACTATATATATCCATGTTATATATATAGCGTGTGGTATATATGAACCAATGTAGGCTAGAGGGTGCCTGTGGCTAGGGTTAACTTTACCTACACAATGTATAACATGCATGAAGATAAACATTAGTTAACACTCAATTATTTAAAATAATACTATAGTTCATTACTTCTTGGGAGTAACTATAGAACACCCCACCACCAGCGAAAAACACCTTTTTGAAAATGAGGAAGTGCTGTCACAGTGGCTTTTTAGACAGTTGAATGCTATTTTGAGAACGACCCAACATAAGTCTTCTAGTTTTCCAGTATGTAAATTTAGCATTGCAGCACAAAATAATGATATGTATTTGTGTAAATATTTGTGAAGAATTTGCTAAGTCCACTGAGCCTCCAGTTTTGAGTGGAAGGGCAGTCGCAGTGGCCCTTTCTAAATTTGGTATTATTTTGCAGCACAAAATAATGATGCATATTTGTGTGAAATTTGTGAAGAAGTTACTAACTTCACTGAGCCTCCACTTTTGAGTGGAGGTGCAGTCGCAGTGACAGTTTCTAAATTTGGCATTATTTTGCAGCACAAGAAAACCCCTCCATTCTGTGCCTCTCCAGAGACCAACTTGTAGTAGAATGAGTAATATTTCTATTTCTACTTTTGGGGTTGAAAAGTTGTTGAAAAACCTAAAAGTTAGCAAAGCCATGGGACATGACAACATACACCCATGGGTTCTCAGAGAGCTTGCGACTGATCTAGCACCAATGATCCGTCATCTTTTCCAGCAGTCAATTACCAGTGGTCACATTCCCAGCTGGTAGGAACTGGAAAAGTGTAAATGTTTGTCCAATTTTTAAGACTAGAACAGCAATGCTGTTGTAGCTCACACATTCTCTCTTGTCTGTAAAAAATAGCAACTCAAAGAACCAACTTTTATTTTTTCTTCATCTGTTTCCACAAAACCTCCTTACCATAACAATGGCAAATAACAGGTACAAAATGACCAAAGAACTGAAAACCCTACTGCAAAATCACAAGGTATGCTAAAAGTCCCCCTCCCTCTTTCAAAAAGTGCAAACTTTTACATCAGAAAGAAAACAACCTAATTGACAGATCTACAAATACTACTGCGAAAGTTTGTAAAATTAAGAAAACCTGTTGCGCTATACAAACTTAATTAAAACCATTTTGGAAAAATTCTAAATATGTAGAATGTATCAAGCATATTTTAAAGTACTGCAAAGTACATTTAGTTTCTCCTATAACTCCATAAGAAACACTGTGTGAATTTGCACTGGTAAAATAAAAACATGCATCTCTCCTCAAATGGCTCTCCTACTGCACTTGAACTCAATAAGTTATCACAATTACTTGCCTTGACCAACTTGATTGATCTAGAAACTGAACAGATTTCTCCACCACATTAAGCCTATTTCCTTTCTTGTAGGCTACACTTGACCACAGAATTGCTCCCAATTTTGTGTGTCAAGTATCCCTAGTTGCTCAGTCCATGAAGCTCTCATCACAATACAGTGCTATTATCCTAAGACACTGTGATTGCAGAAACCACTGATCCGTGTCCACAGGTGAGTCAGACATCAAACAACAGTCTGCTTGCAAGGCATTTGCAAGACAGCAATTGAACACACAACCAAGTAGCTGCAGTCAACACAATGAATAAACAGCTACAGTAACTGTTAAGCAGGCACAATGAACTCTGCTCTATATAAGAGGCTAAAAAATTATGCTTAACACTCCTACATTGGAATGAAAGTAGGTGGGTTATAATGCTGTACTGACAAACAATCATATACCAAAATTTCAGAACCAAATCTTCACAAATGGAAAGGGAACAGGCTTTTGTTAAAAAGTTGATGCCATCTGGCCCATTTCATAACCTCACACATGTACTGTGTACATGTGTGAGCTGAAAAATGATAGCTCTCTCCCCTCCAACTATCGCCCCGTCTCTCTGACTAGTATTTGCTGTAAGTTGTTGGAGCATATCATCTGCTCAAATTTGATGGATCACTATGAAGTGAATAAAATCCTTTCCACTAAGCAGCATGCCTTCAGAAACCAGAATGCAAGGCATTCCACGGTTCTAGTGATATTGAAAGAGTTGCTAAATTGTAGCCACTCCCTGATACGAACAGGCAGTAGATGGTGAATTTGTTATGATGAAAATGTTTGCGCATTTCAGAAAAGGATATCAGTGTTGAAAATTTATACAGGTGAAACATTAGTTATGTGAAGAAAGGGAAACAGAATTTTTTATGCTACAAGCTCGACGTTTAGAAAAGTACATATGAGTGATACGTATATATGATGTTAAAATTGACTAACAAAACAGGTGGTGGATGATATTTTCTACTAGATCTAGAAAATAGAAGTGCTTTGATGGCAGAAGAATTGTTTTATTAATAATTTTCGACCGTAGCCAAAACTGTCAGAATTTCACACATACTAGCAGTTCAAAATATCAAAATTTCCTCACGAATGACAATTGCATTTTTTAAACTTCCTTAGTGTTCTCAGTATTGCTCGAGGGCAGTGCTTATTATGGTTTGGCAGTTCAACCGTATCACCTGTATGTATATGCATCGCATTATCACCAACATAGTAAGCACTTTCAGATCAGAAGAGATGCAACTTAACTATCATCTGGAGTGGCTAATGAATAGAGAGAGATAACTATGCAGTCTTTTATTTTGCTACTCCCTCGTCAGAGATCTCTCTTCCCATTCCTACCATAATTGTCAACAACATAAACAGTACCGGTATAAAACTCCTCACCTTCCTCTTCTTTCTTTGCAGGCTGTCGGATTTCACGGGAACGATCGTTCCCGGTCACGTGTCGCTCCCGTGACCATGAAATCACGGGACCGAAAAATCGGTTACCACAAAAAAATCCCAACTTCAAACATTTCATCTTGAAATGTCTAAATTGGGAAATTACCTGACATGTGTATCTTTTCAACTTTAATGAGTTTTTACACAACAAAGATTTTTCACAAATGAAGATGGAGGCCTAGGTCAATCCTTATAAAGTTTTTTTGTTGTGCGATACGAAGCACTACGCAAGGCCTAAACTGGATTATCTCACCTGCAGTGTAGACCAGCGCAACTGTACATAGCGAACAAACTAATGTAACGTTACTAGCGTCAATCCCCATTCATATCTATGTACATCCGTTTTAGCACAGTGTGAACAGCATACCTTTACGTAACCAAAAACCTGTGACAAAAATTTTTTTGCAACACAAAATGTCATTGCGGATTTATCTGTAGTCATTTTGGTATGTACTGCTACGTTAGCATAACAAAAGCCGATACCGCGGTACTGGAGAGGGACTTGGGGATAACCAAATCACATACCTCAAAATGTGCTGTCTTTCTTTCTTAAAAATCATGGGACTGGCATTTTCCGTTTTATCCATAAATTATATCTTGATTTGGCTGACATATTGTCTAGCGTTAGGGGAACAAACTGTTACCTAAACAAGGAAGATAGGTGAATGGGATCGAATACAAAGGAATTCTTCATTGCGAAGAAGTGTTGCATTTTTGGCAGTTTGAAGTATGCTCTTTGGTTGGTACTGTGGTGATACTGGGAATTCCCCGATTCACGCAGCCGTGAGCTCAGCTAGCTAGCTAGCTAGCAATGCAAACACGTTCACTTTTACGGGGCATTGGTAGGCAGCAGTATCATGCCAAGTCTTTACGTTATACGTACGTATACGATCAGGGTCCCACAGCCAACTTTACATAAACCATGGAACCAGCATCCAAAAGATTAAAAAATCTGAGTCTGTTCAGATTCAAACTCTCAAAAAGTGGTCATTTTCAGATGCTTACAGTATCTACATAAGTGTATGTAACGTTAGGCCTAAGCCTAGGCCTAGCCAAGGCCTAGTTAAAAGAGAGAAAAATTTAAGGCCAGAGCCACAGATATTCCCATGAAATATCTCAAATTTCCGTTTTTAACTATCAAAATTCGATAAAATTTCATTTCAAGCACAGTCAAATTCTGGAAATTTTCATTTGGCAGTCTTTTGCGTATAAGTGACTTATCCTAACACACTATTCCGTATGCAAATTGCAGCCTATACCGAGAAAATTCTGCCGATTTTCAGTAAGTTGCTTCTCCTCTTTGGATCGTAACTTTGAAGGATTTTGATAATTTAAGGGGTGAATTGCCATCATTATGGATGGTAAAATGTTTGTGTATCTCTTTAATAAATACAAGTATTCCTTTGACATGGTTTTGGTCTTTTGGAGAATAATTAAGGTCCATCCTAGTTCCTATGGGCCAAGGCTACCTGAATTCCATTTTTTTTGGGGGGGGGGGGGTGGGGGTTTAGATGTAATGATGGTATCTACGTTCATGCATATCCAGTGCTTCAACTGAGTTTAAGTGAAAGGCATGTATCATCTCACTGGTTGGCAATGATCAACAGTCCGATTTATTCAGTTAATCCAATGCAGGGGAGTGATCGAGGGTGATTGAGAAGTGTCTGTCGGCACAAGAGGCCTGCTATGTTATTTTTCTTGAAAAATAAACAACACAATGAAGAACACTGCAAAACTGAATATCTTTCGATACACAAAACAGTGCTTTGGTTTATTAAATTTTTCAAGTGTGACAATTATGCAGGTGTTCAGTAACTGTAGCTTCATTTTGATACAAAAGTTTTGATTGACAGACTTAGGCATTTGAAAATTGTTAGTACCCAGAGTAGCTTGAGAGTGGAAAATTTCCAAACGAACACCCAACCCTTAAACCCCTGTAAAAGACCAGCTTCACTTTCGATATGCACAGAATGGGCCCCCGTGATTTTTTAACAGAACCCGAAAAGTGGGTTACCATGGGTTACCATGGTGAAAAATGACGGAACCCGCAAATGGGTTCCCATGATTTTTGAAATCCAACAGCCTGCTTTGGTTGGATAGGTGCGCAGCTAGAAAGTCTTTTCCCTTACAGTACGGTTGCTCAAAGGAACCATTTTAAATTTGTCTTTCAAGATTGCTAAATTATTAGCACAGCCACCAATAAAAGAATCTAATGTGAGAATATTTACAAAATGTAAAACAAAAAAAACTTGGGTTGAGGTTAACTAAGTTATTTCAATGCGGCTGAGCAAATAAAAGCCTTGCACATGGCCCATATTTGACTTTCCACTGAAACGCATCAAACTCTTGAAATGACCTTTTAAAGCCGCGGTAGCACTTGATATCATCAACTGTATCATATGTCGTTCGGCTGATCACGTGGTCACCGGCAAAGCAAGCGCATATTGGCAAGAGCGATTCAAGTTTCAGTTGAAACGTTTAGGTCAGAAGAAAACTACGCAGTTACTATTGAGCAATTTTCGCATCCGGGAGACTACGTTATCTTATCCGTTCTCTATTCCTAACCCTCAGTGACCTTCTTCAGTTTTGAACAAAATAAGGTATAACTTAAGTTTGTCGCTCTTGATACAGTTATAAGTTCCTTGGTCATGAAAAGAAATCACCCGTCCAATGTTTTCTTTACAACAATGCCGAAACTTTCCCGTCAACAGATTACTCGGATGTTTCAAACTGTAAGAAAAGAAGGGTAGCGACCATGTCATAAAGAACGGCAGTTGACAAAAACCATAGAAAGGGCTTCTGAGAACCCCATTTAGTCGCTCCCTGGTCGTTCCAAGAACCATGTAATTGAAATATCCCTAAACTAATATGCCTCATCGTGTGATGAAACCTGAGACATCCTTAAATAATCTGTTTTCATGGTCAACGCCTTTTAATTTACAAACACTAAAAAGTAACAAAACCAACAAGGCACAGAATAAAAACACTCTAACAAGTCTATAAAGCGGCTGCTACACTTCCCATTCGCTCATATAAACCATACATGTGATACTCAGTTGGTGTCTGTTATTAATGATTGGGCATTGGCCTTGGATAAAAATAAACAGGTCGACGTCTTTATTCTAGATTTCGAGAAGGCCTTCGACACTGTCCTTCATGAACTTCTCAAGACAAAGTTATATTCTTTAGGGGTCTCTAGACAAATCATTAATTGGGTGGAATATTAAACATTTTGGTCGAGAAACATGAAAATAAATTCATTGTTTCGAAGGATAAAGATTTACAAGAATTGCATGGTTTTCCCTGCACACAAAATAAAAATTAAAAATAAAGAAGTATATATTGAACAAAAGCAACAGCAGAAGCATCCTAATTCAATGCATACACAGTAGCCAATGCTAAACAATTTGCCAAATTTATGCGATCCTTTCATTTAAATGTAAAGTTTGAGAAAAGAAAAAGTAAACTTACTTCTAGTAAAATGAACTTGAAGTATTTTTGATCCCCAAAATTTTATACCCATTACTTAGCAAAGGTTCAAAAACTGTTCAAAAACTGAATGGGGTGAGCTATCAACGATAAACAGTAGTTGTTATTAAAAAAAGTCACCCCACTGAGTCCTTTAAAAAAGTACTGTTTATTGTGGCGCTATTTCGTTCTGCCAAACTCAGTATCTGTTAAACGTCCACAGAGTTCCATAAAGGCCTTCACTGTGGTGATTTGTGAAATTATGCAAGAGTGCCCTCACCTTAGGGTATATTATGCAATGACCTGGTGACCTCATCATGTAGAAAATGATGTTGTAGCCAACTTACAGGGCCCCAATGCTCTTTGGAGTTTGCAAAAATAACAAATGTCCCACCATAAGTCCCATTTTTGGTACTAATTTAGTTTCCTTACCCGGAAGTAGACATAATTTTACAGACTTCACAACTTCAAAAGAGGGCACTGAAACTTTAAAGATTTTTTTTTTCCTTTTTTCAGCAAAAAACCCTTTTCTTTTTTCCTCACTCTGCAAACAGCGCTGTGAGTGTGTGCTGTGGAAAGAAATTAACGGTTAGTGCTGTGGAAGAAAGAAAAGCATTGTTAGTACAGGGACCCGAACCCTCGACCCTAGCGGTATAGCGATTGTAGCATGAAGACCAGCGCACTTGCCTACTGCGCTACGAGCGCCGTTGCCGGTGGATGGGTTAAAAATAATATAAGTACTGTCCTTTAATACTATCTATTACATATAGCTATAGGTTTACGTATATACGTATACCTAAAGCTGCTAAGTATGTATGTACTTGAGAGTGTGTACATAAGTACAGTATGGGATACGTATACATCCCTACATATACAGTTCCTATGCATGCGTACACCTGCAAATGGCCCACCCTAACCCTATACCTATGCGTACGTAACCCTATTACTGTGCTTACGTAACCCTAACCTTAATACTATGCGTACGTAACCCTAACCTTACTACTATGCGCACGTAACCCTAACCCTATTACTATGCATATGTAACCCCTAACCCTACAGCTATGACGCAAGTTCTGGGTACGGAAACTAAATTAGAGCCCCATTTTTTTAGCTGGCAAAACTCAGATAATCTTGGACAAAACTAGATGGAACACTCCGCTCCCCCGTGCAATGTTGGAGATAATAAAGCCAATCCCAGACGCAAAATTTTCTTTGGGACCCAACATTGTACGGTTACAGTTACTTTCCGCCCTCGCTACTTTCCGCCCCTCAGAAACGGTGTTTTCCGCCACTTTCATTTTTAGCAGAAAAAATCTTTTTGGGAGGCGGAAAGTTATGGAATCGAATGTGATATCAGTGCTACTTTTGTCAAATGAAGATTCCATCAACTTTTCCTTAAAATTTCAAACTTCATCGATGTCTTTTACTCTTCAATGCAACACCCGTTACTGCCATGTTGAGGTCTTCCCAAGCAACATTCTCACTGTAGACTTCAGTATACTAATACGTACTTACGTACAGGTATACGGTATTCAATGCTGTGAACAGTTGTTCACACAATCAGCATAAGCCTACCTATAGACAAGCGGACTACTTATACGTAAAAAATATGAGCCTGTGACTAGATTTGCCGTTTAGAAAAAAGGTCACACAATACCTTCTTTTCGATGAGGATACTGAAAAAGTTTTAGTCCTACCTAGTCACTGAACGTGACCGTAAAATCCGTTCCTTCTAGTCACTCCTTACTACGGTCACTGGCCTACATGCACAAAGGTAATGACGTTTTAAGCCAAAACAACAAATTGAGCTCTAATTACGATGGTATGTTTCATGGAACAGATTTGAGTTAACATAATGATTTTGAGCATTCTTAAATACCACTTATATCTTCTGGAATGTTTAGTACCAGCTAATTCCTAGCAAAAGGCAGGAAAAATGTGGTGCCATCCTTCGCAGTAACATAGACATCTTGACAGCTTGATCGTCTGCTACGGTGTTGCATGATGGGAAGGACTTCCGCTCGACAAGCTATCGAAGACCAATTAGTAAGCGCGGCTGGTCAATACTTGTACGTCATATAGTAAACTCTCTCTGTACATTACGAAATTGTACAGTCACTGCGTAGGTTTTCCCGTTTTATATGAGATCACATGACAAACACTGACTTCTTCTACTGAAAAATTACTCTGCACAGGCTTAACGTTACTCGCAGAATTATCCTGCCAAAATTTCCCTTTTAAAGGTCTTATTTCGTTAACAGACTTGTGTGGAAGGTGAATGTGATGACAAAGATCATCCGTGGAACGTTTGGTGAGAAAAGGTATCTTTTTGGAGACGTGAGGGATGCCTACTCACGCGTGAGTAGGCAAATGAGCTGTGTTTTTGTGTATACCGGGCAAGGGCCCAGAAATGAAGTGTATATCATAGGAACGTAATGCTGGGTCCTGTTCAAGGGCTAGTCCTACCCCCCCCCCAGGCCCTATCCACAAATTTCATTGTTGTCTTGTACTTGGGTTTGAAATTTCAAGTTAACAGTTATTTTTAACACATGTACAGTACCGGTCCGTCGAGGTTGAAATACGTTGACGGACGATACATATATCGACGCACTTCGACTTACAAGGACTTTCAGCAATCTAACCTAAATTTTATGGATCGTCAAAAACCGTAAAACCCTTCCTTCCTTACCTAACTTGGTGAGCTGCTATTCATTAAAGGCTTAAATCGATCGTGGTTTTCCAAACAATAGATAAGATCGTCCTTAATCTTGTCGATCTTCGACTATGGTTTTCTCGCAAATTCCCTCCGTGCACACAATGCAGACACCATCGTTAATCCTATTCACTGACCGAATTTGTTAAGAGTACACGGTCACACTGCAGAGGAACTGATTTGTCATTAAAATTAAAAGAGATTGCGAGACAGTGTGGCCAGTCCAAAATATTTTGACAACTACGTTTTTTCTACTGCAAAAAGACGGGATAATTCATGTATAGTGTGAAACCTCTACAAACTAACTTGTGAACGTTTAACTCTCGGGCAATAGTTTAAGCTGTTGGAATTGTGCGACATACCATTGTTGTCTACAAAACAACGATACGCGCTTTCGGAGAAGGTACAAATATTACACCTCCAAAATATGTGATGGGAATTTGCACTGTTGTTGCACTTTTTGTTTCCTACTTCAACACGCTTTTCGTAAAATCGGGAAACAACTTAGAAATGTTCAACAAGCACCAGCACACAACGCAGGACCGCTAGCTTGTCCTGTACCATTTCACCGGTTACTCAAACGAATAAATGATCAAGTTAACTGAAAAAACTCATTTATTGTGTGTTGCTAGTTTGTTTTTGCCCCTTTCTAATTTTATCAATACATATTATAGGCGTAAGAGATGAAATAATTTTTTTCAATATGTAGACAGATCGTGGGGGGATGTTGCAATACCTATCACTTCACTTGACAAAAGAAAATTCAACAAAACTACTAAGGCGATCTTTGACTTCTTACGAACTGTTGTCATGGTGGAGATTATACTTCTTGGGTGTACCAACATTAAAAGGGCAAGTTTGTAAAGAGCGGAAACCCAACTAAACTTAAAGTGAACAGCTACAATACGAAAATGCCCCCCCCCCCTAAACACGGCCCTAAACAATAGCGATCCAAAACAATCCAAACAACAAACGCTTCAAAAATCAAAACCACAAACACCTGGCCGTCTTGGGTCTGTGGGTAAAAACCAGTGTTGCGAAGAGTACATTGCTAGTTTGGATGCAGTTGATCTTGCAAAATGTCTTCCAATTTTGGCCCGGGGAATCGGGTGCATGTTACTGCACTGTTTTTTCTTTAAGTGCATGCAGATTGTATCCCACAACTTTGCGTTCTTTTGTAATATTCCTGTTAAATTTTACATCGCGAGTTCATGTGACTTTGCTGTACAATCTGTTCTGCAGCAGGCCTTAAACCTTCAGCTTTATTTTTTCTCTATTTCCTCCTGCTGTTTACCCCCCAATGTTTCGTTTTATTCATGCACCTTTTTCTTTCATACGTAGGAATGATGTTTTTTCGAGCAAACATTCGGATCATTAATTCATCATACATTCGGAAGTTCACTTAAAACGTGCAGACGCTTGATACATTTTTTTGTTCTAATTATTAGTTGGCATGTAGTTTTTTTTTCTTTCTTTCTTCTTGGTCTTCTACTTTTTCTGTCTTTTGCGTATGTACTTGACCAGGTTTTGTCGGCGTGGAAAAAAATGGAATCCGATAATTGTTGTGCAAGTAAGTTCTACAGTATTTCAACAGAATACATTGAAATAAACTGGGCACCCCTTAAAGTTAAAAAAAACCCTTCCTGATAATCACACCATTTTCATATGAATTGGTTAAAGGCTAAGATATCCATTGATTACCGTACCTTTTTTGTTGCTAGGCACAATTGCTTACAACTATTCTCAGTTCCTGAACAGAAACGGAAATTGCACATTCCAAGCAGGGAGGTGCGTTTGAATTTTTTTCCCGCAATTTCCTGGAGGGGTGGACGCAATATCCGCAGGCAGAGTTACCTCCCATCCCACCAGCGCAAGCACAGTGGGATGTCACATTTTATCGGGCGATGGACAAATGTAGCAGATTGTTGCAAGAAATTGGAAAAAGCATTAAAAAGAAAAGCAATATATCTGTATCCACTGTGCATATCAATGTTTAGAATTCGTGCTGAAAAAGGTTTAATCCCATCTATAGCTCTCATGTGTTTACCACCCCCCCCTCTGACTGAACGAAAATGATTAACCATTGTCCTACTGTAGCTAATTATTGTTACTAGACTTGATCTATTCCGAAGTACCGTTGACTCTTGGGCTCGCTATTAAACCGACATGAGTCACGAATCTCATGATCTTGTCTCCATGTTAGCTGTACTGCTAGTGACGAAGTTACTCTATAGCAATGTCATTTATCTTTATGCCCTACCTTATACAGCAGCAAAATCCTATTCTGCGCCTCTGCTTTCAGTTTTATAATCCAAAGTATTAATCCCGCACTATTGGGGTACACATTTTACTACATGAAACTTGCGTTAACGGTTCGCAAACTACAACTAATATTTTCGTAACAAGCACAACCAAGAAGCTAACTATCACGTACCGTACAGTATGCAAAATAACGTTGCAAGGGCCTATCTACTGTATATTTGGTAACAACAAGTGGACCCAACCGATGTCAGCAAAGGTGCATGAAAAGTAGGGGAATTTTCTGCACAGAGGTGACCAACACTTCGGTCTCCGTCGAAGATACAGAATTTTACGAAACAGGTCCTTGCAAGCATAACCCTGAAACCAAGGGAAATGAATTACTGTTGTTGGTACCACACGTCCACATAATTAAAAAAACCCACCCACTTATACATTCACATGTTGGACTCGTCCTGTTTCAACCAACCAATCACGCAAGGCCTCACGCGCATCTTACTTATGTACCTGGCCAGATACAGTACATGAACTGGTGATCCGAGCAATTCATTTGCATATTAAGGTAGCAAGGTACCATGCAGTACATTTCACAGAGAACTAGGTCACCTGCGAGGTTCATGATGAGCAGGTGCCTGGGAATATAACTTGCTTTTCGCGCGGTCAACATTTTGACATGACAATTTGGCGGTTTTCCAAAATATGCCGTACACAGCCGAATCTTGAGAACATCGGCACCTCTTGGAAAATCAAACCCATGGAATAACGAACCTTGCAATCATTTTTAACCCAGCGAGATGAAAAGAATACGGGCTGGAACACTGAACCTTGAACCCCGTGAACACCGGGTACCCCAACCCCCCCCCCACACACAGTGCCAACAGTGAGATTTGAAAGTTTAAAGGGTAACTGATTTATGTCCAAACTTTCAAACTAGGGCGCTAAACATTGATAATTATCGAAGGGATGTATTTCGCACTCAGACCGCCAGCTTATCACGCCGTTTCGGGGTAAATATGACCAATGCCCAAGGCGGCTTTGGTTAATACAAGACAAAAGGGAGAATCGCCACGCTGGACATCTTTTCCCTGTTTCGAAGAGACGCATGCAGTACTGTTGTTGCTAGGATCAATGAACAATGAAAGTTGTGGTATTATACTGTAGCCTACTTAGGCATTTATTTCTGAAAGGATTAGGCCTACTTCAACATCGTGGTGGCAATTATCCTTATGTTTGGAATAAACTTGATTGTCTTTGGTGTTTCAATTATGAGCCCCACTCTGGTCAAAGTTTTGGAAAAGATTGCAGTTCGTCCGCATATTGATTAGATTCTGTTCAAGTTTGTCTAATACATTTTGGGTCGTTTCATGTTTTACAAATGCTCAGTCATTTTTGGAGAGTACACTTAAACGGGAAAGCACCACGCTTATAGGTGCGGCGCTGATACGATATAGTGTATGAACTTAGGGGTGGGAGCTGTGGGGATGATACCGTATCAGTTTGGGAACGAGGGGACTTGGTTTCCGTAATGTAGTAATCATGAAGGGAGACTATGCAGTATCTGCACGGTTATATGTGTTATATAGTGTCTTACTGCTCAAATACTGTTTATGTCCGATCCGTAAAAGGCAGTGCACATTGAGACCAAAGGTAACGAGACTGAAGATCCGGGAATCGAAAATGTGAAAAGATCAGCAAGTTTTTAACTTTTTGATCTCGCGGACTCTGTAGTTTCGGTCTCTCTAGCTGCAATGCAAGAAAATACAGGGCACAGCCTAGACAGGTCGCACGTAGGGGGCCTTGATGACGGAAGACCGACACTCAAAAAGTTTCTAGACAGCTATTGCGCCTTTCAGTCTACGCTGCGGTTAACATCAAAGAGCTGCCCGTGAGAAAATCGAGGTCATTCACCCAGCTGCACGGAATGATCGCCTTGAATTTGAACCCTGACACTCGTATAACATGCAACTTGGATGTTAGTTACTGTTGGTATATATGGACAAAATCTTCCGTGGGTACTACGGCACTTTTTTCTACATCCAGTCATACTGTATAGTAATTACCGGTATCCATTTTTTGGAAGGGTGTGTTAATGCAGCATACTCGATGAGAAAACCCCAGGCAAAGAATTTCCCAAGCACCTGCAGTGGTTAATAATTATTCCCAGACTAAGTTAAACATTTGCGAACCACTGTTACATCGCTCCCTTTCAAGCTCTACCCACCTCACGACAACAACTTATATAGATTCGCGGTGTGTTGTCCGCTCGCCATGTAACGTGTGGGAACGGCCTGCTACAATGGGGCCTTAATAGAATGTATACGGCGCTGTGAGTAAATTTCATGATTATTCTGTGTGTACATGCATGCGCTACATGTTGTCGTTTTTAGATGCGACTGCGAAAAATGAACGCAATGATTTACACCTAAATATAAACCCTTTTGAGTTTATTTTTCATGTCTTATCTTAATTACACACCTAGTAAAAGGTTTAGATTCGAAAAAATATTTTCTAGGAGTTAAGCATCGGACAAAACATAGCAATATTATAACTAACAAGTGGCGCTGACTGCATAGATCGTTTAAAAAAGGTCCGATGCAATTTGTGACGTCACATAAACGTATGGGCATATAACTTCCCAAGATGGTTATGCAAAAATAACGCTGCCTGGAAACCAATGGGTGAGTGTTACGTCCGTAGCTGCAATTGGATATATCCGTGACAAGAAACGGAACTTCCCAGGCATTTTCAGAACTTGTTACCGGCCGCCTCAACATGTAGAACGTACGAATCGATGTGGAATGTGTTCGGGCCACACGTTAATATTAATTGCACGGTACATTGCATTGTTAAACCTGCAAGCTGGCTGGCACCTTATCGTATACATAGCGCCTGACAGTACTGGGTGTCATGGAAGGTGCAGGGACCGGGTTTAATGTGGGATAATGTTGACACAGCCCGCTGCGAAGTAAATATGACGGCGATCCCTGTACAAAATCTGAAGTGGACCGTATGTGTTATATTCACCTAAGTTGAGTTGTTGAAGGCCCTGAGATCTAATCGCAAATTTCATCGCTCGGCTTGTCATCTTATAGTTCCTTTCTCTGCATAGAATATAAATGGAATAATTCTCATCACTCGGCTTGCAATCTTATAATTTCTTTCCCTGCATGGAATATCAATGGAATAATTCTCCTTTGGACGATCAGGTGTGAGAGATAATACTAACCAGGTAAGATTCAAATTAAGGCAATTGCTTGGGGGAGTTACATTAATTAATAGCGGCGGTGCCAAGGTTATGTCAAAATGGGGCAGGGGCAAACTAAGGGCAACATCTGGCCTAACTGGCGGAGGGCAGGGAGGAATGGCGAAATCTGAGCTGAATAAAACCCTCATGGGCCTCAGCGTCGCCACTGTTGAACAAATATAAAGCAATGGTGTTGGCTCAATTCTAAGATGGGTGGTTAATTATATGATCAAGGCCAGCTCTTTGTCTCAGCATTTATGACGGAGTACAATCCATCGCGGAACTTCCGTTGACGGTGAATAACTATTATTTTTATTCAATGAATTTTAATTTTTCATGTTATCACGTCTCGTCTAAAAGGCATGGGCTTTTATTTTATACTGGTCGGTAACCTATTCTTTGGCTGGGAAAATCTTTAATATCTATTCTTTGGCTGGAAAAATCTTTAATATCTATTCTTTGGCTGGAAAAATCTTTAACATGAGAGAGGGACACACTGTCGAACAAATTTAGCCTTGTGAAGTGCAGAATTTAAGTGCTTATATTGTAGGGAACAGCTGAAGTTTTCTTGCAATTTTACATTTCAACAAACCCTATGAAACTCGGTGCTGCAAATCAGGTTAGGCCCTTCAAAAAGAAAAAAAATCAGGGAAAAGTCAAAAAGAAAATCAAGTACTAGTAAAAGAAAGACACAGACACGGGGATTTATTTGGTACAAAAAGACTTATTTGCTGGCACATAAACATGTAGGGAAGAAAAGGACGTGACATGATTGACACCTAGAGTTTTCCAAACAAATCGGTACGATCTGTTAGTTGCGTTACTGTTGTGCTTGCTACTCCAACGGCTGGTCATATTTGTCAATTTATGTTCAATAAAACAGTTGCTGTACAATTAATTATGTAGGGAACTGCGACATTCGTGCTCAAATCAAATTCCAGGCATGTATTAAAGCAGGCAATTCCGGAATTTGACACGAGTAATGTTAGTAGCGCTTTACGTGCCGATTGGAATATCTGCACGGGAGTATTATTTTCTTAATTGTACACGCATGACAAGCTTAGAGAAACGTAAATCTTGTGTGACTGTGTTACTATGGCACGCCAAAAGGCTCACCAAATATGATGATGTTCTAAAAATACACGTTCATGTACCAAAAATATACGATGATGTACTAACTTCATATGATCATGAGGTAAATTTACACCATCATGTACTAAAACCATAAGTTCATCATGTTAAATGTTACGTTGTACATGTAAAATCACACGTTGTACATCTTAAAACACACGTTGTACATGTAAAAACGTAAGATCATCATGTTATTATTGTCTCTTCCGCACGCCATACAGAGTGAGCCTTTCAGCGTACCAGAAGTCCGCCAAAAGGCTCACCGAATTTGATGTAGTAAAAGTACACGTTCATGTACTAACTGCTTACGATCATGTACAAATTTCATACGTTCATGTACTGATTTCATACGTTCATGTACTGATTTCATGCGATCATGTACGAAATGTCAGTACATGATCGTAAGAAATCAGTACATGATCGTATGAAATCAGTACATGAACGTAAGCAAACAGTACATGAACGTATGAAATCTGTACATGATCGTAAGCAAACAGTACATGAACGTGTTCTTTTACTACATCAAATTTGGTGAGCCTTTTGGCGGACTTCTGGTACGCCGAGAGGCTCACTATGTATGGCGTGCTGAAGAGACAATAATAACATGATGATCTTACGTTCTTACATGTACAATGTGTGTTTTAAGATGTACAACGTGTGATTTTACATTTACAACGTAACATTTAACATGATGAACTTATGGTTTTAGTACATGATGGTGTAAATTTACATCATGATCATATGAAGTTAGTACATCATCGTATATTTTTGGTACATGAACGTGTAATTTTAGTACATGAACGTGTATTTTTAAGAACATCATCATATTTGGTGAGCCTTTTGGCGTGCCATATGTTACTGGAAAGTACTGTAAGTTGGGCTTACGAGCGAGGTTGAGATCCCGCGACCCGCGTGACGATTACGTGGCTTATGATTTAAATGATTTTGATAACGTTTCAATTAGGTCTAACGTTATTGTCTTTTCCATGGATATATCACCCTTTAAGTGAGTGTTAAGGTTTATTAACTGGAATTAAACTCTACAACTTATTACATTCTCACAAAAACTAAGCATGCAGGCTTTCTAGTGTAGGTTTACTAATCGCTGTCATAACCTAGGCCTAGTCAAGCCCAATCATGCGATGACAATCTCACTATTGAAAAGTCCCATTGTTCATTTTTCTCCTTTTCAATAATGACACATAAACACGACGGAGCTCGCAAACCGCAAAGAGCTCATTTGGAAACCACAGCCTTTTGTGTACTATCTTTACTATGTTCGACTGTCTTGCTCAGATCGTCAAAATCGACGATCTTGTTTTCTAACTTTTGGCAGGTTTTGTGAATTTACTTCGATCGACGTAGGTCGGCTTAAAACGACTGTCGGTTCTTGACGTTCGTTTCAACCAGTACTGTAAGTTCAAACATTACTTTCCGCCCTAAGATTTTTAGGGGCAGAAAGTAACGGGCGGAAACTACCGAGGGCGGAAACTAACGTAGGCCTAGGCCTCCCCCACATTGTACTAGGCTAGGCCTAGGGGACGGGGTTTCGTAAATCGCTATTTTCTGTAGGACACAATTTTTTAATGGTGGGTAGGCTAGACGTCGTGGAAATAATACTCGGCACCATAAACAACACAATGACGAGAGGTGTTCCAACAGTTTTGTCCAAGATTGTAGACTGTGTTAATGACTAGGCTAGTAGTGTATAGCCTAACGCTAAGGCGAACTGTTCAGGTAGCCTATCGTTATGACATGTAGCCTGTATGCTGAAGGCCTAACTTAGGCCCTAACCTTAGGTCCTATGAATCAATCATATCAAGAAAATCTGCACAAATTTACAGCAAACTACAATACCGAATGACAGGGAATAAAACTTCGGAATTTCGGTTGGACTGACAGTCCCCTACAGGAATAGTTCAGGCGAAGAACTGTACGGGTATTGTCAATGTTGGTACGAAAATGATGGTTCGGGTATTCAATAGCTACGCGACCGAGAACAATGGCAATCTGATGTGAAGTAATTCCATAACAAATCAGTTGACACTGACCCGGAAGACGGTGAGAAAGAGGTCACCCGCAATGTACCTAGGCTAGCTAACGCCGACGTGGCTTCTGTCTTTTCGTAGCAGACGACTCTCTGGTGCAGAACGGAAAAGCATCCTAACCTCTTTTCAATCCACAATCATCCTGTCATATGAATCATGGATCGACTGAGTTTTTTGTTGGGGATGATTTTCATCCTTTCTAGTAGCTCGTTTGCTAAAATGCAAGTCAAAGTTGATTCCAATTTGGTAAATAAGAAAGTTGAAAGAAAAATAGACATAGCGTCTCAACTTGTACAAATATCAACGTCTGTTAGTGTTGAGAATACAGGCTCGTCGGCATCTTTTGCATATGTATTTGGACTAGATCCCATCATGGAGAGCTCCTTGGCTTTTGTAGGGGTCACTGTGAGTATTTCATTGCTTTTAGGTAATTTGTATTTAATTTTTGACTTTGTTGAGCTCTGTCATATACGCACCCTCCTACTTGCAAAATCCCGCTCTAGTATGTGGGCACTAGTTCCGCGAAAAGGTCAATCTGATAACGTCGTGGCTATTGACCCGGACGCGTCCGGCTCCATTACCGAATGAAATTGATAATTGTCCCGGACGTAGACTATTAGCTGTGCGAAAGATGTATACATAAGATATGTAGTGTGTACTACAGTACTTTAACGTTACACTTGCAAGTTACTTGCAGGCAGCTTGCACAGTACAGAGTGTAGGCCTAGCTGAAGTGGTCTAACTTCTAAGTGGAGGAACCATGATTCAGTGGAATGAGTTATCCAAAAGCAAAAAACCCTTGCATGTATCAATGGACATTGTAAAACAGTTATGCTGCAAATGAAAGACTGAGAAAGTGCCTTAAAATTTCACTTATCTAGTCCAAGGCACTAACGTTACACACATTACGTCCGGTTTGTGTTGGAGTAAATGTTGAAGTACAGGGTCAAAGTGGTGGCGCTCTTCCAAAATGAGAAGTTACGTCCGGGTCAATAAGACAAAATCTCTCACAATAGAGCCGGACGTCCGGGTAAATAGGCCCCACCATCTGATAACCGTTTCACTTTTTGTAACTAGTGTACCAATACAACCCAAGAAAGTGTCCTATACATAGACAGAGCATACTGCAAAGTAGACTGTCGCTGCCGTATGTGTGAGAAAAGCGCACCAAGATGCTGTCTGCTTTTATTTTGTGTAAAATTTTCCCAGATTTAAAGATTTTGCAAGATTGTAGACTGTGTGGTGTCCGGTCAACTTGGCCCCTGAGACAACTCGGCCCGGACATCTCGGCCCCTGGACAACTCCGCCACCGAGACAACTCGGCCCCTGAGACAACTCGGACCCTGGACAACTCGGCAACCGAGACATCTCAGCCACTATTGACATGCTATATTAAGTGAACCAACCAATTAGGAGATTGCTTTTTTGGGGAAATTTGCACAGCCTTACCTTCAGCTTTAAGACATTGCTTAAAGTACAGATACGCCAGGAATGAATGTGCATGTTCGCTCCGGTCGCGTCGCGGTGTATTCAGAGTACAAAAGAACCTTTGAATACCGCGCTCCTTCAATGGGGATTATCTGCTGCCCGGTATACCGAGGTGGCTTTGTGTTTGAGGAGGGAAGTCCCTTTGTGTCCGCAGGTTGCTTCTGTGATAGCAAACCTTGCCTAAGATGTCTTGTGTGAAAAGTCAATAATCGATTTTTCTTTCATACCTATACCACGGAAATGGCCGTCACTAAATAATAGCAGTAGCCTATATCGGAAAAAAGTGGTAGACTACCGTACTGCGTGAATGTGACCTGGAATGAATTGAAGTTAAAACTTTCAAACTAGCGATCATTGTTCCATAGTTATTAGCTCATTTTTACTTAGTCACGAAGAAACAATTTAAAGTTCCGTTAATTTGCCGATATGCAAGCAATGTGAATGGTACTGTGCATGCACGATCATAAGAAAGCTTGTCAAGTTTCTGTTATCATAGTGTTATGTACGTGATTATAAATACGCATATTAAGCGACATTTATAACCCGGCTGGGTCTACCCGATGTTCTTGGGGTTCAATGTGCCCAATGCTCCCTGTTTTCGTATATTTCGGTTATTTGAATATGATTGCCAGGTTCATTATTCCCAGGGTTCGATGTTCCCAGAATTGCGTATGTTCCGAAAATTCGGGAACAGCGAACCTTGGGAACAGTGACATAGACCCCCTCCGCAGCTGAATGCGTTAACAAAATCTGCAATTTGAGTTTGCTACTGCTATTTTTCATACAATGAATGTTACTTTTCCGCATCCTTGGGTTTGGGAACTAGGGCCAATTCTCTGAAGTTCGGTTTGGAAAGTTACTGTTATATTTGGCCGTATTTAGTTTATAAATAGCCATCTGCGATGTTCAGGATGATTTTCCCTGTCTGCTTCACCCTGCTTCTTCTGCCCATTGCTTCCTCAACAAAGGGTAGGCCTACGCTGTTAATTTTTTTATCAATCCCTTGATGAGCACCGTCAATATGTAAATTATCCCTTCATGATTTTTTATTTGAAACTTTTTTAAGGTCAATACGTAGCCTCTATTTCCATCACTTGATGTCGCCTTTCCCAGGAATTTTAATACGACTTCCTGCGATCATTTTCAGCACTTTCACAGCATTTTTTCAAATGTCCTTCTTTGCAAATTGAAGGATGAAAATTATTAAAATGTTCGATACATAAAGTATAAAAAATTCGCCACAGGCTATATAGGCCTACTAGACGACCACCGCCCTACATATTCAATAACCCTATTTATCAACCTTACCTGCCGACATCCACATATCTTCCGACATTTAACACGCTTTGCTTTTTTAGCCATGTACATGATTTGAATATTTAAGGGGCAGCTTCCTCCCACCCTCCACACAAGCTACGGCCCTGGCACTACCGAACATAAAACAGCCGCGATGCATGCCAATTTTGCAATTTTTGGAAGGTTTTCAAACGTTAGACTTGTTACTAAGTAACTGAGTGCCCTTGGCGCTCGGCCCGAATATCGTCCCTAGCTATAACTTACAAGCAGGTTTGCTAGTTTCAAAGGCGGAGCAGCAAACATCGTCCAGCATCAGAAACCGAGAAAATAGCCGGGACGACCTTGGGAGGGGGTAGGTGTCGTTTTTTTATCTACCCATTACATGCGCTGGAGACGAGCCCATTTTCAGCTGGAGTCTTTAACAACACTTACTGCTAATCAAGCAAGAACAGGCTTTTTCTTCCTTGGAAACCAATAAACTAAAGCTGAAGATTTCAAACTATACATGAAAGTGTCTTACCACAGATAAAGTTTGTAAATTCCACACAAAAGCAGGTTACATACAATCCAAATTAAATCCGATTAAATCCAACTAACGTTAATCTCGTCAACAAGGGCGGACACATAATTCTGAAAGCCTAGGGCCAAGTCTACATTGTGGTACTTGGACAATCTCACGGCAAGCAGCGCCGTGCACTGGTCAGGAGAGTTGCAGGTACTGCCACAAACTTGCTCTGATTTAATGCAAACACAAAATATGTAGTGCGTCTGTGGTGAAAATGTTGTCATCTGTTTACAACAAAACATGAAAGCAGGACCGATCTCCCAGGGTTCAGAAATGCCCTAGAATTTCACTTCACACAGCTGGTCACTGACTCTTCTTTCACACGCGCTGCGTACCTTTCATGTTTACCGCTCTCAGACCCGTTGTCCCATTGTGCAGCAAAGTCTAGAATCTTCCCGCCACTTCGGCGCCTTGTGACCTGACTAGAACAAGTCCTACATTTTCAAGCTTTTTCCTCAATCGGTACCGTAGCTTTTCGCCCATGGTCCCAATAGAACTTCAATTTTTGTGTGGCATGTATGAACTGTGACCACGGGCCGGACAAGCCGCTCTCCGCGATTCCCCTTGACTGGAGAGTGACTTTTCTCAAATTTGATTAACCCCGGGTGGAATTACGGCTATCGTTAGCCAGTTAGGAAATTCTTGTAAAGCAGTGCCCATCGCCCCAACACCGGAACACCTGGTCGTAACATCAGGGGCCGCGGAATGAGTGAAGTGGGAAGCACCAAAGCTGGCGAACATCTTCAACAATGTAATAACAATGAAGGTGACCCAAAATGCCTACTGCAGAAAAAAAATGGAGGGCTAAAGTCTCCCCCAGGCCCGGTTTCGCGGGCCCTGAACATCTTACTCAGTTTTTGTGTTTGTGCATTGTTAAAATTACCCCCTCGCACTTCATGAATCTTCTTCAGGCCGCTTCTAGTGTAGACGCGGCCCACAAATGTCCACCCTAATATGGATTACAGAATTCGGAGAAATTAAAAAAAATGCATAGGGCGTACATAGCAAGTTTTACTGTGCATGGCACAACGTTCAATATATTTGCAAGATACAGCTGCCGTGCCGATACCCCCAGCAACGATGAATCGTGCTCACTGATTGGTTTATAAGTGTCATGGGATGAAGTACAATTGTGCATTGCAAGTAAGTGTGAGCGACTTCGCTAAAATATCCCTGCAAGCAGTATTGCATACTGTACGTGCAAACTGTAGTATGATGAAGATCTACTGTATCGTCCTACCACACCCCCAAATCCGCTATTTTGATTCGCTGTAGGAGCATCACGATTAGCACATGACATTGGGGACCACGGTCATTGGAGGGATAAAGGTGAAGGGAATGCTCTACTTTTCTTGAGCTGTACACAGTGCACAGGCCCGTGAGTGTTCGACCCACAACATGTTGAAACATGCAAACATCACTGTACAGTACAGTGTGGGCTAGATAGGTACAGCGCTAAACGTAACATGCGCGAGTTTCAATGGTCTGTCTCTCTTCCCTTTTAGGCACAAACTGGGACTAATTGAATTTGAAGTTAATTCGCTTCTTTAGTGACACGCTGTGTCAACGTGTTAACAAAGCCTACGGGTAGTTGTTTTCATAAAGAATGCTCGAGGGCCGTGTGAGCAATTAGGGCGGGGTGGCAGTGCGTCTCCCTGCATCAAGCTGGGGAAGGGTGTAGGTGAAGACTTTCTTGCCGGAAAATAAACGTTGCTCCAGTCCCACTATAGCAGATAAGATTGGAGGGGTGGGGGAGGGGCGCGAAAGTTTTGACAGTGATTGGCGGACTCAGTAAGCGGTGTACATTGATGCTTTCCTCTCCAGTTCGTACTTCTGAAACATGTACTCAATTCGCATGGAATTAAATGGAATATTACTACTATTTTCTTTGGACTAGACGTCCTTTTCCACACGACGCTAACGGGTAAGATTAAAATTTTTAGCAGTAGCCTACCCGTGCTAACTGATTTGACTGCCCTATTTTACGACACTCCATAAATCCGACACCCCTATGTATTTACACTATCAATCGATTGGCCTCCGGGGCACCCTTGGGCAAGGAGTACCTGTATATTTGCCCTGTGCTTTTTCAGTGCTGTTGCCTTCGGGCGTGCTGTTGCCTTTTGGGCGGTGGGGTGGCCATAAGGGGTGGGGTTTGATGATTTTGTTTTTGGTTGTCTTGGGGGTTGGTGTGGGGTTGATGTTGTAGGTGGTTGTGAATGAGTTGGGGCGGGGTTGGAGCATCGTTTTCGTTTGTTACGGACCTTTTGGTTACCTGTTTTGTGTCTAGATGGTTAATGGTTAGAGTTTGTGTTTTTGTCCGGCCGGTTTGGGTTGTCTACAGGGTATTTGTTACAACGTGCCCGTTTCTAAGTACGTTTTAAAAAAGAAAGTATCAATCAATTGCGTTGTCGGAACAAGGGGTGTTGAAACAGAATGGATTCTATTTTGTTGTAATGAAGGGGTGTCAGAATACAGAAAGCCTGCAGGGGTGAAGGACCATTGGGTTGTCGGGATATGGAGGTGTCAATATATGGAGCTGTTGAACCGGGGCAGAACTTCATGTATTTAGACAATTAGTTAGGTTATCTCGTCCATCCCGGATTTCAGGTGTAGGTCGGGGCTACTCATTTAGTTGTAAGTTTCCATTGGCTTCTAAACTGATGGGGAAATACCCCCCGGAATTCACAAAAGTATAAAAGTTACTATGTATCATGGAACACCTTTAAATTTTAATCTTGCTACTGTAGGCTACTGCTTGTGCGATCATAGGCTAAAACTGGCAACGGCAAAATCGGAAATTGTCTTACTGAACGTTACCGGTATTTTGCTTCTGTAAACCACAAGCAGAAATTGTGCAATAATAGGCTAAATCTGGCAACGGCAAAAGCGGAAATTCGTCTTAATAAACGTTGTCGATATTTTATTTTTGTAATTTGTAAACAACATTCAATTGCATAAATTGGAAAAAAAACTAGCCTAGGCTAGGCCTACAATACAAAAGAACCTTCGTTTTAGTTTTGTACACAGGTCGTGTTGTATTTTGGAACAATGGCATTGCTGTTTAATAACCCAAAATTTATAACGTGTAACGTTAGACCTCAAATATTTGTGTACAATTTATACCATCGTTACAGTACGTGTGTTCTAGGCCAACCAAGGCAGTGCAGTACTCTTTTGCTTAGAGCTGCAGCACTGATAAGATGCTCGCTCGTCCAGTCCATATCATATTCGGCACGACATGTGGGGAAATCAAGGATTGGAACTGATCAGTATTTGCGTTAATTCCCAGCCAGCGGTAGACGTCTAAATCAGAAATATTATTGTAAAGAATATCTCTGTGGATATATATATTACGTACACGGACAATTTAGCCCACATATAAATGAGCTCTGCCAGTGATTAACACATTAAATCGATCACACAGGAAGTTCAGTCAAGCGTGTAAATAAACTTGTTCAGTCCCACTCCTCGCGGCAAGAGGTTCCGTGGGTAGAAACCCTTTGTGAAAGCTATTCATTAGATTATGGGATTATTTCTTTTGAAACCGCCGAAAACCACTAGGTCGCAAATTTTAGGGAATCTCGTCGGTCAAAGCGCGGTATACTGTGGGTATTCGGCGGTTGGTATCTAGCGCTCCGGTCGGTTTTTTACATTCATTCTTGGCGCATCTGTAAACCTAATTTCGAAAATGTAAGTGAAATTTTTGAAAATGAACATTTCTTACTCTGCCTCTTAATTTTTTTCAATTTGACAACATGATTTTTTCAATGTCATTCGAAACCTCTCTTTAAATTTTGTGTTTGTTTGTTTGCTCAGTTTATTTCCATACAGTAGAAAGCAACTTTTAAACAACAGCATAAAGAGTGACAACAAAGAAAAATAAGAAAAAAAAAAAATGTCCAATTAATGATTATACAAAACAGAACACGAGATGCATATGGAAAAGGAGCCCGAACGCATAGTGCTATGCAGTCCTAGTTCAGTGTTTCTCGACCTTTTGGCTAAGATCGTGGTATCTGTTCTTTTCATCCAGTCTAGAATAGAGCCATTTATGACAGTCCAATAATTGTAAATGGTCTAAGGGCCCTGACGTTGGTTACGAACTGTCTGGATCCTTCAGTGGACATAATAGCTTCGTTCTGAAGCTCATGGTCATAAGAGCCAATCTCTTTAAATTCAAACCCCCGCTTCCTTTAAAAAACTGCTTGGTTTCAAGTTACCTTGAATATAAAATAGTGATGCACTACTAAGCAAGCCAGTACTTGTATTCCTAACGTAAATATTAATAAGGGTAGTGCTTATTCAAAGGTGGCCGAGTTGTCTCAGGGGCCAAGTTGACCAGGGGCCTAGATGTCTCTGTGGCCGAGTTGTCCAGGGGCCGAGATGACTGGGCCGAGTTGTCCCAGGGGCCAAGTTGATTGTAAACCGACTGTGTTACTGACTAGGCTACTATATACATAGCCTAACGCTACGACAAACTGTGCAAGTTGCAACAGCCTATCGTTATGACATGTAGCCTGTATGCTGAAGGCCTAACTTAGGCCCTAACCTTAGGTCCTATGCATCAATCATATCAAGAAAATCTGCACAAATTTACTACAGCAAACTACAGTACCGAATGACAGGGAATAAAACTTCGGAATTTCGGTTGGAGTGACAGTCCCCTACAGGAATAGTTCAGGCGAAGAACTGTACGGGTATTGTCAATGTTGGTAGGAAAATGTTGGTTCGGGTATTCGATAGCTACGCGACCGAGAACAATGGCAATCTAATGTGAAGTTCCATAACAAATCATTTGACACTGACCCGGAAGGCATGAGAAAGAGGTCACCCGCAATGCTAGCTAATGCCGACATGGCTTCTGTCTTTTCGTAGCAGACGACTCTCTGGTGCAGAACGGAAAAGCATCCTAGCCTCTTTTCAATCCACAATCATCCTGTCATATGAATCATGGATCGACTGAGTTTTTTGTTGGGGATGATTTTCATCCTTTCTAGTAGCTTGTTTGCTAAAATGCAATTCAAAAGTTGATTCCAATTTGGTAAATAAGAAAGTTGAAAGAAAAATAGACATACTGTAGCGTCTCAGCTTGTACAAATATCAACGTCTGTTAGTGTTGAGAATACAGGCTCGTCGGCATCTTTTGCATATGTATTTGGACTAGATTCCATCATGGAGAGCTCCTTGGCTTTTGTAGAGGTCACTGTGAGTATTTCATTGCTTTTAGGTAATTTGTATTTATTTTTTGACTTTGTTGAGCTCTGTCATATACGCACCCTCCTACTTGCAAAATCCCGCTCTAGTATGTGGGCACTAGTTCCGCGAAAAGGTCAATCTGATAACGGTTTCACTTTTTGTAACTAGTGTACCAGTACAATCCAAGAAAGTGTCCTATACATGGACAGAGCATACTGCATAGTAGACTGTTGCTGCCGTATGTGTGAGAAAAGCGCACCAAGATGGCTGTCTGCTTTGATTTTGTGTAAACGTTTCCCAGATTTTGAAAGAAAGTCAAAATATTTTTAAAATATGTCAAGGTAAGGTCCAAATCCCTTCATGTAGCCTATTGCAGGAATGTGATATTGTTTCCCAGTCAAGTCGTTGCAAATCGGACAATGAATAACTTCACAGTGGCCATCTTGGTGCGCCTTTTTTGTCCCAGTCAGTGGTGACAATCTACAGATAAGACCTACACGTTAACGATTTGCCAAATTGTGTTACGGATTGTAGAGTAAAAATTTTTGCTGCGACACTAAACTTTGTAAGGAAATCCAATCGGAGAGTGATTGTAGTGTTCTTCAGAGTAATATTGAGAATATCTATGAGTGGTCAAGGAAATGGCAACTTCGCTTTCATCCTGATAAGTGTCATGTTTTGAGAATTGGTTTTCTCTCATCCTGAGTTTTGTTATGGTATGTTAGACAACGAAGGCAAGCGTCATAGTCTAGAAGTTGTGACTTCAGAGAAAGATCTTGGAGTTATTGTCAATAGTGGATCTTGTATTCAGGGAGCATGTTGCTCAGATTGTCACAAAAGCAAACTGTATTCTTGGTGTAATTAGGAGGTCCTTTAGGTTTTTGGATAGAGCAACAATTATGCTTTTGTATAAGGTGGGGCCTATTCCGAGGGCAATGCCCTGAGAATAAGGAAAAGTTTCATCCTTATTCATAGGGCAGAGCCCTCGAAATAAGGATGAGTGGCATCACTATTCCCAGGGCAAAGCAGCCCTGTGAATAAGAAAGAGTACCAACATTATTCACAGGGCAATGCCCTGCAAATAATGACGTAATGCATCACTATTCGCAGGGCATTCTCAGGTGCCATCTATTAACTACCCTATATGTCAGGTGTCCTCATCTCATTTTGCTGAAGAGCCACACAGGGAATGTGTGTTATAATTATTGAATGCGTCAGTTATGTTATCCTGGTGAGGGGTATTTCTGAAAATAGTGTTTTCACACATACTTGACGTATGCATACTTGAACTTCCTTGTTCATTGTATCTCAAGCCTGCTTCTGCAAAAAGCTTTTTGTTGGCAAATTCAACAGACTGTGAATCCCTGACAACAAACAATGCCTTGCTTTCATCTGAAAACTTTAATAATGCCTTGTAAACTTCTTCATACGAATCAAAGGCATCGCCATACCTCATGTTGTCGGCATTACTAACGCGGTGGGCGTGCTCAGTTGCCCTGTGAATTGAGATGACTGTCTCGTTATCTGTCTCGTTATGCCCTGCGAATAGCCACGACGTTTGTATAAAGCTCTAGTAAGACCTGTTTTGGAATATGGATTACCTGCTTGGTCACCATTTTACACACGTGAAGTAGAGGCTATTGAATCTGTGCAACTTAGAGCAACTAAGTTAGTGCCTGGATTAAGTGAGTTACCATATGAGGAGAGACTTAGAAATTTGAATTTTGTTTTCACTTACTCATAGGCATCTGAGAGGTGACACGTTTTTCATGTACAAGTATTTCCATGGACTGATTACTACTGACCACAGGCTGTTTGTACCAGTATGTTCTGTTACAAGAGGGCATACATATAAGATTGTCAAATCCAGATTTAAAACTTCATTGCGGCAAAAGTTCTTTACTCAGCGTTCAATTGATCATTGGAATACTTTACCAGATGATGTAGTAACCTTTAAAACTTTAGATATATTTAAAGGTAGACTGGATACTCATTGGAAGAAATTGCCTGGATTGTTTAATTATAAGTATTAAATTCTAAGCAGTACTTATTGTCACTATATGGATCGGTTTTCCTTTCTCTTGGAGCGATGAATTGGCCTTTGACCAGCAACATCGAAGTTGATGTGATGTGATGTTACATGCACTGTGGATGTATATAAGTCCATGATACAGTCTCACTCTCACAGGCTCCCCTTACAATGATGTATATACACTGTACAATATCTATATATAATGGCCTATACCTATAACACAGAAAGGTAAGTGTGAGTCACACACCTTCCAGAGCGAAAACTTGAATTAAAGGCCCAGTTCTCTCACCTCAAATAGTACCAACTCTCCTAACCTTCTTACCGAAGCCCCTCCCACAATTGTCTGAAATTCATCTTAATCCAGATACAATCTCAGTTTATTGCTTTAAGGTGAGTATAGGAAAACTCAATTATTATAATCACTCTCAGTACCGTTCATGCTGTGTAGTGAAAGATTTGGTACTCTGCATTGTTTGAATTAGCTGTCAATCAAAGAGCTGAGCCAATTGAGAATTTCGGTACCCCTGTACCAAAACTGTAGTTTAGGGTGAGAGGTTTGTCCCTTTAAACTTTCTGGCACAATTACCACACTTTTCTGACCAAATTTGTCTATGTCTGTGTTAAGACTTTCCAACATTAGGTGCCTCAGGTATCAAGTGGTTTCGCCCCATTGCCAGTTTACCAGTTCGTCCCCAGCAACCTGTCAGTTTGCCCCTTAGTCCCAACAGGTTTGCCCCCTAATCTGTGCATAGCAGTTTTCTTTCAAAAAGTGGCTGTTATTGACAAAACAATGCCAGTATTTTACTTTATCTTCTTTCAAGATAAAAAAAGGTTTATTGTAAGATGGAAAAAGATGGTAAAGGGAGTTGTTCATTTCAATTTGTACCAAGGCATTCGTGCACTGTTGTTCTGAATGTTCAAAGTTATGTTTAGTTGATGTACTCTTTAAGAAGTGTACAGATGAGACATTAGATGTTATCTTTAAAAAGCCGTGACAACAAGTATAGAGACTTGAATCATAATATTATTTATTCAGTTCAGTAATTGTTTTAGAATTAGAGAATTGTACCAAATAGGTTGCTCAGTTCACCTAGCATGCCAAACTTTACTGGCGCTGTCTTTGCAAGCTCGGTGGGGGCAATATGTCTGAGTGACGCAGTACGATGTGTTTTGAATTGGCCGTCAGATAGCTTGCTTGTGTGCAAGATTTTAAGTGACATACTGTACATGTGATGTGTGAGAAGTTCAAGTAACTTGCTACGTGACAAAAGTGTGATCGACCACACGCCAGGGATCGTTTTATAATTTTTTTTCTACATGTACTGGTGCATGTAGGTCAAAAAATCTACATGCACAGCAAAATTTCTGCATGCACCAAATAATCTGAAAATTTAAAGAAAAGCCTACGAGAAAAACACCTTTGCTTTAGGCCTAGGGAGGGTCTAAAAGCACAATTTGCATTTTTTCTATTTTGAGTAAAAACAAATGAGCAGATTTTTATTGAACCCTTTACTTACATGGCATGTTCCACCAACCCATTCCATCAGCAAAACTGACGCTGGTACGCCACGAGCAATGTCAATGGGCCTTAAGTGTGTATTTTTGTCCACTCCAAGGGCAAAATTTCCCCATTACCTCACTGTGTGAAAGGATCGTAGTGACAGGATTAGGGCCAGCTCAAAAATTTCAGGGGAGTATTCCCCCCTTGGTTTATAATTTTGAATCTTGGGGGGGGGGCAGCAGGGAGGCTCCAGCCAAGTCAATTCTTGGAAAAAATGACACATGCATTTCTGGGCATAAACCAATTGTTGTAACCCATGCATACCCCCCCCCCCCCCATCTCTCCCTACTGCATGTACAATTCCAAGTTAACCAGTTTGACCTTTTGACCATTTACTAGTAATCGTCTCAAGTTCACAACCAGATCTTGTCTATCAGCACTGATTCTGAAGTAAAGCTCATGTTTTCTGCATAGACTATATTTAGCACAGTTAAGCTTGAAGATACATTGGGCTGACACAAGGCAGCAAGTGACCTTACTCAAATAAGCCCAGGCTACATACTGTACTTGAGGTCCCAAACCTAGAGTTTGCATCAACTATTGCCAAATAATCCATTATAAGCTACAGCTTAAGTTTTACACAATCTTCAAGTTATTCAACTCTTTTTTAAGGGTGATTTTAAGTTTTCTCCAGTTTAACATGCAACTAAAATTCTGACATTGTGGTTAAAAAGGTTCAAGTCTCCGATCATTCAAGTCCTTTCAAATTTTAATGCCACTGTGGTACACACTAAAGGTGAAAGGCTGCAGTCTTAGAAGCAAACCACATAGTGAAAATTACAGGATGCCAAAATTATGTTGTTGGCATTTATTTCTCAAAACATGTGTGAGGCATGTGTAAAATACTTTAAATTTGCCCTTACCAACATTTTCAAAACTTTTACTATGCTACTTATGTACCATACTTTTCTCTTTAGAGCTGCTGGCACCGGCTCACATGCCATCCCAACGTATTGTCTATATGAACACTTGGAAAGCCTAGCCTGTAACATTAAAAGTCACCTTCAAGTTGAAAGCAGCCAAATGCAAACTGTACACAGAGTTTTCATTGTACCACCAGTGTTGAGCTCTCTCAACACAAAAAAAACTAATGTTTAACTAGACAGTGCATGTAAGAAGTGTTCTTGGGATTTAGGTACAGAACGTACATCCATTAAAGCAGGTTGTGCTGTTATTTTTACGTTTCCATTGTTCATCAAATGTATGGGCTGTACCCCATGCGAATGTAAAAAGCTTTAAAAACTAACGTACCTTAGTCCTTTTTCCAAAAATGAGCAAAAATTCGAAAAATTTTCAAAAAGATTTCAACAGTTTTGAACCCCTGTTCTACCTTATGATCTCGCTCTAGCTCCGCCCAATGATTTTGATGCATATTTAGAAGGTCATTTTGAGAAGAGGTCAAGCAAAACCTAAACAAAACAGGCGGTAAAATTTCGTTCAATGGATACATATGTTATTCAAACGGCGTTTCATTTGCGAACCCAGATTCAGTGACAAATTCCTATTCACTCGTTTCCTCTCCATCGTCGAGTTTTTAATTTTGTCGCTGATTGTGCGATATTAATCCGTCCCAAGTTTCAAGATAATGTTCACTTTCTCTTTGGTTTGATGCTAGGGCTAAAAGGCATTCAAAAAGAAACTTCTGGCTTCATGAAACTAACTGTGAGTCTATTCTGTATTGAGAGCGGTTGTGATAGAAGTCCTGTACTGAATGTACACAACATGTGTGATACCGTACATTGGCAATATGTACATTGTTGTGTCAAAGGGTAAACGAAATGGATAAGCATAATTTGATGTCATTCATTTCTTGCATTGTGATTGGTCAAATTGAGATAAGTGCTCGTTTGTCTTTGCATAAGAGTTTAGCCGAAAAAAGTTGATGCAGTTTCTTTATATCGTAATTAACGCTCTAATTAGTGAAATTTCAGCGGAAAAAATCCTGTCACGAATGATTTCTACAGGGTTGTTATCAAACGGAAGAGCAAGATTGAAGATTAACAATGAAGGTTATTTTTTTTCATCAAACAGCATAACCTGCTTTAATAGGTACAGTGCGGGATTCCCGCAATCCCGCTGCTAATGCAAACCCTGGTAGGAGGCTAAGAGTAACATTACTTGGGGAAGTACATGTACCGAGTGATGATTGTTGACACTGATGTTGCGGTAGGAAAGGAGACATGCTCAAATATTTTTGGTGAAATGTCTGCTTATCTAACTGACAGGGTGCAAGAAATAACGATTCAAGGGACAATTGGGACAGCTATATTAGGATTACTTTGTGCTGCAACTTGACTTGTAACATGTATTTGACCATGAAGTTTGTAGGCTAGGTCTGAAGTCAACATGCACAAAGTGCATGTAAGCCTCCACAGTTACAAGCACGTAGGAAATTCTACATGCACCCGTGCATGCGTGCACCCGGGTAAATCAAACCCTGGCACATGCCAATAAAAACTTTGGAAATGAAGTACAGACAACTTTCAAACTTACACATAATTTCTTGGGGCTCTCTTCATTCTCAGTCACAGAGAACGTTTACCAAATTGGCAAAATATTTTAGTCTTTTACCGTGGGCAATGGCATAAATGGGTGTGATCCTTTTTGCATGCAAATTTTTTTTTTCAAGATTCGGGTAGTAGATTTGGAACTGGTAATACGCTGCCAGGCGTGTACCTGGGTACCCAGGTTACCTGTGCAAACACTACTCTTTTGCTTGTGAACACAATATCTCAAGAAAGATAAGTGTGACCTATTGCATATTTGGTGTGTGGGTTGTTCATATTGACTATTCTTTTTGGTGGAGGTCAAAGGTCATTTCAGGTCACAAGAGGTCTAAAATTCAAAACGTTGTAAACACAATATCTCAAGAAAGGTGCATGTGACTTTAAGCTCATATTTGGTTTTTAGGTAGGCCCTATTGAGTAGATGATCACTATTGATTTTTGTGGAGATCAAAGGTCATTTGGGGTCAGCAGTGTCAAAGTCTGTTACCACAGTATTACAGGAAAGGTACAGTAACTTGTAGGAAATTGCCTGTTTGGTCTAACAGTAAGAACATCTGCCTCTCACGTGGACGGCCCTGGTTCTATTTCCAGGTCGAGTCATACCAATGACTCTAAAAATGGAACCTACTGCCTTTGTGCTTGATGCTCCACTTATTAAGCAATGGAGTAGGAAAACCAAGCCAGTGAGCTGCAACTGGAAAAAGGCTGTGGCTGGCTCGACTGGAACCAATAGGTCAGAAACTGTGCCGCAAAACTCTAACTAACTAACTTGTAGGGTCCTCATACTTGGCAATATGTTTGATTTAGTAGAATGTTCTACAGCTTAAGCCAGTGCTTTGCCACAGTGAAAAGGAAGGATTTTTAATGGTGCACAAAATTTGGTGTATTTAATATACTGGTACTGTATAGTCAGTCACCTTTTATCAATGTGATACTCATATAAAGTAACTGTACTGAATGTATTAAACATGCATGTTTTATTTTAATCCATTACAGCTTGCTGAAGCTGAAGAAGATGAATCTGAAAAGATGGTTGTAGAACCAGTGAAACTTGTAGGACAGTCACAAAGGTAACTTTTATTTGAAAATATGTGTGTGGCTTTTAAAGAGGAAGTTAATGCAAAAAGGGAAAGTGGAATCAAATCAAGACAGTGTGGTGAAATTTCCATTCAAATCGGACATGTATTTCTTGAAATATCAGAAAATGAAGTTACTAGATTTGTGTTCAAAAGTGAACTTTAGGGCAGCAGAGGTTATATTACTTCCTCATATTGACAAGAAATGCTTTACAGTAATTCCCTTTGTTTTTTCAGATTGTTGTGATGACCTTGAAGTTAATAGGAGTAGGGCCTCCCTAAGGGGAATGCAAAATTTGTTAAGTTCTTATGCCACTTATGCAATCACATTCTCATAATATGTGATTGCTGAGGAGAAAGTGGGCTGTTAAGTTTAAAGAAAACCAAAAGACTGTCCATTAATGTCAGGATATCATGTCATATGTGCTTTCTTCAAGTTCACTTTTTGTTGAAAATATGATAATTTACTTGCTCATATCTTCAGAACGAAACATGAGATTTTAATGCAAATTTCACCAAAATGCTTAGAACAAGAGGGCATTCCACGGAGTTGCTGATCTCATCGCTAGTAAATGCGGGACTTCATTCTATCAAGCTCTTTTGGGGATTTTAGCCACAAAAATCTCATGCCAAATTTGATGTGCTAGAAACGTGTTCCAGAAGTGAAAATGACGTCAGCGTGTTTTAATTTGACTAACAGGATGTTACTGATCATACGCAGTAGGTTTGTTACCGATACGCGCGCACGATAGAACCTTAGCAACAATTGTTGCACAATGTACTCCTGGATGAAAAAAAAAAGAAATGCGCAACGAAGTGACGTCGGTACATGACCTCTGCGAGGAGCTTGCACCAAAGGTCAAAAGGTCAAATTTATCGAACGCACTAGTTATTCTAAAAGACATCCCGCCACACACCACATTTCTTTACTTAGCTTCCATGTGTGTTATTTGTCCTCCAGAAGGTGGTTGCTTTAGTTGGCTTTTACACGCGTGTAAGCTCCCTATGGTAAGGCCAAGACGAACAAGACGCATATCATTGCATGTTACACCAACAAATTCGGTCAGCTGATTAACCAATCAGATACACGCGCTTAGCCAACCACACGCACATTTCGAAGTCTACTGCTTGCAGCCACACGCGTCATTAGGGAGCCTTAGATTACACGACGTGACCAGGGCGACACGGCGTTTTAGCCCACAGCCTTTGTCTTCCAGCTGACGTCCGCGCCCTAAAAATATTGCACTTTAGATTTCTACGACGCGGCATGAAAGTCGCGTGGTGATATTCGAACTTCATTTGAGTAGTAGACGCGCAAACTGAGCTGTTAATTTTAACAGTATTTAGCGGAAATGTGTAAGTCAAACTAACTAATTATGTAGGCCTATGTTGGAGAGTGGAAAACCATCGAGTTCGTGAAGCAATTGCAGTGGTTATTGAACTGATATCATGGACGACGATGAATTTATGAATTTCAGCTATTAACAGCATTTTATGTAGTGCATTTTTAGCATAAGCACATTGCCGAAAAGAACGATGCTCAAGTCAAATTGTCACTTCCGCGTGCACCGATGTTTGTGAATCCACAAGGCGTTATTTTCCGTCTTATGAAACGGTAACAAATATTGACTCCCAGTACTTTCAAACCCCATACAATTAAAGTAGAAGATTTCTATACGCAAGACAATTATGGAAAAGGTCAGCTACACCTTGGACCGGGCTCTACGAGACACATTTTCTCAGTTTGGGGCACATCTTCACCACCTTTAAACAAAACCCAACAACCAGCAGTTTTTGAAGTAAAACCGTACATTTGACCTCCTGTAATGGGACTTCAAACCGAGTTGCCATGGCAACGAAATATTTTGTCAGAACATGTCACTCCTGTTATACATTTCCTGTTTCATGTCGGGGCAATGTTTTCCCCTGGAATTATGTACAAAAAACGATTTTGACTCAATTTGACCTTTGACCTTAGACCGTCACTTCCAGAGTCTGTTGACATGGCAACCATATATTTGGGTAGTTCCAGTCATCCTCATGACATGTGCGAAGGTTCATGTCACTAAGATGTTTCATTACTGAAATACAGACAAAAGTATGATTTTACCTAAATTTGACCTTTGTCCTTCACTTCTGGCAATCTGCAAAACACAAGTTCCAACCCTGGGGTATCTTCCCACCAAGTTTGAAAAGGATTGGTCTAGCCCACTAGGAGGAGTTCCAGTTTAAAAGTTTCTGCTTTTTTCACTTGAAAATAGACACTTCACTTCCATCACTTGACCTTAAATGTCTGTTGCCATGGTAACCACGCATTTTTGATTCCTTGCCGTAGGCAGGCAAGGAATCTATGCGATGGTGATGTCGTGTGTGTGTGTGTGTGTATGTGTGTGTGTGTTTGTGACACTTGCTTGTAAACACGATATCTTAAGATAGGAATGTCCGACACTTTTCATATTTGGTGTATAGATTTATCATGTTGAGAGGAAGAACCCTATTGTTTGTGGTAGAGATCAAAGGTCATTTGAGGTCACCAGCAGTAAAATTGCGACAATTTCAAAAATAGCTTGTAAACACGATATCTTCAGATAGGAGTGACTGACACTTTTCATACTTGGTATATAGATTTGTCATGTTGAGAAGAAGAACCCTATTGTTTTTGGTAGAGGTCAAAGGTCATTTGAGGTCACCAGCGGTAAAATTGCGAAAACGCCGAAAATGGCTTGTAAACACGATATCTTCAGATAGGATTGCCCGACAATTTTCATACTTGGTATATGGATTTGTCATGTTGAGAGGAAGAACCCTATTGTTTTTGGTAGAGGTCAAAGGTCATTTGAGGTCACCAGCGGTAAAACTGCAAAAACACTGAAAATGGCTTGTAAACATGATATCTTCAGTTAGGAGAGACCAACACTCTTCATATTTGGTATAAAGATTTTTCATGTTGAGAGAGAGAAGCCTATTGTTTTTGGTAGAGGTCAAAGGTCATTTGAGGTCAATAGCAGTAAAATTGCGACAATTTCAAAAATAGCTTGTAAACACGATATCTTCAGATAGGAGTGACTGACACTTTTCATACTTGGTATATAGATTTGTCATGTTGAGAAGAAGAACCCTATTGTTTTTGGTAGAGGTCAAAGGTCATTTGAGGTCACCAGCGGTAAAATTGCGAAAATGCCGAAAATGGCTTGTAAACACGATATCTTCAGATAGGATTGCCCGACAATTTTCATACTTGGTATATGGATTTGTCATGTTGAGAGGAAGAACCCTATTGTTTTTGGTAGAGGTCAAAGGTCATTTGAGGTCACCAGCAGTAAAATTGCAAAAACACTGAAAATGGCTTGTAAACATGATATCTTCAGTTAGGAGAGACCAACACTCTTCATATTTGGTATATAGATTTTTCATGTTGAGAGAGAGAAGCCTATTGTTTTTGGTAGAGGTCAAAGGTCATTTGAGGTCAATAGCAGTAAAATTGCGAAAACTTCGAAAATGGCTTGTAAACACGATATCCTAAGATAGGAGTGACCGACAACTTTCATACTTGGTATATAGATTTGTCATGTTGAGAGGAAGAACCCTATTGTTTTTGGTAGAGGTCAAAGGTCATTTGAGGTCATCAGCGGTAAAATTGCGAAAACACTGAAAATGGCTTGTAAACACGATATCTTCAAAAAGGAGTGACAGATACTCTTCATATTTGGTTTATAGATTTGTCATGTGGAAAGAAAGAAGCCTATTTCTTTTGGTAGAATTCAAAGTTCATTTGAGGTCACCAGCGGTAAAATTGGGAAAATCCCGAAAATGGCTTTTAAACATGATTTCTTCAGATAGGAGTGACCGACACTTCTCATGCTTGGTATATAGGTTTGTCATGTTGAGAGGAAGAAGTGTATTGTTTTTGGCGTAGGTCAAAGGTCATTTGAGGTCATCAGCGGTAAAAATGTGAAAACACTGAAAATGGCTTGTAAACATGATATCTTCAGATAGGATTGCCCGACAATTTTCATACTTGGTGTATAGATTTTTCATGTTGAGAGAAGGAAGCCTATTGCTTTTGGCAGAGGTCAAAGGTCATTTGAGGTCACCAGTGGTAAAATTGCCAAAACTTCAAAAATGGCTTGTAAACACAATATCTCCAGATAAGAGTAACAGATATTTTTCATATTTGGTATATAGATTTTTCATGTTGAGAGAAAGAAGCCTATTGTTTTTGTTAGAGGTCAAAGGTCATTTGAGGTCACCGGGGTAAAATTGCGAAAATTCTGTGCCTAAAATGTAAAGAAAAATCTATCAAGCACTGTCAATTTGAAAGCAGGTAAGGTATTTGATGGCAAGGAATCACTAAGCCTTTTGGCTTTCTGGTGGTAGTTCTAGATATCCTCATGACAGGTGCAAAGTTTCACGTCAATGCCATGTTCCTTTACAGAAATATGGCAAAAGACCAGAAATACAGCCAAAAAATCCCCCCAAAATGATTACTATTGAAATATGGCCTCTGACCTTTGACTTCTGACCTTCACTTCTGGAAATCTGGGAGACACAAGTTCTAACCCTGGAGTACCTTCCCACCAAGTTTGAAAAAGATCAGTCTAGCCCACTAGGAGGAGTTAGTTTCACAAATTTCCTCTTTTTTTCGCTTAAAAATAGACACTTCCCCTATCATCACGTGACCTTTGATACCAGTTGCCATGGTAACCATATGTTTTGGTAGTTCTATGTATTCTCATGACATGTGCAAAGTTTCGTGTCAGTGCGATGTTCCATTACAGAAATATAGTAAAATATATGATTTTCATCAAATTTGACCTTTGACCTCTGACCTTCCGGTTACGCAATATGTACAGAAAATTCTCTTTAGTGAAACATGAGATTCTTGAGTTGTTGACCAATTTTTACAAGTGAATGTTTGAAAAAATTGTGTTTTAGAATATATTTTTTTAGTAGTCTGAGACAAATGGTGAACTTCTGTGTTAAACATAAGAATTTTTTTCTTTTTGGCAGTGGAGCATTTTACCAGGTGAAGTTTATTCCTCCACTGAGTGCTGGCAGCACAAGGGAGCTGAAGTTAGAAGAAGTTTACATTAAATCATTGCGTCCTTATCCAGCTGAGATCACACAGAGCGAGAAACAGCTGGTTGAGTTTGTTGGAAATGCTTTCATTTATTCACCCTACAAGACACTTACTCAGACAACCACTGTAAAACTGGCTTCCAGTGCCATTGAATCCCATTCTAAGGTGAACCCTGTGTCTGTAGATGATGATGTCATCACATATGGTCCATATGAAGACAAGGAACCATTCTCACAGGTAAATTAAGATCATTGGTTAATTATGTCATAATGTGACATTGTGATTGTTCATACTGTAGTATGGATGAAACTGTCCAATCTTGTATCCGTTTGAAATTTTTTTGAGTCGACAATTATTACAAAATTCCCATTCAACAGTTATTATCACAGAATTAGTGTTTTCTCACTTAAAAGATCTTTGCAATATCTATTGATTCTGGTAAAATATCAGTAAAAGAAAAAGCAAAACTAAGTGCTAGAACAAAAGGTTAATGCCAGCTATCAATAGGGTTGTCACACGCACACAGAATATTTCCCCAAAATTTTCACAGAAGCACTCACATCCAAGCACACAGATTAGCTAAAACAGTGGGTCTAAAAAACTGAATTTACAACACTCTAAATTGTCCAAATTTATAAATAAGCTTTAAAAGAAAAAGGACAAAAACAATGTTACAATTTCTAAAGATCCCTTCAAAGCATTATTGAAACGGTGTGGAGTCAAAAAGTGCATTTTGGTCACATGTAAAAAATTCCACACATAGCCACCTTTGACTTGATTGTGCATTGGGGCTGAACCTGTGACCGCTACAACCTAAAGTATATCATTAAGAAACGCTGCATTGTAATTGATGGTTAAAAGTTATCTTTCTGTAACATTTTGGGGCTTAAAACATTGGTGACTTGAATAAAATGGGTTCCAGAAATATCTGTACTTGCTTCTAGGTATCATTTTGTAGCTCTTTGATTCCTTGCCAAAGGCAGGCAAGGAATCTATGCGATGGTGATGTCGTGTGTGTGTGTGTGTGAGCTTGTAAACGATACCTTGCCGGGTACAGGCCGCTCGCGAAAGCTGAAGCCTTGCACGTCTTTCCTCGCTCACGCGGGGCTCTTAGCTGGCTTAGCTACCTGAAAATTCAGTCACTGCAATAAGCTCTGTCACGTGATATGCAACAGCCCGCCCTCGCTCACGGCATTCACGTGCCACATGACATAAACGGCTAAAGGGGAATTCTGACCATTTCCTTACGGGGAACAGTTCTGTGTACCCCGTAAGGCATTGAATACGGGTATGCCCTGTGTGCCTGGGTGCGTGTGTGTGTATGTGACGCTTTGGCTTGTAAACTTGATATCTCAAGGAGGGTAAGTGTAACTAACCTCATATTTGGTGTGTGGGTTGGTAATATTGAGTAGATGATCCCTATTGTTTTTCGTGGAGGTCAAGGTCATTTGGGGTCACGAGAGGTCAAAAGGTCAAAACCTTGTAAACACGATATCTCGAGAACGGTTCATGTGACTATGCTCATATTTAGTGTGTAGGTTGTTCATATCGAGTAGATGGTCCCTATTGATTTTCCCAAAGGTCAAAGTTCATTTGTCAGCATGTTCAAAGCCTGACAAGCTTTCCTGGTCAGTCTTTCAAAAAAGGTCACTTGTAGGGTCCTGTTACTTGTCATGTAGATTGCACATAGTGAATACATGGTCCCAGAAGTTTTTGGTGGAGGTCAAATGTTATTTGGGTTCACAACGGGCAAGGGGGATCTTAATGTAGGAAGATTGGATGCCTTGCATGTGTACTTTGTGGGCACATTATAGAGCCCTATTAATTGAAAAACATTGCAGAGCAATGTCAATGTGAAAAAAGGCCTTGCATTTCAGCGGCAAGGAATCATTAAGCCTTTTGGCTTTCTGGTTTTATGATCTTTCCAATTCTGAAGGGAAAAAATGAATTTTGCTCAGGCGGGATGCAAACTTGATTTAAATGAAATAGCCTGTTAATCCTGGCCTACACCCTTTGTACTGAGCCGACATAGGTATGTTTATGTATGAGCCCAGTGTTCAGCAAGGAGCAACAAGGGATTTCTTGGCAATTTGGTTACGTACAGTACTGCGTTGTATATACCTGTTTGTGCAATGCCGATGTATGGTTAGTGAATCACGTACTTGTGTATGTATATGTATGCACATGTACTGTACAGATTGCTATACAGTAGACTGTGTGTAAGCAGGCTATGTGTGACTTGTTAGTGCATTGTGCGTACACAGAACGCAAGCTATCACGACACAGACAAATGATCACAGATTGTCTTACCTAGTGATGAATAATCAAAGCATCTGGATGAGCAGTTGTTTTTGACCAACTTTTTCATGCAGAACTTAACACTGTAGCATATGGTGATTTGGAGAAATCGGTAGGAATATGAAGCCATAAAATCTGTTATATTTTGAAAAGTATCAATTGGTTGGATTTTTGTAAAATTTGGTAGGGTTGCTTAGAAAACAGAACTTAACAATGAGAATCACTCAGATTCTTGAAGTTTGATATTTTTCACGTTGTCATATTTTTAGTGTGACAACCCTTCTGTCAAATTCTGATTGCCCCTTTAAACATGCCAAAACATGGATTATTTGGTTTTCTTTGATTGAATGTAAATAACTAGTTGAATGTTGCATCTGTTTGCATAGGAAGAGACAAAGATCCATTATGAAAACAACAAGCCTTTCTTGACTGTCACTAAGATGGAGAGAGTTATCGAAGTTTCTCACTGGGGTAATATTGCAGTAGAGGAGACATATGATGTCTCACACACTGGTGCTCAACTCAAGGGGTCTTTCTCAAGATATGATTACCAGAGGCAACAGGATGGTTTCTCCTCTGTAAAGTCTTTCACTGTGAGTATGAAGCATGTTTCATGCTTTATAGTGTTTGCCTAAAGTCTTTCCATACTTGGCCAAGTGACTTTCACCAGACAAGGGAGTGAGTGATGAATAACTTGTGCTGTGTAATTTTAAGAGGAGTGTGGCCTCACTTTGCAGGTAATCACAGATCAAAGAAACCATTGCCATGAAACTGCCACTTCAAATGCACTCATTATTTGATATGTCCAAGAGACAATGAAAGGATCCCCACATTTCAATTAACTGACCTCCACAGGCTTCATTGCAGATGTCTCTGTTGTTCAGTGATCTGTCACCGCTGGTCTGTGCCAATCAGGCTTGACCAAGATGCAGAATTGCTGACTGGCACAATCTACCAAAGCCAGGCCTTCAGTTGGCACATATTCTGAATAGTATCCTTAACAGGTTAGACCTAAAATAACCTCTGTTTAGAGGGATCAACTGTGAAGAAATTATTTGTTACAGTATTAAGCAGAGGTGAGTCCAGCAAATGACAATGGGGAGAATTTTCATGTTGCTCTTCCAGTGTTAAAATATTCTGACACTGGAAAAATGCATGTGGGCATAGGCAGAGTACGGGCATGGGTACACAGCATCACAAGCTAGACAGTGTACAAACTTACAGTACATTGCACAAAGCATTGTTGGATTCTGCAGTTTACGGTCATCAACAGTGTACTTGCACAGTGCATGTTCATGGTGGACATGTATTGAATATTGCAGTGCTAGCAAGCTGCATCAAAACAATCAGGTCTACCCTATAGTGTTTCATGAGTCGTGAGTCTTCTAATCTGAGGATATTACATTAGATTATCAAAATTTGCAGTTAGCAGACTGTTAGAAAGTGCTCATAATCTGAATAAAGTTTCAAAAAAAAAGGTATTTTCTTTTTTGTGAAAAGATTGTGTAAACTTTGCACAAAATGCAAACACTTTTGCTGCATGCAAACATTGTCAAATATGATTCACAGTGCCATTAATGACTTACATTTCCTGTGTAAGTAGTGATTAGGCTCTTTGGAAATGTTGATTTTTTTGATGTGCTGTTACATGCTGCCATTATCTGTTAATCGGTTAACATCATAATAATAAAACTGGTTAACTGGATCGTGAATTAACTGAAAATGCACAGCCCATAGTTCAACTGTCCATCTGAGATTATCACCTCATCCTATCTGACATACATTGCAAATTTTCAAAGGTTGCTTTTGAACTAATTGAGAAATTTCAGACATGAAATCCCTAAATCTGGGCTTTGTATGTTGTACACAGCTTTTAACACCCAAAAAGTGCTCTCTCCAGCCCTCTGGGTGCTTTTAAATTCCAAATTTTCTTGTAAGCTTCACACCAACTGATGGTGGCATTCTGCTTAGATAGTCCTGCCCACACTCAAACCATCCTGGACAGAACCCTGGCTGTTATCAGAGTCGACAGTTTCAGTCTTTTCAGAATAATTTCACTGTCAGGAATTCATCACTTTGAGCAGCATCTCCCTTTGAGGGAAATGAAATGGTTGTCATGGTGACTTTTTGCAAATGAAAGCACATAGGACTAATTTTCGTGATGACATGTCAATGCTGAACCGCTGGTCATGGAAATCCCCTTTTGGTCGTAGGATTTGTGCAAGGTTTTTTGCCTTGACACTTTTTCTACAAAGATGGAAATTAAGCCTATTGGGTACAAAGAGATAGGAAAATTTCAAAGTTGAAAGAAAATGAAAGTTTGCTGTTGTCTTGGCATAAGAATGGAAGCAGTGTAGTTAATTTCTCTCAGAGAACAAAACTTTAACAGGTAGAGTGTAGGCCCCAATTTTCAGAAAAATGTATGGTTGTTTGAAACATTTTTCGAAACAAATAAAAATCTGTGTGTCCATGTATTATTGGCCTTGAAGAATAAAAACATTTGATTTCTGAGCGACAACATCACTGAATGTTGAAACACTGTACGATGGAAAAAGTTAAGAGAGTTGGTCAGTTTGCAGTATAGTTGTATAGTCTTCAATCAGGTTTCAGTAAGCGGCTTTTTAATTCTTAAGCAAGAAAAAAATGGTTGTCCATCTGACAACCAACTTTTAACTTTTGGTTGTCTGTATTGAATATTAGTTGTCCCTGACAACTAGACCACCAGAGAAAAAGGTGAGTCCTGGTACTGCATGTGACAAGTACTTTATTCACCTACTCTTTATTACCTAGAGATGTTGATGGATATGGCTTTGTGTTATCCAGCCGATTGTAGTATTTGCTCTCTTTGGCATACAAGCATTTGTATCAATGAGTGTATTCACAAGTTTGATTCAGTGCTCTATAACTTATTAATCATAATTATACAAACATGTCTAAAATTTTCTCAGACAATCCTACCAGCTGCAGCCCAAGATGTTTATTACAGAGATGAGATTGGCAATATTTCTACCAGTAACCTTTTAGAGAAGGAGGATCACGTTGAATTAGAGCTTCGTCCTCGCTTTCCCCTATTTGGAGGCTGGAAGACCCACTATGTTATGGGATACAACATCCCTAGCTATGAGTATCTTTTTCACTCAGGTAAATACATGTTTTAAGTTGAACCTATGAATGAGCATGCACTTAACTTGCATACAACATTAAAGAAAAATTAATTGCTATTTTCAGGTAATTTTACCTTAATATCAGGCCTTGAGCTTTAGATTCTCCAAGAAAAACAAGAAGAGTGGTAGGTGTGCTGTTTTATTAAACTTAAATAGATTTATATGAGGTCCAAACCTTCATCTAGGTGTGCAAAAAATCACACCCCTAACCTAAATTTGAGTTGAGTGATGGTGTACGATGGCAAAATTCAAGGCCTGCAACGTTTTCTTCAAGACACTATATAACACATTTCTATTGGTGTGTCATTGAATCCCACGTAACTTCTCAGGAAGGAAGTGAACCTAGTGTATATTGTGTATAAAAATATATAATATTTGTCTAAATTTCCATTCCTATGAGGAGAATCTTCTCCACAAATAACCTCATGTCTTTTTGATTTAGTTTGTCAGATTAAATCCCACAACTTCAAAGTGGAGAGTAAAGCAGGGCTCAGTCCCTTTTGCCAGTTTATAGGCACTGGATTGTTGCCCCACCTCCATAGTTCATGCAGAGCACAACAATGGAGTAGAGGAAAAAATGCAGTTGCACATATATTGTTTCAGTGGGGTATGTGTTGTTTTAGGTGAAGGGAAAAATGTGGAGCCATTTATTATGCTCAGAAATGATCTCTAATTATCTTTCGTTTTGCTTCTTTTTCCATCATCAGGAGACAGTTACATTCTAAAGATGCGTTTCTTGGATCACATTTTTGATGACATGGTAGTTGATGACCTAACAGTGAAAATTATCTTACCAGAGGGATGCAAGTGAGTTGTAATGTTATAATGATTACTATGTCAGAACCTTCTGAATGACTTGAATGGGATCATTAATAGGGCAGTCAGCAATTAGCGATTAATCGCAGATTAATCACAAGCCAAGTAATTTTTTAGTAAAGTGTCACATGCGATTTATCGCATCTCATGCCCTAGGGTCACTGACTTGCGTTAAGTAGACAATGTAACATCGTTCTTCACAAGTTAAGCTGCATTGACAAAGCATGCGATGTCTACAGTATGAACAAGAAGCTCAAAAATTGCGCAGAGCTATGATATGCACCTTTTCTCCACCCAACCCTAGCTAGTTTACATGTGATTGGGTGCGGTGTCATGGGGGGACGTTTTAATCCGTGAACCCCAAACTTGGAACCTGTAGTGATAGGCTTTACTTCAACCTCACCAGTACAGTTGTAATCAACATAGTTTACAATGAAATTTTAAAGCACTAAATGTATGCATGCACTGTAGTGTCTTCTTAGTATCTTGTGTGCCGCTGTGCACTTGGCCATAATAGTTCAATTTCAAAAGCCACTAGTCAATTCACTACTGGCGTAAATCTCCAAAAAATTCAACTTAAAAGTAACCATTTTTAAAGAAATAACAAGTTCAGCTTTCTTATCATATTATTCCTGTCCTTCAACCCGTATGAGTGTTTGTAAGTCACGAATTGAAAAAAGTTTCAAAAAAGTTCCGATTACTGTTTATCAAAACCAACAGCATTTTGTACACAGCTTTTGTACACGGTAACAGTTGGCTGAAAATCGTTATGCAGCCGCCTCGTGCTGTACACCGAACAAACTTCTCTTACGAAAAATTGTGCTCACTGATTGGCTACTTGAATTTATGAATGAAGCGGCTTCTTTAAAAATTTGCGGATTCCCCGCTTCTAACGTAATTATTTAGAGAGGGTTTTATTGCCAATTGAAGTATACCCATTCTCCAAGGGCTTTTAAAGATACACGCGGAGCAGCCATCTGAATTGAAGGCAGTGTGTATTTTATACTGTGCATGTAGTACCAGGTCCAATGCTGGTGATGTGCTGCAACGTACGACGTACTTCTTTTTAATTGGGCGGTAACCTAAATAATATTAAAATGACAGCTGAAAACTGCAATGTCTAGATTTGATCGTAGCCTATCATTGTTAACCCTAACGTTACATTTTGTACTGTAAACTTAGGTGGTAAGCCCTAGGCCTAGTTTTTTTGTGGCTTCAAGCCATGCTATTTTGGGGGGCAATTAGAAATGAAACAAATGGGTAGATTGGGCAAGTGTCAAAATTAAATTTATCGGAGTGGGTCCTGCAGCTGTCTGTAAGGGGGCGCAGCGGCTACTTTTGTTGTGGATACTGTATTGTGGCCTAGCCGCTACTTCGTGCACGATCTCTGCTTTGCAATACTGACTGAATGTTAATTAAGAAACTTCATCTAGCTACAGTACTGGTGTAACGATCCAACTAAAACTGCAACTTCTATCTGAATCAACCTCCAATGGAAGCAGTTTTATAAAAATTGCTTTTCACGAAATGTTTTGTTACTAAAGATAAAGGGGGTTGCACTGACTCAGTATTGGGGCGCAAGCAATTGCAAATTACTACACTACGGATTCACACACATATATGTACAGTGCAGGTTTATAACCAATATTTACATGTCACTACACGGGTTGGTTACACATATGCAACTTGCGATTAATTGCCTAGTAATCGCAAAAAGATGCAATTACAGGGTTCGTAGCGGTTCTTGAAAACCTTGAAAAGTCCTTGAATTTTTGTGAGCCTTGAAAAGTCCTGGAAATGTCCTTAAATTTAAATAAGGTCATGAAATCCTGAAAATGTTCTTGAAAAAAGCTTTGGAGTGTAAAATTTGTCTGTGTATGTTTTTATTTCTTACAAGATTTCGTAATTAATAGCCGTAATTTTGATCAATCAGGTTTGCTAAAGTCTTAGCCGTTTGCTTGTGGGAGGAGTATCATTTCGGCAGGCAGAACCATCGGCAGTACAGCCTATCATATTGTTAGTCCCTGCTTTGTGTGCATAACCATTTGGCAAATGTTAACCGTAGGTCCTTAATGTGACGAGATTACGACAGGACGTAATCCATATACTTCAATATTGTATTGCGCAGTGCTCGTACATAACATGTCAACTGATATGACAACTTTCACATTTGCATGATTTTGATGATGCAGGAAATCCGTAGAACTCTGAATTAATTTGGGGGGGGGGGGGATAAATGCCTGCATGAGCTGTAACTCATCCCAACATAAACAAAATTCATGTCAACTAGTCGAAAAGAAAACATTTATATACCAGCGGCTGGAATATTGGGCCTCCAGTGTCTTTGTTAAGCTTGACCAATAGTGCTAGCCGCCGCATTCGGTATGGGTACCGTAAGATTAGTATGTTGAGCACTAAAAACTGAGGCCGAACGTACGTAAACAGTACTAGGTTCAAACAGCATGGCTGGTACTTCCAGGTGAGATGTAGTGTTCAACCGATCATCAGTTAAGTGATCGGCATCGGGCCGATTATTCCGTTATTGGTAAATAAGCGGCAATTCTGCCATTCAACCGATCACTACCACCTATTATTTGCAAACTGGAAAAAGGGGCTAAATATACTTGAAACTTGCTCTCAATTTCGTTAAAATTCCCGTAAATACCCAATCCTTTAACTTCCCGCTAAAACAGGATGCATCGATATTCACAAACGTATAAATTTTACCCCTGCCATGGGAATGATCGTTTGATGTTTAAGTTTTCTGCTATAACCTGGTAGTATTACTTGGAATTCGATTTAGAAGTGCATTCAAGGTGTTTTCCCTGTCTTGCAATAAGCACCGCGTAAGTTGCGGTACCAACTGTTCAGCAAAAAATACATAGTACAGACTATCTAGCTGCAGTGTTTTGCCGTTTCAGTTTTCCAATCCACAAGCTTTGCATACATATCTGTGCACGTTTTGTACACTTCGCACCTAGAATCTTGTGAAGTTCGGTGGTTATTATCTTGCATAAATTAAGTCATTCCCAGCATTCCTTCCGTAATGTTATTTATAGTAGGATTTAAGCAATGTTGTCATACGACGTCATTGCAATCGAAAACAGTAATTGCACGTGGTCTCTTGCAGCAAGCTTCTTGGCCTACGCATGCACTACACTTACGTGCGTGTCCGTTTTTACCGCCAAAGAAGGCATCATATTTTGCTCGGTGACATCATATGCATAAGATCCATTGCAAAATTTAAATAAGCCCCTGCTTCGTGACTGGTTCAATTGTGTTGATTCTAGGCAGCCAATCACAACTTGCGCCTTCGCCTATGTGATTTAGTGTGTGAAAACACTCGGTCTCGAGACAAATTTTCCCGTTTAGTTTGTGTTATGACGATTGCGCTTGTAATACCGGCTAGTGAAGCCGGGCGAGCCCCGTGCTAAATTCACCTAGAAATGGCTTCACAAATCTCTCTGAACGTGGATTTTTCGGGGATCGGACTTATGTTCATTTCAGTTGCAGATTCTTTTTAAACGACAGAAGTTTTGGACGAGAACTGCTAAAAATATACGGGGATATTTATATCGGAAAAGAACCATGTGATACGTTCTACGGGTGCCCAGAACTGCTAAGATTATCATGATTGCTTTACATGGGGTTTGTTAAAACAGGAGAGTAGCTACAGTGCATTAACGCAACTACAACCCAGTACAGTAAAAGAATGCAATTTTCCGACATGATTGGGGGAGGAAAACTAGACAGAGCATGATGTTGGCATTAGAACTAAATTATCAAACGGCATGTGATATCTACTGCAAACAATTGTACTGTATTAAGGCTGGATTTGTATCTCCACTTTTAAAGTGAAAATATTTCGCCTACAAAAATGATATCCAGAAATATTCCCAATATTTTCCATCCTGAACTGGTTATGATAATACGATATGCACGAAGCAAGGGGCACGTACTAAAGTGACGAACATGTTACTTCCCTCTTTCCAATAATCGGTGATCTGTAACTGGGAAACAGGTCCGATTGTTAAATTGAATAATCGGGTATTATCAATTATAGCATAATCTGTCGAACACTAGTGAGATGCCCTGCATGGCAGGCAAAAGTTACTCGTACACCACACTAGTAGGCTTCGTAGGCTCGTGTTTGCATCAGCTTGCCATGCACATACGATGCGGCACCTCTGGTACAAAACCAGCTATACAGTCTGAGGCTATTTTCATTTTATGAAATCGGAATTTTCCATTATTCATACTAGCTGAAGAGAAAAAATCAAAGGGACTCGTAATTGAAAAAATGCAAACAGAATATTTCAAAGGGAATTTTAACAAAACGGAACATTATAACATTTAGGCTCTGTCACAAATTGGTCTTCGCGTGCAACGGGTGATCTACTGGCCATGCTGAATGCATTGTTATCTTTGATGGATTTTGTATGTTTATTTTCAAGTAAATGTTGATTCTTTCATGCATACAGTATTTGAAGACATCCCAGCATTATGCAGTACATGACCCTGCTTCCATTTTCAGTTTGATGGTTTGAACATCAAAGTAAATTACAGCTGATACCTGGAAGTACGAGTTTAGATGCACATGCGCTTGATTGATCTCAGTGAAATTTCCAAGTGAAAGTCGCTGTATATAGTACTTGAAAAGTTTTTAAGAGGTCTTGAAAAGTCCTTGAAAAGTCCTTGAATTCTGAATCCATGAAGGGCTACGAACCCTGAATTAAACGTTTAGTTCACTAATCGTAAACTAACAGTCCTAATCATTAATAGATTTCAAGACATTTTCGTACAGTGCAATCCCCGACTGGAAAACAGATGTTATGTATATGTTTTCAAAGAGGAAGAAGTGTTCCCTTTGCAAGGAAGTGTGTGCAAATGCAGACTGCTGATGTGTCTACCAATGAGATCAGCTCATAACACCTTCATGTAAGCTTGGCATGCTTGCATTGTGCATGCTTCATTTTTACTCCAAAATTACATTGCATGATAACAATACAAATGGCATGTTATCATTAGGATACTGTTGACCAAGGGATGTTTGGGGGAGAATTGTTTAAGCTTGTCACGGGCATTGTTGGTGCGAAGGTGCTCAATGGTACATTTTCCATACTCTGTTCACAAGTCCCACTCAGAAAACATGCATCTGCAGGAAGCTCCACACTGTTTATCTACAACCATAACTTGCATGGTTGAATTCAAGTCATGTAAAGGCCAGGATACTCTTTGAAATCATCCCTCCTCCCCCATTTATTTTGATCCCTTGGGCCAGCATGGGTGAGGGAGCTAATTGTTTGGGAGAAGTCTTCAAAGGGGGAATTATCTGAAGGGAAATCATTTGGGTTTGAATTGTCACAGCAGGCTGTTGCTAGTGTTTGAGTCAAAAAGCTGTGTTGTAAGTGGTCATTAAATGAATCACATATTACAGAGTGGAGTTTAATGGAAACTTTCCTTTTGAATATGGTGACAAAAAAGTGTGCAAATCTTAAATTGAATTATTTTATTTCAGAAACGTTGAACTAAAAGCACCATACGATGTGAGAAATTCTCCTGAAGAAACACACAAGACATATCTAGATGTCTCTGGCCGGATTGTTGTTATCGCTCACAAATCTAATCTTGTTGAGAATCACATTGAAGATTTTGAAGTAAGTTATGATGTTTTGTTTATAAATGGATAAAGCATAACAAGAAACAGTTTTAGTTACATGAGGTTTTACGGCTCAGCATCTAACCAATTCGTTTAAGTCCGACTGGCCTCTCTCTTTTTTCCAGTTTAGCTCACTGGGTTGTTTTCCCTACTCCATTACTTGTGATGAGCACCAAGCACAATTGTAGTAGGAACCATTTTTAGTTTTGATGATAAGATAAACCTATGCAATCATGATTGTGTGTGTATGTGTGTGTGGTTGTGCATGTGGCTGGGTGTGTGTGTTTGTGACACTTTGCTTGTTAGCACGATATCTCAAGATAGGAATGTCTGACAGTTTTCAAACTTTGTAGGTGGATGGGCCATATTGAGAGGAAGAACACTACTGTTTTTGGTTGAGGTCCAGGTCATCTGAGATCACCAGGGGTCAAAGTCTGAAAACCTTGTAAGCATGATATCTCAAAATAGGAAACTTGGGTAGATTTCATCTCTGGTATTTGGATGCATTATGGTCAAAAGATGGTCCCTATTGATTTTGGCAGAGGTCAAAGGTCATCTGGGGTCACTGCAGGTCAAAGTCTGAAAATCTGCCTAACACATTATCTCAAGATAGGAAACTTGGATAGATTTCATATGTGGCACGTGGATGCATTATAGTCAGGAGATGGTCTATTTGTTTTTTGTGGGAGCGGTAGTCTAAAAACCTTTTGAAATGCAATATTTCAAAATAGCTGTCTGTCTGTATGTATGTTTTTCCATCTATCTATTTATGGCTCTTATGGAGGTCTAGGGTCACTGGTGTTCAAAATGTTTTAACACATTTTAAGGTGGGAAACTAAAATAGATTTCACATGTGGTATGTGGATGCACATTATGGTGAGAAGATAATCCCAATGTTTGGTGATGTAGGTCAAAGATGGTGTGGGATAACAAAATTGTATTTTGAACATGTTAGTATAACATTTGAATGAGAAGATAATGGTACATGATGGGATTATTTGAAAAGGGACACTTAGTTATCATCAAAACCTCAATTTTTACATTCTGGTCCAAGTCTTTGAAACAGTGTTATAATTTCCTTATATATATTCCTATCATCAATTACACTAAAAAGAACCTCTGCATTGTGGGGAATTTTTAGATGCCTGTTGCAGTTACAATGATTCAAATTCACTTCACTACCACTTAAATATCAAGAATGAATTGTTTTTGATTCCTTGCTGAAGGCAGGCAAGGAATCTATGCGATGGTGATGTTGTGTGTATGTGAGCCTGTAAGCGATACCTTGCTGGGTACAAGCCGCTCACGGGAGCTGAGGCCTCACACGTGTTTCCTCGCTCACGAGGGGCTCCTAACTGGTGTAGCTACCTGAAAATTCGGACACTGCAATGAGCTCTGTCACGTGATATGCAAGAGCCTGCCGGCTACAGGGGAATTCCGACCATTTCCTTACGGGGAACAGTTCTGTGTACCCCGTAAGGCTGAGAATACGGGTATGCCCTATGTGTGTGTGTGTCTGTGTGTGTGTGTGTGTGTGTGTATGTTACGCTTTGGCTTGTAAACACGATATCTCTAGAAGGGTATTTGTGACTAATCTCATATTTGGTGTGTCGGTTGGCCATATTGAGTATATGATCCCTATTGTTTTTGGTGTCAGTCAAAGATCATTTGGGGTCACAAGAGGTCAAAAGGTCAAAACTTTGTAAATTTGATAACTCAAGAACGGTTCATGTGGCTATGCTCATATTTGGTGTGTTGGTTGACCATATTAAGTAGATGATCCTTATGGATTTTTGTGGAGGTCAAAGGTCATTTGGGATCAAGAGAGGTCAAATTGTAAATTCCTTAGAAATTAATGTAAACACAGTATCTCAAGAAGGGTAAGTGTGACTAATCTCATATTTGGTGTGTGGGTTGGCCATATTGAGTAGATGATCCCTATTGTTTTTGGTGGAGGTCAAAGGTCATTTGGGGTCATGAGAGGTTGAAGGGTCAAAACGTAAATACGATATCTCAAGAAGCGTACATTTGACTATGCTCATATGTGGTGTGTAGGTTGGCCATATTGAGTAAATATATACCCTGTGGATTTTTGTGGAGGTCAAAGGTCATTTGGGGTCACGAGAGGTCAAATTGTAAATTCTTTAGAAATTGCTTGTAAACACGATATCTCAAGAAGGGTTAGGGTGACTAATTTCATATGTGGTGTGTAGGTTGGCCATATTGAGTAGATAATCCCTATTGTTTTGGGTGGAGGTCAAAGGTCGTTTGGGGTCATGTGAGGTCAAAAGGTCAAAACCTTGTAAACTTGATAACTCAAGAACGGTACATGTGACTAAGCTCATATTTGGGGTGTGTTGGTTGGCCATATTGAGTAGATGAACCCTATTGCTTTTTGTGGAGGTTAAAGGTCGTTTGGGGTCACAAGAGGTCAAAGGGTCAAAATATTGTAAGCATGATATTTTAAGAACCGTACATTTGACTATGCTGATATTTGGGTGTGTAGGTTGGACATGTTGAGTAGATGATCCCTATTGATTTTTGTGGAGGTTAAAGGTCATTTGGGGTCACAAGATGTCAAATGGTAAATTTTCCATGGTTGGAGTCTAAGATACTGCAAAATTTCACACATAGTATGTGGATGTGATACCATGAACAGAACCCTAGTTCTTGTAGAAAGCTTTGATTCCTTGTATGTATACTTTGTGGGTACATTGTGGAGCACTGTCAAGTTGAAAAACAATATGAAGCACTGCCAATTTGAAAAAAAAAGATGGGCTTATATTTCAGTGGCAAGGAGGAATCACTAAGCCTTTTGGCTTTCTGGTTTCAAATTGATTTAGTAGATTGCATACATATGCTCGTGTTTTAATCTGTATGCCATAAAGGGCCAATCCTCTTACCCCAAACTACATTTCTTGTAGGGGGGTACAGAAACACTCCATTGTCCCAGCTTTTTGACTGACTGTTAATTCAAACAATGCCGATTACCAAAGAGTACATTACACAGCATAAACTGTACTGAGAGTGTTTTGATTATACACATAGCACTTTTCTATACTCACCCTGAAGCAATACACTAAGATTGTGACTGGATAAGGCTGAATTTCAGACAATTGTGGAAGGGGCTTAAGTAAGAAGGAAGGAGAATTGGTACTGTTTGGGGTGAGAGAACTGGGTCTTTAAACTGGTTGTTCTAAATCTTCTCTTTCAGGCTCATTTGAATTGATTTAAATATTCTGAATTTACATGATAATTTTAACAATGCTTACTTTAATATAGATCCTTTTCCCAAATAGCAATTACAAAGGTTTGTGGGACATAGTTCTGGTATTTGGTATGTAAAAATAATTCACACCAACATTATATCCCACAATCCTTTCTAATAGCTTTTTGGAAAATGGTCTATAGTACACCGGGTGCAAGTAATGGAGCACATGATACTTTCTTCAAATGAGTCCGTTGAGGCACCTTGTTGAAACAGCTAAGCTGCAGCTCTCTCAGCTGTGCTGCAGCCCATGCAGTCATTCAAGTAGCTTGCCAGCTTAATCTTGCTAATGTTAGGAAGGACGAGAAAGGAAAACATGGCTGAGGGAGCAGTGGCATAGATATGGGAGCTCTGGTATTGCTAAGGTATAACTTTATGGCCTAGCTGAGGCACGTGTAGCCTAATGAAGGCAGCTGCAGTCTAAGTGGGGCAGAAGTGGCATAGTTAAGGCAGTTATGACCTAGGTGGGACAGCTGTACCCTAGCTGAGGCAGCACAGCTCTGGCATTGCTAAGGCAGTTACGACCTAGCTGAGGCAGCTGTTTTCCAACTGAGGCAGTGCAGCTCTGGCATTGCTAAGGCAGTTGTGGCCCAGCTGCCTCAGCTAGCTCTGGCATGGACCTATTTCCAAATAGCAATTACAATGAATTGTGGGACAGAGTTTTGGGTGTGCGTCAATTTTCACCACAGTAAAATGCCATTGACAAAAATGACAAACACCAAAACTCTATCCCACAATTCTTTGTAATTGCTGTTTGAAATAAGTCTATTGCTGAGGCAGTTATGACCTAGATGGGGCAGCTGTATCCTAGCTGAGGCAGTGCAGCTCTGGCTTTGCTTAGATAGTTATGACCTATCTGAGGCACTGCATTTCTGGCATTGCTGAGGCAGTTATGGCCCAATTGGGCCAGCTATATACTATGAGGCAGCTGCAGCATGGCTGAAGCAGCGGCCTAGTTTAGGCAGTTGTCGCCTAGCTGAGGCAGCTCTGGTATAACTAAAGCAGTTATGGCCAAGCTGAGTGAGTCAACTGTGGCCTAGCTGGGGCAGCTGCAGCCTATGGTATTGAAATAATGCTGTAAAGAATAAAGTTTCTTTGTTTTACAGTTACATTACACCTTCCAAAGAGTACTACTCCTCCAGGAACCTCTGATGGTTGTCATTGCTTTCTTCCTGGTGTTCTTATTCATCATCGTAACTGTTCGTCTTGACTTCTCCATCACCAAGGTAACAAACCTCTCCCTTATTGGTCATTGCTTTTCCAAAAAAGGAATGTTTTCAATTTTACAAAGACAGCTTTAATCCAACATTTGAGATTATTTTGTGAGTAAACTAGATCTAGTATGGATTTCAGCATTGTGAGTCTGTATCCTGTAGCACAACAGCTGTCCAATAGGACATGCTGCTGTAAGTTCAGTAAGTGGATCACAGACAGTTTGAATATGTATATCTTGAAAATGTCTGACTGTCTTTTTGCACTCATAGGTTCAAAAAGTACACTTAAATAAGCTGTTGGTACTCAGTTGAGTGATGATTAACCAGCAGTTCAGTTTTTTGGCCCTAACATGAATTTTTGCATCTACTTTTTTTTCCTCTTTTCAGGATGCAGCCAATGAGTCTCGCCTACGTCTGTCTGGTAAGGTGGAGGATGTCCTCTCTCTTCAGAGCAAGCGTCAGCGTCTGTATCCTAGCTATGATGCAGCAATCAATAAATTCAAGTCTAGCAAAGATAGTGCAGGTATGTCTGGAAAGGTTGTTGCATTTTAAGAAAAATTCAGCAATGTAAGTTAAAGATGCTGACATAAAACATAGAAACGTGGAAAGATGTGCTAACACCTGGTGTATTTCTTTCGCAGTGCTAGAAGTAGTAGTTTAGACATGACATTCTGCAGGGAATGTAGGGAAACTGACCATTTGGGAGTAATAAATTCTGGCTGTAGCCCAATTATTGAGATTGAAAGATGTACCTAGGTTTTAGTAATATTTAAAAATCAGCTAAGTGCAGATTCATTAATCTAACTGGCAGGTATCGTCAAGTTCCTTATGTAGTTATGGTGCTCAATTGCCCATACTCCCCAGTTAGATAAATGACTTAAGCTGCCTTTCACTATATGCATCATCCGCAAAATAAGCCTCCATAATAAAAAATTAGACCCTTTTTATAGGTCTTGCATCTGTCATCTTTTATACTTCTCTGATTTAATCTCTACCTGAACCATATTCTTCATATGTCAGATGGTTGTTTGTAGTACAGCTTTCTATGATAAACTTCACAACAGAGAGAAAAATTGTATCGATTGTGTCGTGTATATGGAAAGGGATATGATGTACGTCAAATGAGGGATTATGGATATATGGAAAGGCAGCTATATATAGCCTGCTTGTATTCCTCTATAATTAATGTCAGCTTATTACCGTACATGTGAGGTTGGCTATCAAGTCATCTTAAAGGCAAGCCAATGAACCACAGCTGGAAAAGTGGCCTTGGCTGGCCTGATTTAAACAAATCAGTCAGAACTAAGCAGTAAAACTCCATCTGACTTAAGATCTGATAACTGAAAGTTTGGATAGCTCCAAAATGACAAGCACAAAAGAATTGTGAATGAAATAGATTTTCTGCTATTTCACAGTTCCCATCAGCTTTTAGAACATTCAAAATTGATTTTCTTACCAACTTTTCAGCTTTCAGAAGTACTTTGAAGGGTCTTGATGCAGAGCACCGCAGTCTCACTACCCGCATGGGAGAAGTCATGAGCTCTATCAAAGCTGAGAGCACTGATGTGGCTGAGAAGGTATGGTCTCTGAAGCATTCCCTAAGCTTAGATAACACTTCTAGGGATTTGAAATGGATTGCATCTCCACTTTTATGAGGTATTTTTTACTGGGATTTAGATGCAAAAGTGTCAAGAGTATTTCACCTTTTATGTTTAGCTCCTGGTTCAGTGAGAATGAATAATTCTGCTTCAAAAGACTTTCACAATATTCCAGAGCAAATTGTGAGCAGTGTTGAGGTATGAAATCAGTGGGATTGTTCAATCTTGTTGTATTGGGTATGTAGGCCTATTATTAATCCTCACAGAGACAGTTGTATCCTAAAAAATGGCCCTGCGTGAATACTATTTTGTGTGTGTGTGTGTCTTTTGTCTTGGACAACACATTCTCCATTTCAGCATATCTAAGAAAAGAATGGGAGTTGCTAGAGAAGGAGAAACAATGTCCCATAGTTGCTTTGAGACACTGATGTTAGTTTCTGATGGTAATCTTGCTTTTATCTGGCAAGTTCCTATCTCAATGGAAATATCTTAGTGACTCATTATAAAAAATTCCAATAAAGAGATGCATTCCTTTATACACTCTACTCATTAACATGCCTTTGTTGACTGTTATGCAAAATGGTGAAATTTATGTCATTAGACGCTATTCAAGGCACAATGTATCATTTCATTTGAAGACGGCAACAATTTCTCTACAAATTAGTTCAACAATTTTGTTTCATAACCACAGCAAAGCATTAAATCTGAGGGAAACATATAGACTTGAAAAAGTCTTTCATCTAGTGACATATTGGGCATACAATTGAAGCATATAGTTTAAAGATACAATTGAAGCATATAGCTTGAGGATACAATTGAAGCATATAGTTTAAAGATTTGTTTTCAGTCATTTTAGAATTTCTTGCAATTAGCTTCTCTATTGGCAGAAACAAACATCCAACTCAAAGCATATATAGACAATAGCCTTAGTTAAGGAATTACTTGGAAATGAGTGGAAGAGATTGTCATTAAAATGCTCTAGTCACAAGGGGGAAACATTTGGGCCTGTCACTTATAAAGTGGCACCTTGAAAGATATAAAGTGTTTTCAAGTACATAATGTCTGAAAAAAAATTGTTTGTTGTATTTCCCCTAACAATTCCCTGGTATTACCCATAATGATTAACAAGGCTATTTTGCCTGCATGAAGTTAAAAGATGAAAGCAAGTTAAAATTTTGGTTTGCAATATTTCTTTTTGCAGTAGGCATATGGTTCAAGGTTAGGCCAGTGTATCAGTTTACATTCACATGTTATATTTTTGACTTGGGGTTTGGGAAGAAGCAGTCTTGGTCTGATGTATACAGTTCCAAAGCAGTACTGATATTTTGCAGTCCTGAAGTGTTTGTTAACCACTATTCTTCATAACCATGTACATTAATGTGCAGTTTTACCATCATGCACTTCCTGTTTTGGAGTTAGCATTGTGTGTACTTGCTGGGTTTATGTCATGGGTGCAAAGAGGGAAGGGTGGGGGGAGGATCCTGGGGGGAGGAGAGAGATCCTTCCCCCCCCCCCCCCAATTAAAGTTGCTTGAGATTATCATCAACTCGTTGATGATTGCAAAATATAAATCATGTAAATATGACATACTGTGTGTTTTCTGTGTTGCGTTTCGTGGTTGTAATTGCTCGCAATTGCAACTGCAGGTGTTCCAGTTTTTATTGGGAGGAGTGGTGTGAACACTTTCCTGGGATTCTAAGCAAGATTGCCAGAAAAGTGCAAAATTGCTTTTAGAATGGGGCCTTAACCCCATCTTTGCCTTTCCCCACCATGCACCCCCACAAAGGTTGTGTAACATATTCAAAGAGACAAAGTGCTTTAAAGAATCCAGTTCACCCTGCACAGACACTTGAGGGGTTTCAATTCTCAATGTTGGCCAAAGGAATTAACTGCCGAATACCTCCCTCAGATAAAGAATTTCCACAATCTTACAAACTGATATGATTACATTACCTAACATTAACTCCCATTTCCGTTTATAATTGCATTTTAGATAAATGAGGTCCAGAAGATTTCAGCTGCTGTGAAGGAACTTATTCAGGCTGCTATCACCAATGCTGAGAAGGTAGTCGCTGGAAAACTGTCGAAACAGCAGTATGTGGATTATGAGAAGACAAATTCGGCAAGACGCAGTGAAAATATTACTAAAATTGATCAAATATTAGCCACCCTTTAAGATTAGCAAAGACCTTGTTACTTTAACCCTTTTGTTTTTGGAAAATGTGAGTTCCAGTTTGTGATTTCATAGGAAGATGTAAAGATTTGAATGTTAGAAGTGTTTTTGAATGTAACACTAAAAAGTGCTTAATGGTTAAGGAAAAGCAGGAATGAATGGAATATGTGTAACACAAATATCTTGCAGCATTCCTGTTTGTTCACAATGTTTAAAAGTTGCTTGGTCATCAGTGTTTACCATGAGAATAAGAATATTTCTATCAAAATACCATCATATGCAAATTGAATCTGTATTTTGGCACTTGTGTAAAATGAAGAAAATTGCTGTTCATATGCCTAATTTGTGATGAGCAGAAGCAATTACCAATTCCTGTAGAAACTGGATATGTTACAGTGGTATGCATACTTTAAAATGCCACTTTAGGGTAAAAAAGTGACATACCAAAGAAAGATGCAGGATGGATGAATTTGGAATTTGGTTTTTATATAAAATTTAGTTCTCCCCTTCCTGTGGTAAGAAGAAAGTGTATGAAGGTAAAATCCTAGTTGTTATGCTGTTTATTTTTCTGGCCTTGCTTCTTTAAGGGGGTGCTTTGGTAGCATGCAGGAACTTTCTTCTCGAAGGTACTTTTGCTTGAAGGCATGTATGAATTCGATGACATTCCCATTCCATCCTCCCAAGTATTGACTGGTTCTTAACTGAGGCATGGTCAGTTGAGGAAACAGTAGAAACTCATATTCCTCAGACCAATGTGGGTTTGGAGTACACCAGATTGCCAGGTATCAAATTTGGTCTCCAGTGGTGTTAGTTGGGTCAAGGTTTAAGCTCTTTTATGTTCCCGTTGTGCTTTGATGAAGAAAATAAGTAACATATTTCTGAAGATATTTGAAACCTCATTTGGTTTTGAGGAGCATTGTGATTCAGGTCATTTCGAACAAAATTTTGCTTTTTTGTGAGCACTTATTCGTATCTTGTTTCAAGAAACAGTGAAGAACTCTCCCATGTGCATGGCATTTTCTTGTAAGAGTGCAAGTTCATCTATAGAGAAATAACATAATGCTGTTTTATTTGATTCCTTCTGCACATGTATAAAACCATTGAAAATGGGATTTTTGCAAGTTTGTATTTTAATGGGCAATATTCTTAAATGTAAGGAATATTGACCAGTTTTGCTCATTGTTATGGATTTTTTGTTAAAACTTGCATTTAATTTTGTCAGCATACTGTTTTGGTGTTGGGTTGGTTTTGCTGAAGGTCTCACACATAATGTGAAAGTACTATATTTTCCTGATGGAAAAATGATGTCATTGAAAGATACATGGATTTGTCTGTCAAATGTGATTGTATACGAAGTTATTCAAGAACCATTCTAGATAACCTTTGTATATAACTTTGATCTCATGTTTTATATCTTATCTAGCTGGGTCTGGTGGGTGTAATCTTTGTTTCGAAGTCATCATACTCCCTGCTTTGGGGTCCAGACCTTCCTGCTCTGGGGAGGATAGCCATTTCTGTGGAAGAGGACCAGTTGCTATTTAGTGAAGAGAACCTGCCCTGATGTTGAATCCTTCTGTGGGAAATCCTGCTTTACATCTGGGCTTTGCTACTTCTACTATTTTCTCCCATTTTCTTTTTTTTTCTGAAAGGGGCAGCCTTTTTTTTTTTTTGGCCTTTCTGCAATTTCCTTGCACAGTGGTATAATGATGTTACTTGATTATCTTGTACATTATGTAGTGTGTTCATTGAACTAAACTGGTACACTGGTTGTGAAGTCATAGCAGGATGAAGTCTGTCCTTAGTATTATTTTTCACCTTCATCTGTCGGACTCTGATGCTACTAGCATAAAAGACCAATACAAAGAGTTGTAATTTACAGGTGTGAAATAAATAAAAACAAGGCAGAATCTGCCAAAATTTGAAAACCCCGTTGACTTTTGTTCTGCCTATTTGGACTTGTTTAGAGCAGAGTTTTACCACCCCCTTTGGCCTACTTTGAAGACAATGCTTTGAAGGCAAGGCATGATATTTGAAGCAATGAAGCAAATGAGATGGAGTCCCATAGCCACAGGGTAGGTTTGCAATCCCAGAGCAATTGACCCTTTCCAATCTTGGAATATTACAAGATAAAGTCAAACAGAACCCAATGAAAATGGTCAATTGCTTACCAATAATTTATATTAATGCTTGGGTAGGTAGTGTGGGAGTTTCACAGGCCAGTTTTCAACAAATTCAATGATGAGAGCCTTTATGGCTCAAAGATCCACTGCAATTGCTATTTAAATATTTTTGCAGTTTTGTACCTTAAAATACCTTGCCAAAAAGGGGTGACGGTGTGGGGAGGGGGAACTGGCAAATAAACCACAGAAACTTTGCCCATGATGAACTTTTTGGACAGAATTTATAGCAACTTTTAATAATACAACATTCTAAAGTTTAGAGACATGCATTTTTCATTTGGAGTGACCACAGGTTTCCAGGACTTTTGGATATTTGAAAGTGTTTTTGATTCCTTGCTGAAGGCAGGCAAGGAATCTATGGGATGGTGATGTCGTGTGTATGTGTGTGTGTGTGTATGTGTGTGTGTGTGTATGTGACGCTTTGGCTTGTAAACACGATATCTCAAGAAGGGTAAGTGTGACTAACCTCGATTTGGTGTGTAGGTTGGTCATATTGAGTAGATGATCACTATTGTTTTTGGTGGAGATCAAAGGTCATTTGGAGTCACGAGAGGTCAAAAGGTCAAAACCTTGTAAACACGATATCTCGAGAACGGTACATGTGACTATGCTCATATTTAGTGTGTAGGTTGGTCATATTGAGTAGATGATCCCCATCGATTTTCGTGGAGGTCAAAGGTCATTTGGGGTCACGAGAGGTCAATAGGTAAATTCCTTAGAAATTGCTTGTTAAACACGGTATCTCAAGAAGGGAAAGTGTGACTAATCTCATATTTGGTGTGTGCATTGGCCATATTGAGTAGATGATCCCTATTGTTTTTGGTGGAGATCAAAGGTCATTTGGGGTCACGAGAGGTCAAAACCTTGTAAACACGATATCTCGAGAACGGTACATGTGACTATGCTCATAATTGGTGTGTGGATTGGTCATATTGAGTAGATGATCCCCATCGATTTTCGTGGAGGTCAAAGGTCATTTGCGGTCACGAGAGGTCAATAGGTAAATTCCTTAGAAATTGCTTGTTAAACACGGTATCTCAAGAAGGGAAAGTGTGACTAATCTCATATTTGGTGTGTGCATTGGCCATATTGAGTAGATGATCCCTATTGTTTTTGGTGGAGATCAAAGGTCATTTGGGGTCACGAGAGGTCAAAAGGTCAAAACTTCGTAAACACGATAACTCAAGAACGGTACATGTGACTATGCTCATTTTTGGTGTGTTGGTTAGTCATATTGAGTAGATGATCCCTATTGTTTTTGGTGGAGATCAAAGGTCATTTGGGGTCACGAGAGGTCAAAACATCGTAAACACAATAACTCGAGAACAGTACATGTGACTATGCTCATATTTAGTGTGTAGGTTGGTCATATTGAGTAGATGATCCCTATCGATTTTCGTGGAGGTCAAAGGTCATTTGGGGTCACAAGAGGTCAATAGGTAAATTCCCTAGAAATTGCTTGTAAACACGGTATCTCAAGAACGGTAAGTGTGACTAATCTCCTATTTGGTGTGTGCATTGGCCATATTGAGTTGATGATCCCTATTGATTTTCGTGGAGATCAAAGGTCATTTAGGGTCACCAGAAGTCAAAAGGTCAAAACTTCGTAAACACGATATCTCGAGAACGGTACATGTGACTATGCTCATATTTAGTGTGTAGGTTGGTCATATTGAGTAGATGAACCCTATCGATTTTCGTGGAGGTCAAAGGTCATTTGGGATCAAGAGAGGTCAATAGGTAAATTCTTTAGAAATTGCTTGTAAACACGGATTCTCAAGAAGAGTAAGGGTGACTAATCTCATATTTGGTGTGTGCATTGGCCATATTGAGTAGATGATCCCTATTGTTTTTGGTGGAGGTCAAAGGTCATTTGGGGTCATGAGAGGTCAAAAGGTCAAAACTTCGTAAACACGATATCTCAAGAATGGTACATGTGACTGTGCTCATATTTGGCGAGTGTGTTGGCCATATTGAGTAGATGTTCCCTGTTGTTTTTGGTGGAGGTCAAAGGTCATTTGGGGTCATGAGAGGTCAAAAGGTCAAAACTTCGCAAACACGGTATCTCAAGAACGGTACATGTGACTGTACTCATATTTAGTGTGTGGATTGGTCATATTTAGTAGATGATCCCTATTGATTTTCCCAAAGGTCAAAGTTCATTTGGAGTCAGCATGTTCAAAGCCTGACAAGCTTTCCTGCACAGTCTTTCAAGAAAGGTCACTTGTAGGGTCCTGTAACTTGTCATGTAGATGGCACATAGTGAATACATGGACCCAGAAGTTTTTGGTGGAGGTCAAATGTCATTTGGGTTCACGACGGGCAAGGGGAATCTCAAGATTGGATGCCTTGCATGTGTACTTTGTGGGCACATTATGGAGCCCTGCTAATTGAAAAGCAATGTCAATGTGAAAAAAGGCCTTACATTTCAACAGCAAGGAATCACTAAGCCTTTTGGCTTTCTGGTTTAATTTTCCTCCTTAACCAAATTAGAGCTTAAAGGCAATGAAGCCCCTGCCCCATCACTTTGCTGCAATAAACCAGAATGCAAAAATGCATTGAGGTTTCGATGATACATACATGCTCTTTTCAATAAAATGCTACATTTGTTGTAACAACTGGTGACCCAAAGTGACCTTTGACTCAAATTGTAAGTAACTGGTTTTTCTTTTAACCAAAACATCATAATGCATCAACATATCAAGTTTGAAATGAATCCAAGTTTCCTATGATGATGTATCATGTGAACAAAAGATTTCAGGGTTTGACCCCATGTGACCCCAAATGACCTTTGACCTCCACCAAAATTAATTGGGTTTTTCCTTTAATCAAAACCCATTAACCTATCAAGTTTGAAAGGAATCCATGTTTCCTACCTTGCGATAGAGTGTAAAAAAGGATTTCAGGGTTTGACCCCATGTGACCCCAAATAACCTTGACCTCCACCAAAATCAATAGGGTTCTTTCCTTACATCATAACGCATCAACATATCAAGTTTGAAATGAATCCAAGTTTCCTACCTTGCGATATAGTGTAAACAAGGATTTCGGGGTGTGACCCCAAATGACCTTTGACCTCCACCAAAATCAAAAGGGTTCTTTCTTGCATCATAATGCATCAACCTATCAAGTTTGAAATTAATCCAAGTTTCCTAACTTGAGATATCGTGTAAACAAGGATTTCGGGTTTTGACCCCCTGTGACCCCAGGTGACCTTTGACCTCCACCAAAATCAATAGGGTTCTTCCTCTCAGTATGGGGTAGCTGTGTACCAAGTTTGAGAATTGTCAGATTTTCCCTTCTTAAGATATCGTGTAAACAAGCAGTGTCACAAACACACACACATACACACACACGCACATACACACACACACACGCCATCATGAATGCATAGGTTTCTCTTTTCATCGAAACCAAAAACAAGTGCCCCCTGCCCCCCCACCCCCACCACCTTAGTAATTTAACTTGTTGGAAAAGTATGCAACTCTGACAACATATGAAGAAATGTCAGTTAGGAATAAAGAGACCATGCAATACACTGACTTTTTGCACAAACTTTAATGCCAAAATTTTTTAAGTCTACAAGATGAAAGAAAGTTGTCAATAACATTCTAGAATACAAAAAACATTGTCCATAAATGGCACATTAGTACTGACGATCTACTTACATCAACATGAGAAAGAACTCCCACTCAAGTAGATTCTTTAAAACACTGAAGTTGCTACAGTTTACTTTGCATCTTCTAATCCTGATTGTCATTGAGCTTGAAAACAGTGAGAAGCACAAATTTTTTTACTTGTTAGCAGTGCATACATCTATATTTGTGCTGTAAGGGACATGATTCTTGGAAAAACTGGAAAAACTTCAAACATGCTAGTAAATAATAAATTAAATTATATAAAACACATATATTCTTTGATAGAGGATTTATTATCATGCACTTCTACCAATATCTTATAGATGTACCTGGCGACATTTGACCATGGAAAAATCAATGAACCCATGCTTCCAATGCTTCAAAGAATTTTTTGAAAGCCAGAGCCACATCCATGGTGGGAGGGAATAGGACGGGAAAGACCCCCCCCCCCCCAAAAAAAAAGTGTCTGCCCACCTACAAAGTTTCATCTTACCATTGCCTGATATTTTTTAACATCTCTCCCCCCCCCCCCCCCCCCCCCCTTAGCTATTTAACCACATTCAGTTCTGTGACTGGCTGGCTACAGGCCTGAAACAGACTTGAAAACTTGAGGGGTTTCTACAATAAGCACATGTGACTGGTGTGTTTGTAACATAACATGCATGGCCAACATTGTTCCATACAGTAGTAGCCTTTTTGGCACATCAAGGTAAGGGCCTACTGCATGTTCACATGCTCATATATCATCAAACTACATTTCCTATCTTAGTGAATAGAACAGTTTTCATATAGGAAGCAAGCCCTTTAAATGGTGCAGTGTAGTTCTCACAACTACAAATTTGGGGAGTTGCAATGTTTTTTTCTCATCAACTTTTCCTTTTTAATTATTATTTCCAAAGCAGTGGTTTCCCCAACAATTGCATGCTACACATTCATGAAATGATCAAAACATTTAAAGGAAAGAACTATCATAGTGAAATATCAGATCTGTAACCATGGAGGAGAAGGTCTTCAGCTGAAGCATAAAAATAAATCATCACAACTAAAACAATCAGATTATTCTCCTGTCAAAGTTTTGCATCTAGGTTCCTTGGACAAAGGCAAATACTTCTCAATGAGGAGGCAGACACCTGTTACACTCCTTTACCAGGTCAGCAAAACTTGCACACTCCCACCACATTTGTAATTCTGGCTACATATACAGACCCGGGGCCTGTTCCACAAAGAGGTACGCACGATCTTAAGTTTGATTTACTGTTGGCTTAAGTATGGTGAATCAAACTTTAAGATTGTGCGTAACTCTTTGTGGAACGGCCCCCTGATGAATGTCCCAGCACATTTGTAATTCTGGCTACAGACCTGATAAATGTTACACCTCAATACTACTTTCAGTCTCTTTTACAAGGGGGCTGGAGCAATTGCCAGTTTGCCATTGGGGTTGACATAAAATCACCTTTGAGAACACTACTTACAGGATTTAGAGCTGTAGGGAATACTGTATCTATTACCTTTTTTAATGCCCCTATATCCTGGAACATCTCATATGAGTTCTAAGCAATTAATGTTAGTCAGATGTAGCAATATGACTCCCTCTGTACAATATCAACATTCCTTTTTTTTGCAATAACATCTTTTTTTTTTTACTTTACATTACATTACATTACATTACATTAATATAACTACATCCCTTATGTGTAGAATACACTCACTCACTAATGGTTATATCACTGGCTGGCATATAGAGCAGAAACAAGTGTGCATGTTATGTTTTCAGTGCAGAGATCTCAAGGTTGCATGCGCCATGAATAAAGATATACATTTCATTGTGATGAAAATGTTAGCGCACCTCATCAAATCTGTTGTCAAACGGATATGTCATCATTTGTTTGTATTAAAACATAAATGAACCAGTACACAAACTCTATTCAATTCTTTCTGTTGCTGTTTGATACACAAAACTGCATATTAAATTATTTACAGCTGGTTTTACATATTAACTTCAACTAAAAACACTTATATCTTATATCATAGTAATTTATAAAATTACATGCTAAATTTTCTTTTGTAAATTGTAAGTAGAAAGACTAAAAGAATGAATTTTGTATTTAAGGCATTCAAATGATTTGTGAATAACATCCAACAGAATACTTAAACCTCAATATAAGATACAAAGAATACTGTAAGAAAGTTCAGCCTGTGAATACATAATCTTAATATTATAGAAGTATATAGTAATAAGACTCTCCTGTAAAATGTGCAAGTTGTAAAGAACAATGAAGCAAATGTTAGGACCCAAGGCACCATGTCCAGTAGGGTCCAGGGGTTGTCAAAGGTCCCCAGATTTTGTCAAAGGTGCAACTAAATTTTGTCAAGAAACATGTTTTCAAAACCTTTCCCATGTAAAAAAGTTGGGAAATTAATGGTTACAATACAGCAATAATTACTATCATGATTGGTATAAATATGGGGTCTACCTGATCATTCCGGGGGTTCAATCTTCCCAAGGTTTGATGTTCCCTTTTTTATACACAACATGGTGATTTGATGATGATAACAAGGTTCATTACTCCCAGGGTTTGATGTTCCCAGAAGTGCAGATGTTCCCAAGATTCGGGAACACTGAACCTCAGGAACAGCAAACCTTAGGAACATTGACATAGCCCCATAAATATGGCCTGCAACTTAATCAGTTCTGTGACACACATATTAAAGTCTTTGTTCCCACTCTCAGTTTGCCCCTGCCCCTTTATTTTTGCATGATACTCCTTGTTAGGAAAGGAGTTTTTCAACAATGAACCAACCACTCTGAATACAACACTTAAGTGTGAGTATGATGTCATGAGTTAAGGTCATAAGTATAGTGTTGGTTACAGTCCTACATTCTGACACCCCAACTGTTAAGACACCCCTACCATATATTCTAACAAATCCACAAAATTCCATTAGTGCTTAGTTTAGACACTCCTATATCCCGACAACCCTATGTTCCTGGGCCCCTACATTCTGAAAACTCCACTGTAGGTGAACATAGAAGTGTTCGAAAAAAGGGGAGTCTGGACATAAGGCTGTCGGAATACACTAGAGGAGTCACCAAGTGTCAAAGTGTCTGAGTGCAAGAACAAGCATATGGCCATGTTTCCACTGCAGTGAGTGGGATGAATCATGATCTACCACAAAAGATCAATTCTTAAGTGAATGCAGATTAGCAATGCTCACTCAAGATCAAGATCCAATGAGTTTGATTAAAACTGATTCAGCACAAAAAGTCAGACATTAGTGTTAAAAGTTAACTGGCTATATGCAATTCTAAATCCTCACATTCAATGGGTTCAAAGGGGGTGTTAGTGTGAATCTATCCATGATGCATGTAAACACAAGAAAAAAGAGTGGATGGACTCAATTATAGACAGCTAAATTTGACCATCACTTTACTGTTCAGATTTGTCTATGGCCTCAAAACTTACAGAGATTGTATGCCAATTTTCTCAACCCATCTGGAGGATTGAGTCAAAAATGTTTACCCAAGATTACTTTCAAAATTTTTCTTTAGTCCTCTCCTACAAACCCCTTCAACAATTTGAGCAGATCCAATCAAGTCAATTATCTTCAGCTCTATGAACAAAAGCAACAAATACACACTTTCAAAACAATGTAATATCTGGTTATTACTTTTTTAAGGCAATAATTTCAACGTTGCAATCTTCAATTTTAGGTATGTTTTACTGCAAGTTTATCCTGAGGCAATGAGAGTGCTGCTTCAAGCACCAACCATCTAATTAATTTTGGTGATATTCACACTGCAAGAAATGCAGATCAGATTCTGATCCAAATTTTGTAAAGTTTTCAGTAAAACCATCCCCATCTCTGGTTTTGAAAGGACCCCAAAATTTGCCAACCTGTGTACACATATGACCATGAAAACTGAACAAATTCTATTTAATAGTAGTTTTAGCAGAGATTAGAAGGAGCAAACAGTGTCTGATTATTTCATGATGTCAAATGGAAAGACAGTTTTTATTGGACTACTGGTGTCGAATAAAAGCTGTTTGTTGGCATGGCATCATGAATCAGTTAACACTGCATTTAATAGAACTCTGATGCAAATTACAAAGTTACACACTGGTTGAAAGGCAGTGGCATTTGAAATGAAACAGCAACTAGGACTAGGTTCAGAGTCAATCCACAGCAGGGTCCAAGTGAGGTGGACTTTTCAATCAATCACTAGCTTTGATCTTCCATACTGATACCTTTCAAACAAGACCAAATCTTTTAAATTATTGTATTTATTCAATTATTGATTTGGTAAGCCACAACGTGACGTTGCAATTCCTAGGCCACAGGCTTCTCCCACATTTATTATTGATTAGTGTCGTATAGCAATTGCACATGAAGGCTATGCTGATGTAAAACTTTTGTCCTAATGCTCAGCAATGCACTTAAAGTGTACCTCAAGTCTAAAAACAAAAAATATTTATTTTGCATGATGGAAAATTAATCCCATTAACCCTTTAACATTGTTTTGGGTCCTTTTGGCCCCAGACGGGTAGCGTGGCTGTCACCCATCTTTACTGTTTCACGCGGAGCTCGAAACTTTGAGTAGCTACCCAAAAATTCAGCCAGAACAATGAGAGAGACAATAGTTTAAGGTCACAGGGTCACTAGCCTACGGAATCTAATGTGGGGCGTGCTACGTCTGTTTTTCCGGCCACTCCCAAGGCGCCTAAATATGCCCCGACTGGAGCCGCAACGGTAAAGGGTTAATTTAACTCCTATTTTCATAGCTTCCTCTGTTGCTCAGATATAAAACATGGAAATGTTTTCTTTCACTTAAACTTTTGAGTAGCTGATCATGCAACTTTGTGATGTCCTCCTTGTGCAACTCAAAACTGCCTGCAATTGTCTCACTTTGTAAAATTAAAATGTTTATATGTACGATCTTAAAAAATACTCATAGAGTGGCAGTTGAGCAGTAAGCAGACTTTGGGAGAAGGAATGATGGCTTTTCCACAAACCAAAAACAAGACAGAAATTTGCATATAAAAATGACATCACAAATCAATCAATGTGCAATCTCACATCTTAAACTGGATGAATGACTTCAACATTTTACATCTCACCTCATGAAATTAAAACATTCTCTGAAGATGGGATCTGGAACATTAGGTTCCATTTTCCAGCTTTGCAACCAATAATTTTTCAATTTTAGACCTCAGGTACATTATTAAGTCTCACTAAAAAGTTATAAATCTGACCTTATATGTACATCATACTCACACCACAAGTCTTTTTGGTACTCCTGTCAAAAAAGTGAAAAACTTTTCATAAAAACATCAAACTGTAGCCATGATTCCATTCATACATTGCATCTGCAATACTTATTTTCAGCCAAATTATTGTTGTGTGTCTTTGGCAAATAAAAAACCACATATTCTACCTAACTTATGTAACATGCTAAGCTGAAATGTTTGGACTGAAAAAGACAAAACCATATAAAAATTTTTTTTATCAACATACTACTTTTGAATATTTCCTAAGTAACGGCTTAAACTGAAGTAAGAAGGCAACAAAGTGTGTCCGAACTAATTTTTAAGATTTTTTTCCTTCTTTTTAAATAAAAATAAAGTGTTTCAGTTATTTATGGCAAACAGAGCACTACACACAAAAAAACATTGCAACAGCACACAAAAAATTAAAAGGAAACTTTTCAAAATTGTGTTAAAAGAAAGAAAGAAAACAAAAATTTACATTCATCCAAACCTTCTGTATCTAGGCCAGTGACCACCAGTTTAAATGGATACTACACAGAAACTTTGGTTCAACCAATCAATTCCATGAACTAACATAATGAATAAAACTGCAAGTGGATTACAAAGTCAAAAGTATGAGAGCTCACTTTGAAATATTATTTGGCTTTAAACTTAAACCAAGTGATAAAAAGTACAAAGTATAAAGGCAAGATAACAATCTCATAATATTGAAGAAATGAGCAGGAATCATGGACTTTCTATACATTTATAGAGCATAATGCATTGTTGCTACCGTACATGTGAGAAAAAGCGCACCACGATGGCTGTCTGCTATGTGTTTGTGTGAAAGTTTGGACTTGCTCAAGTATATCACCATACTTTGCAAGAAAGTTGAAAAATTTTTGAAATATGGCAAGGTAAGGTCAAAATTCCTTTCACTCATTGCATGAATATGATGTTTTCCCCAATCAAGTTTAACGTTTGCTTAAAATGTTACAGAGTCATCTTCAAATGAGACGATTTATAGGTTCACGGCGGCCATCTTGGTGCACCTTTTTTGTCCTTGTCAGTGGCCACCTGCTACGGATAGGACATACATGTTACATGCTATGTCCGTGTATATAAGTCCGTGGCAGGAATCTACAGACCATGAGGAGGAAAAAATTTAGACCTCTGCAGCATGATTAGTCGATACTCAGCAGTTATTAGAACATCAATGTCTTACTTACTAAAATAATTCCTAAATAGAGGTAGGACACAATTTACGAAAAAAAGTGCAGAACAAAATTTATTTTTAATATATTGAAGAGAAACATATTCTAAGCACTCTGGTGAAGTTCTTATTTATTTATTTCCCACATCCAGTTCTTGAGATTTTAGCAATTGAGTGTGACAGAGAATGAACTTGAAGCAAGCAAGGGTGATGTCATGGATTTACATTATTAGCCAATGTTTTACTTTTCTTTTTAATTTACTATCAATTTTATGCAACTAGATTCTGATATTGTGCATTGATGCCATAAATGCATGCTAAGGGATGTAATTTCAAACCTTTCACATGACTTAAGCATCCTAAATTAATTGAAGGTCAAAGTAATATGATGAAAAACAGAACAAAACAAAACAAGACTAGAACAGCAATGCTGCTGTAGCTCACACATGTCTGTAAAAAATAGCAACTCAAAGAACCAAATTTTATTATTTCTTCATCTACTTTCAAAAAACCACCTCACCTTACAATAGTAAATAAACAGGTACAAAAAGAGCAGCAAAATCACAAGGTATGCTAAAGTGCAAAATCAATTGAAATTTTCCATTTTCTAGAGGTGTGTCAAAATCTTTTCTAATGGGTCGCCAAGTCCACCCTCCCCTGACACAGTATCATGCATGACAGATACACAAATACCACTGCAAAAGTTTGTTAAATAAAGAAAACCTGTTAGGCTATACATACTTAATTAGGAGCAAGTTGGAAAAATTCTAACTTTGTACAATGTATCAAGCATATTGAAGTATTGCAAAGAACATTTAGTTTCTCCTACAACTCCATTGGAAACACTGCATAAAATTTGCACTAGCAAAATAAAAACATGCATTCTCAAACGGTTCCTACTGCACTTGAACTCAAACAATTATCACAATTACTTGACTTGAGCAACTTAATTGATCAAGAAACAGACTAGATATATCCCCACCACAGTTAAGCCTATTTCCTTTCTTGTAAGCTTAACTGGCCACAGAGTTGCTTCCAATTCTATAGGTCAAGTATTCCTTTCTGCTCTGTCCAGGGAGGTGAAATTAGACTCCATCCAACTCTCCACAATACAATGCTATTATCCCTAAGACACTGTGATTGCAGAAACCACTGAGCCGTGTCCACAGGTGAGTCAGACATCAAATAACAGTCTGCCTGCAAGGCATTTGCAAGATTACAAATGAACACACAACCAAGTATATAATGCAGTCAAAACAAGCTCACACATGTACTGTGTACGTGTGTGAGCTAAAAACAACCACCTGCTCAGCAGGCACAGTGAACTCTTGCCAGCAGTAACTGCCCCAAATCAAACCAAATAATGCTAGAACTTGAGTAAACAGGTAGAGATGAATGCTACCTACACAAACAAACATGTACCGCAATTTGAGACAACAAATTCACATACGAAAAAGAAGAAGAGATATTGAAAAAAGTTGACGCCATCTGCCCCATTCTATAACCTCACACACTGTGTACAGTGTGTGAGCTAACAAAACAATGACCAACAATCCATGACACCCCACTTGCTTGCTTCAAGTTCACTTTTTATAGAAAATGTGTAAACTTTAATACTTCCAGAACCAAACATGGGAAATGTACAAAAACCTTTCGCCAGAATGTTCAGGATATATTCCTCTTTGACATATCAAAAGAAATTTTGTTCTGGACTATTCTTTTACAACATTCTCAAAAAACGTTCCAAAAAGTAGCAAGAGTGTTTAAAAGAAAAGACCAAAAAAAGGCAGATAATAGGAGTCAGTTGCAAACCCTGTATTGCAGAAAAGAGTACATTTTCCATTTGCCTGATAAGGAAATGAGAGAGGACAATGTACTGTAGTTACTTTTGGCTTTGAAGTAATTATTGGGAGGCTGATTAATGGACTACCCTTGTTTACTAGGAGGATACCCTTTGAACCTTTACCCTGATGTTACTGCTAGATCTGCAAATATAATACACCAGAAAACCGTGTGCAACATTTATATTATATTTTGTATTTTTAACTGCAAAAGCATCTATTAAACCAAATTCACAGCCTTCTAATGACATGCATATGTCAGTGACAGTTCCAAGGAAAAGATGGAGGTATGGGAGAGGGAAAACAGGGGACATTCCACACCCTATCTTGAAGTCTCTATTTTATAACTTTTCTCTCCCCAAGTCATTCAGTGTGTATGGAAAATTATACTTTACTAACTTCTTAATGTACCCCAGAAATTCATATCATCTCAAAAGTTCCGACAGCTTCATCCTATCCTACCAACCCCCACCTCCATTTTAAAAACCCTGCTGAAGCCACCGAGTCTTATTCTGCCCAGTAATCCCTCTGGCTTTACCTACTAACCAAGAATATACTACAAAACATTTCAGAAAATTCATAAAAACTTGGAATAAGATTTATCTACCTGTCATACTTGGCCTTACCCTACACTTGATGTCACAAAATGGTTCTAATTTAAAAAGATACCAATCAAATTTCAGTTTCCATGTAAGAGTTAGGATTCTTAGGATCTATGGGACGCCATCCGTAGCCAGCACCATCTGTCTGTGTCTGAGGCGATATACCATGATTACTAGAATTTGAGTTTCCCTTAAACTCTAACAGCCTTTCTTTTTCTGAAGTCTTACCTCTGGGGCTACCCTTTGGGGATGGAATGTTGGTGTTGGTTTCTGATGACCCTTGCACATCATCTGGTTGGAGGATGGTATACTTCTGGATGAACTGTTGTGATGTCTGTGGAGCCACCACATTTTGGTTGGTCACTTGACTAGGATTATTTATCTGTTGAGTGTTGGTGTCCCTTGTGGGTATTCTCATTGGCTGATTCAGTACCCTATTTTGCTCTGAATTCTGTGTAAACTGTGTTGGGGGTAGATCATGTGACTGGTAGATAGGATTGTGTTGTTCATGGACAGAACCATGGGCTTCTACCTCACCAGATGGGAAATCAGATGTCAAAGCTGGTGAGACATTGACACCAGTGAATGAAAACCTTTTGAAAGCTGACTCTGACGAAGCCGGTACCTGGGAAGGCCCCTGGTAAGATCCACGATGTGGACCCTGAGCATGTTGCTGCTTTGGTCGCCGTAAAATCACATTTTGATCAGTACCAAGTGAATTCTGGGTGTGAACACTGTTGGAAACTACTTGGACATTGTTCTGGTTTCCATTAGGTATGTGACTGACCGACTGACCAGCTGTCTGGCCAGGAGTTTGGACTTCACTGCCATCACTCTGATCAGATATCATGGAAGGTGTTACATTAATGCCAGTAAATGAAAACCTTTTAAAGGCACTATCACTGTTTGAAGATGATGCCAACCCTCCTCCTCCAGTGGGATGACGGTACTGATAACCTCCAGGATTTGTTGGTGAAGGATGTACACTAGATGGTGCTGCTGTGGATGCTGGGAGTGGAGCCATCTTAGAGAATGCATACCGCCTCATATTAGAATCATTACTTATAGGGGAATAGGCTCGGGGTGGTGGTTTAGGGGGAGGACCACGATCACTTTGAGAAGGACCTTGATTGTTCTGACTGGCCAGTGTTGGCAGTGATGATGATGTATGAAGACTACTTGGTCTGGTAGGAACCTGTGGCACTGGTACCCTGGGTGGTTCGACTTCAGTCTGAATGGAAAGAAAGACCATATGTAACAATTAAACAATGTTCATGTGTTTTTAAACCAGCAAAATAAGCAATTGCAAGTTATTTAGTCTTGCGGTTCCCAAATCCAGGAACCTGAGCCCAAGCGGCATTTTCAGGGCATATCATCTTCATGAATGAGGACAGGCATGAAGAAACATTGCACCAGTCAATAACACCAGTCTACTCTCCTAATTTCACTAGAAGTCTCCAAATTTTGAGGATTATCTCACAGCCTACCAGTTCATGCTCAAATCTCAACATTACCAACATGCATCATTCTCTGAAGTGCTTTAGATGATCTTCCAAAATTATGGTAAAACCAGCAAGCCAAAAAGGCTCAGTGATTCCTTGCATTTGTTAAGAACATTTTTGCCTCAGTAAGTCATAACTTCAATCCAGAGTTGTAACTGTGCCAGCTAACCCTTACAGTATGGCCACTTGGCAAGCCACCTTCCTAAGGAAAGTTCAGCAGAAGAGCAAAATTTTAATTAATATCTAATCTATGCCATATAAAGGGAAAATATTCAAGCTAACTGACTGAGCAGAAAAATTCATCCTAATTGCTGCAGAAAAAAATGCAAAATACTTCAATTTGAAAATAACTCATAAAGCACACTCAGGATTCTAAAACACTTCAAATTAGATGAAGAGCTTAAAATGTAACTTATTCTTACCTTCTTTTCCGCAACATCCTGCGGAGTAGGTGTTCCTTGAGACCATGACCCTGGTAAATTTTGTCGCCCTCTAATTGTAGCTAACTCTTCCATGAGAAGCTCATTTTGCTTCAGACATCTCTTTAGTCCTTCCCTATTTGCAATTGTAAAAAAAAGATGGGCATCAATACAAAACAATGTTTAATGATCTTCACATACTGTAGTCTAACATTTTCATGAATAAATTTCAGTAGTCCTAAATGATAATTGACTGTTGGAAGAAGCAAATAATGTAAAGTTACTATTAGGCCTCATGCTTCAGATTCCAAGGGGCAAGGCCAATTGGCCTTGGTTTATTTTGGAATTTTTAGGGCATCAAGGCCATTATTCAAGGCATTAAGGCCATTCTTATATCTGAACAATGGCACAATAGGCCATTTGAAAAAGGTACATCAGAAAATTAGCAAACAACAAAACTATGTGTTGTATACTTAAGACATTGAGTACTGTAAGGCACAGAGGCCATACCTTGAAGGCAACAACTGCAACTTTGGCCCCAAATTTTAGTCACTTTATCAGGACATTGCAGAGAACAGGGAATGAACCATGGCAATGGCTGTTGTGGCCACTGTTTTTGAGACTTGTTGTACACTACACCTAAAAATAAAATTTTCAACCTGAGATGCAGAGTAATGAATGAGCACCCCAGAAACCATGGTTGTAGCTCAACTAGGCGGTGCTGGTCGGGTGCATCCAGCACTTGAAATTAGAGCCCAGTACTAACTCGTGTGAAAATGTTTTCTGCTCGGTACTGCAAGGACGTAAAAATTTACTGCCTGGTGAAATACCTAGTTTGCCCACTAGTACCCATCACTGCTCAGCACTACCAGAACCCATTTTTGCAGGCAGTTGTAGTAAATTTGAAGATTTAACTGTCTTTGTAAATTGATAGCTTGGGATATTTTTCAAGTATTTTTTCATGTTGTACATCAAGATAGGGCCAAAAGATTCATGCCCATACCCTACTCATGAAGTGCCTTCCTCACTCTAGTGGCCACATGCATTTCAAACTCTGGAAATTTAACCGGCACTAAAATTGGTCTAGTTACAACCCTGCCAGAAACGTTAACATCAAATAAAGATATTGGTAAAACGTGCCAAAAAAATGTTCCAGAAAATGCATTCATACCTGGTATGGTACAGCTGGAATCGCTCAAAGTCTAAGGTCGGGTAGTCATACAACACCCCTGGGATGTCCTGAATATTCAACATCTCCAAACGAACGAGAAGGGATGGATCCTCTTTGCTACTATAATCTCCATCTAGAGACTTGGCCTGGAAAAATAAAGGTCAAAGGTGAAACAAACAATACAAAACTTTGGAAAAGCTGACTGCTGTTGTTAAAAAAGTAGTAACATTTTAAATGGCATACTGTAACAGTAATTCCAGCCCTATTGCGACCGACTGCATGATCACGTGGTTAGAGCATCCAACTTGCAGTCAGGTTGCAGAAGGTTGGGAGTTCAAGTCATGGCCGGGTCATACTGAAGACTTTAAAAATGGAACATACTGCCATTGTGCCTGGTGCTCAGCATAAGCAATGGAGTAGGGAAAACAAGCCAGTGCGCCACAACTGGAAAAAAGGCTGTGACCAGCTCGACTTGAACCAATTGGTTGGAAACTGGGCCCTAAAACTCTCTCTAACAAACTAACTAACATATTGCGAAGCGTCAGCAAAATGTAACAAACTTCTTTTCCCTTTCCTGCAGAATCACCACTCACAAAGTTTTGTCAGAGCATAAAGACTAGGTACTGTAGCATACTGTACAGCAGGTCTTGAGTTTTAAATTTTCTAGGTATGCTCCAATTCACATTCCTTAGGAAATTTAGGAAAGTGGCATCTATAATGTTCTATTTAACAGATCTATCTACCTGAGTTCCTTTTCTTTATCTAGGTGTGCAAAAAACTGTATTCCTCACAGTGATTTGATGAGAGTGGTGGTTTGCAATTGCACTTGCAAGTCTCAAAATTCAAGGTCTGCATACATCAAAACAAAATTTATCCTTTTGCTACTGTAGGGGCCTCATCCCTCCACACGAGATATACAGCACTAAATTCTATACAGTCAAACACACAGTACAGTATGTATGCATGGATTTTGCAAATAGGCTACTAAGTTCAAAGTTAAACTTGCCTAATTTTGCAAATTATCTCCTGAATTATTGTTCAATTAATAATTTTCACTTTCTTTCTCATCCATGTCTTATCCCTTGTTGATATCTTCATCACCACAGTCCAGGTTCAGCATTCAGAGTTGCACTCGCTTTAAACAGATTACTTCACATTCCTTGTTTGGTTTTTGTGTGGAGACCATCACATTTGAATTTTTATGATCCAAAAGGGTGCATATAAGCAATAATTATCCTCTTCAAGCCTATTCCATACCGAAGCATGATTTATTGCTGTAAATTTACTGTAAGCAGAGCTATTCCAGTAGAGCAATGGTTTTGTAGCAAAACCCTTCCTATACATGGTAGATCAGGAAATATCACAGTGAAACCATGCAAAGTGACAGACTGAATTAAACAAATCTGTGACAACAATATTGTCATTTGATGTAAGTTATCCTTAAATTTTCACCCAGTGAAGTGTAAATTTGACACCATCCATATATTTAATGACAGTAAAAAATTTCCACAGTTAGTGAAGCTAAATTTCTTGGTATTCGTATAAACCCTAATCTCATCTGGAAGCCTCACATTGACAAACTTTGTTCTAATATTGCAAAAGTTACAGGAATTTTGTACAAAGTAAGCTGCTTGGTGCCTCCTTACATCATTAAAACTTTATATGATTCATGAATTCATTCTCAACTATCCTATAGAGGCTTTGCAATTGCGTCACGGAACCGCCATGCTGGAGGACATTCATGCCAAATACACGTGGTTTTGTGCCGAACGCACTGCACAGTGTGCACTGTGATATGCACGGTGTGTACAAATTCAACGAGCAAGCGCGTCCCGTATGGTTTACTACGTAGTTACATGTACTCCAACATGGCCGCCGGAGAGTATTATGACGTCATGTGAAAAGCCTTTATTGTAATATTATTTGGGGAAACACTCATCCTATTTAAATTGTCTTCATATTTTGCAAAAAAGGACTGTTGGGATTCTATCACATTCTGATTATCTTGTTCCTTCAAAATTACTCTTTTTCATTCATAGAATACTTAACATTTTTGAAATACAAAATTCACATTGCAGGCCTCTTACCATTAGCTATTGTTGAGAATCTGAATTATAACAATGATTTCCATTCCTACTATACTAGGTCTTCTGGTATTGTCAAAATCTCTCTTGCAATGATAAAGTATTCCATACACATTTTTTTCTTAATAGTGGTGTTTAACTCTGGAATAGTCTAAACAATAACATTAAGTCTGCAAAGAATATTCTCACTTTTAAAAGGTTTAAGGATTATCTGCTTAATTACTATAATTGCTCCTAATTTGTTTGCTGATTTTGTTTGTTTTCTTTGCTTCTGTGTTATGTCTTTTGTTGTTGTATACTGTAGCTTGTAATTATGTTAATTTGTCTGTTAGGGGGACTGCCAGTACAAGCTCTTGCTTTTTCGGTCCTCCCCCACCTCCTTGTTCAATTCTACTGAAACTGAAATATTCTGACTATATTATTTAGAATTTTTCTCACTGTCTTTCTTGGAAATCATTCTGCCATTTAAAATAACTTAAAATAATTTCCTACATAACTTCCATTATAAATCTGATATTTCCACACCGAAGTGGATCCAACACCAAACCATACTTCTCTACTCACCTTGTTAAGAGGAACAGTTGTAGTCATGTAAAAATTTTTCTGTGGTAGACCTCTTGAGAAGTAAGCTGTTAATGGACAACCAATCACTGGCAGTGTTTTCCTTCGGTCTGATCTTGACATGACATAAGCTTTCCATTGAACAAACTTGGTGCAGTCTGATGGAGCATAGATTCTCCGTCCCTGCTGAGAGGCATCTTCCCCCTCGTCATGTAATTTCATCAATAAATTCAAGGTCGCACAGTCTGGATCTACCGTCAACTTCCAAGTATTCCCGCGATGGTCTCGAAAGATGCAATCATCAAATGAAATATTGGACAGATGGTAGTACCCTTTGACTGCTAATTTTATTTCTGGTTGGACAAAAGGTGTGCATGCAACGACCTCCACTCCTATTGGGGTTGGTCCAGGCAGTTTAAATACCCCTGCCTCTTGTATGGGCTCAAACCCTTTAAACCTACCATAGCCCTGTTCATTCTTGAAAGAAAATTCAAATGTTTTGGAACTACTTGGACAAAAGAGGCTTCCCACAAAAAATCTGTACCTCAAACGACATCCTAGCAGAGCTGACTGGTCTGCATCACTTCCAACAAAACGATGAAGGTAAATAGAGACATGACCGTCTGCCTCTGGGCGATCACCTAGGGGATAGAGGGACAAGTAAAACTCAAGACCAGCTAACCTGAAATTGGATGTAAAATGGGATGGGAACATTTGGTCTCTCTGTTGCCTCAAGACCTGATTAAAATCTACAAATTGTTCTAAAATTGTGGAACATGATTTCATTGCCAGTTCTACAATCACAATTCCTTCAGGTTCTTGCAAGAAGCCAGCTCCTGGTGACAAAATTTCAAAAACTGGAGCAAACTCCTTCTTTCCCCAACCAGGACTCCGTGGGGCACTGAATTCTACTTGACTCCCTTCCGTCACCAGACTCTTTGTTGGATCCACAATATTTCGCATGATGATCCGGAAATCTGCTTTACACCTTTCCCCTTCTGATGGAGACCCCCAATAGACATACACCCCAATGAATTCTGAATCTTTTCCAGCACTGAATTTGCAAGTAAGGTACCACTCATGCCCTTGGTAGTAAATGACGGAGGATTTGATGTGCCTGCTCTTGAATTCATCTATGTTCCTCAGCGACAATTTAAACGTAAACAGTTCTGTATTCTCACTATCATTGAGAGGTAGCGCCCTGTGCAGTTGCATTGAATTGGCGCCAGCCATCTTGTTCTTGGGGTTATCCACTTTCTAATCAAGAAAAAGGTCTTTTAAAAGTGTGAAACTTTTGTTTAGGATGATGCATGCTTTTATCCACTAGAAGAAAATGAAAGTGCACATCAGAATAAAGTTCTGATTCTAAAAGCCTCTCAAGAGAAGTTTGTGGTCCTTTGGACTTCCTTATGACTGGACTAGGACTGCAAAGTCAACCTTTTCCTTGAGGAAACTGTACTATTCAGCTTTAGTCATCCCAGTAAATAGGGTCTCCTGACAGGAGGAAGGATGCCTTGATAGTGTGGTGTTGATGGATTCTGTTGGCATCAGTGGTGATCTTTCACATGGCATAAGTGGTTAATAATACCCTTACAACTCTGCAAATGAATTCTGCAAAATTAGAAAAAACAAGAAAGAATTGATTGGTAAACAGAATATAAAATAAAGGAAAAGCCGAAAGTAAAAATTTGAAAAGAGTAGTGAAAAGCAAATCTGTACCACGCAACTTATCACTTGATCAATCTTTACAGAACCAGAGCTGACACTTCACACCACATAATCCACATGTTATTATAGGGGTTTAAGGGGAGGGGGTGTTCCCCTCCCCTTTGAAAAATTTTTGCTTTTGTACGACAGGCTAGACGCAAAATGGTGCAACATTTGGTACAAGATTTGAATGAAATGAAACACCCTCCTTTGTTTATTTTTCTTGCTTTGTGAAATATCTTCAAGGAGAAAGTTGCATCTTTACTTACATGCAGTTAACTTTAAATCTGTGAGGAAACAGAAATGCATGAAATAGCCCCTTCGCCATCTACATTCCCCTGGCCATCCCAACTCAACTGTAGGCTAGATACCTCATAAGAATGGCTATTTGTTTCCCTTTACTAGGCTTTTCTAGGCCTAGATGTTTTGCACATTTTCACCCTCCAAAACTAAGTTACTAGTAAGACATAGGCTAGGCCCTACTACATTACATTTACCTACAAAAAGGCTGGGTGTTTGGGTCTAGTGATACTATTCTTCATAGTTTGACACACATTCCAACAAACCAGAGAGTGCAGAGGCCTATCATTGAAATGAAATCCTCACTCTGTCAATTGGGTCGATATAATTATAAGCCAGTCAGCTAAACTATACCAGGAATCTCAAGTTACGCTAAGGCATACTGTATAGGCCTAGCCTACACTCAGATACTACAATAGTAGCTTAAAGTTCAATGAAATACATCGTGCATTACTTCATGGTCACATACAGTAGCCTAACGTTAGGCCTCACTGAGAAACATTCCAAGTTTCGCTAACCGGAATTGATGTTTCCAAACGTGGAGCAGTTAGGCTGTTCGTACAGTAAACTGAGGTTTGAATTTTAAAGAATATTCACTGGTAAGAATCTCAAAAAAGAACGATGTTTACCATCAACAGAGAGCGCTATGAAGCATAACCATTAACACGTCATTGACAAATGCACAGCCAGCCAAAGGATGCAATACGAACCACTGCACCAGAAGTGCAATTACATGTCACCGTGTCACATACCGTGTAGCCATTTTGCGTGCTGCATGCATGCTATATAGAGCATGTGTGCTGTATCCGTAAGTACACACAGAAGCAGCGTGGTATTGCATAACACACACAGAAGCCAACTTAACACACTGCGAGGCAGTATACGGCAGTGCATGCAGCGCTGAGTGTATTACCACTAGTTGGTGTATGCAGGAGCTTTCCACATTGCATGTTTACATTTGAAGACTGTACTTCGGGGATCGGTAAAATGAAAAATCGTAATTTGGGCGCTGTAATTCGGACTTCGTAGTCGGGTATAAAAAATCGTAATAATTACGCCAAAATAGTAAAAGTTGGCAGGTATGAAACAACAACACATGCTGTATGCAGTACAGTGTACATGCTTATGGACCACACATATATATGCCCCTATCTCCCCCAACTCCCTGGGGTGACATAGACCCCATGACACAACCAGCTGCCAACATTTACTAGTAGAGATTGCTGTAATATTACTACAAAATTAGGTAGGGTCCTATGCTTAACTTACAACTTTCTGTCCACAGCCTTTTTGCCAGCTGTGGTTCACTCAATTGTTTTACATGTACCTACTTCATTGCTTACATGGTGTATTACTAGCAAATACAGAAGGCTCCATAATCTAAAATCTTTAGTAAGACTCCAAGACTCAACCTGGAAATCAAATACAGGTCTTCCATGTGAAAGGCAGACGCTCTTTCACTAGACCAAGGATGTGGTCTACCTCCAATGGAGGAGACACACTTTCTGTTGTGATATCATATACACAAGGTCTACAGTATAAAGGAAAAAAATATTTTGCTACTTCACAACCAAGCTTTGACAAATTTTTTCTTTGGTACTTGTCCAACTGGCTAGCTGTTTTCTCAATCTACTTGCCCGCATAAATATCTACTTGTCCAATTTAAATCTGTTGAGTACATATAATTTTTAAATTCTAAAAGTACAAATGCAATTTTCCGCAACTCAAAAATTTAAGGCCGGGGCACGGACTTATACACATGGACAAAGCATGTAACATGTACATCCTATCCGTAGATGGTCGCCACCAACTGGGACAAAAAAGGCACACTGAGATGGCTGCCCTGAAGCTATAATTTGTATGATTTGACCACGACTCTGTTACATTTTAAACAAAAGTTTGATTAGAAAGGGAAACTACATCATATTCCTGCAATACGTTATCTTGCCTTTGTTCAAAACTATTCCAACTTTTGTGCAAAATCTGGGAATGACTTGAACAAGTTCAAACTTTTACACAAAATCATAGCAGACAGGCATCTTGGTGCACTTTTTCTCACATGTACATTAACGACAATCTACCCTGCAGAATGCTCTGTCCATGTACAGGAAGTTCGTGGGCTGGGGGTACTTGCATGGCAGGCTGCAACATTGAGCACGGTAGTTGCCCGAGTGATTTTTTACTTGTCCCGGGCTGTCAGGCGGGGGATTTGTCGAAGCCTGTTCACAACTAAGCAAAATGTTCAGAAGCCATAAGCCTAAAGTGTTGAAAAGTCATAAACAACTTCCATCATTTTATGCCTCCCTGTGCAGCAAATTGCAATTAATGCACGACATTCATTTTGTAAGTAAAAATTTATGAATAGAGGCAAATAAAAAAGTGCTGTGTTCATCCTGTCCATGTCATTTTGAAACGAGACAAAATTAATGAGACTTGTTTAAAACCTCCCCTCAGTTTGCTATTTTTGAGGTTGGCACATTTTGAGTTCCCTCTTGTGACTGCTTTCTTATCACAAATTCATCTCTAAATACTACTGATTAAAAGTATTCAATCCTTCTACAGGTGTGCATTCTTATCGTACTACTGATATCTTCAATTACAGTTATCTTCAATTACTTCCCTAATGACAATGGAAACAACCAACAAGTTTCTACCCAGACTATTATAAAATGTACACAAGTGACAAAGTGCAATGACATTACTGTTCAAATAAAAAGATTGCTCCAGGAGACATTTTGCTCAACACAGACATGTGGGTTGTTATTACACAATGTTCTCATGGACTGTACTCAAAATTCTTCTGCATCCTCAATCTCATTCACAGCTTTCTTTCTACATTCTATTCAAATGGTTGATTTTACAGTTTGTGAAGGGGAAAGAGGTACATTTTTGGCTGGCACCTACTACACAAAGGGTCACTGAACCAATTCTGTTGTACCCTAGGAATAGGTTACCCAACTTTAAGTTGAGCTAAATACACAGCAGTCTGCTATGCAAGTCACAAACTTTGTGACCAATCAGAGCAGCTCTATGGATTTATTAGTTACAATACTGTAGATTATGTTTAATGACACACCATCATAAATGTGTTGTACAATGTCAACCAGATGAAAAGGAAATGTTCATTAAATACTGTTTCAAATATAAGCAATATGCCAACAGTTTAATATAAGCAACTCTACAGAACACCTTACACTCATGTCAAAAGTGCAATAACTAATTGTGAAAATAGACAAATATGATCAGCGCTTGTGTTCAGTAAATCTTGGCTGCCATTAGTAGGGTCCATCAGCCTTAAATTGTCTTCATTGATTGTCCATGTGAAATTTCAAACCCTCATATTCAGTGTAAAACTGAGGAAATCAAGACACAATTTAGTGCACAACCATCCATGTGATAGGTGAGCGACGAAACTGAAAGACCAAAGATTATAGTCTTATGGACCCAGTTATGAACAACTAAAATCAGACTTGTAATCACTGGACTGTCTGGATTCCTCTATATGTAGCACCCTTCTAATCTCTATCTCCACTCCTCCTTCCCACTTGCTTCCTAATGTGCTTCCCATAAAATCAACAAAATTAATCCCAAAAACTTATCCCCAAAACAAGGAAAAAATGAGAGAGCTGGAAAAACGTGACTTGAGCATTCAGCTGGCAATGAAACAAGGGTGTGTTCAGGGACAATTTCTATTAGTGCATAGCGCCACCTACAGAAGACATTGCTAGTGAGTATTCCGCGGTAAATGTAACAGTCCATTTGTGAAGCAGGTGAGGTAAGTAGGAGAGAAGTAGATTTGAATAACCTTAAGTGCTCTTTTGATAACCTTCCCCAGCTTAAAGCAGCTTTACTTGGGTGCTTGTCTACAGGAACCTACAGTATGGCCATCATGCTTGTTGTTCAGCAGATACAGAAAAGCAATGAAGTTGGAAAAACAAGCCAGTGAGCCACAACTGACAAAAAGGCTGTGACCCACCACACTTACAGGTAAAACCAAACTGATTTAATAGAGAGTGAGTTGGGAACCTCATCTATCTAATTAACTACAAAGGGGGCTGTATTAAAGGGGATGAACATGTACTGTAATTTGGGGCATTGAAACAGCTACTTCTGGTGAAGAAACATGTTTAAAGACACTGCACTCACTATCCCTAGGTATATTCTTGCTAGGGAGTTGGAAAAATTCCACTTGGTGACTCTTCTCTTTGACTGACATCAAATTCAAAAGATGCAGAGTACCACAGCTGATATTTCACAGCATGGAAGAGAATACTGTGATTCACAGTAATGTAGTGCCTTGTACTGTACTGTATTGCATGCTCACATAATGCTCTCAGTTAATGAACCACTGTACTGTAGGATTGTGTCAGCAATTTACTGCAAGGGTGAAAAGATGAACCAGTTGTGGGCCAGCTAGCCTAAAGGTGAATGAGATAGGTTTATGTCTGCAAAAGGATGAGATGATTGAGATCAACACCAGGGGCGTAGCCAGTATGTAGCACTGTCGGCCCGGGCCAACACTTCTATGGCTAAGTCGTCTTAAAAGAAAAGCACACATAAAAATAGAACATATAAAAAATGAAAGGAAATTCAAAATTGCCGATTTCAAAAATGAAATCGTCTGAAAACGTGTTTAGGCTTTTTATTTTCGTAGGCGGGGTGAGGTACAAATAGAGTCGTAGAGGCCATCTCCTGCAATCTGGGAGGGTATGTGGAACCAAAATTTTCTCGGTGCGCTCTCCGCCAACCCGTGGTGGCGGCTACACTTAGATGGTTTCCCATGTCATCTGGGTTTTGAACCACGAGATAACAGTGTAAGCTTAAGACACCAAGGCGAGAGACATATCAGATATTCTTTGCCACTGCACTCTCACTGTTCTTTATTCAGTTTTCTCCTAGAAGTGAGAACTATGAAGTAAAAAAAAAGCACTTTTTAGAGGGTTTCCATTAGGTTCAAATAGAGTTGTAGAGGCCATTTCCTGCGATCTGGCGGATCTGTGAAACAAAAAGTTTTCACCATACACTACCCGCCAACCCATGGTGGCGCTCCGCTTAGATGGTCTCCCGTGTCATCTGCCCCCCCAATACCAACACCCTGGCGGCGCCCCTGCTTTGTGCCTACAACTTTTAAAATCCTGGCTACGCCCCTGAACATAGCTGTGGTCCAGCTGAATTGAGAGGTGAGTGAAGTATTGTAGGTTTGCATCTGCAAAAGAATGAGGTCAACACAGTTGTCAGCCAGCAGGTCTGCAGGTGAAGTGAGAGAAGGAGAAAGTTCTGTCTGGGATGAGAAGATTTGCAACAGTCTCACTCTCTAAGATTTCAACAGATCACAAAAGTATAACACATGATACATTGTTACACAAATTTTTCAAATAGAAATGAAAATCTAATGTTATGAAACAGGCCCACTTTTTTTAAATACTATAATTCATGACTTTTTTAGATGTTTTAACAACAAAAATGAAGACATGCATAAACTGCAAAATGGATTGAATAGAAATGGTCTTATTTTCATGTGTTTACTGAATATTCTAAACAGTAATGGCAACTACTAACAGTGTAATGTTTCATGGCAATATTTCAGAGCAAACATCCAAACTTTAATAAAAATTTAAAAAATTCAGGTACTGTAGGCATATGTGGTACACTGTTTGCATTATGTTGTAATGCTTAAAGGTAAAGAGCAGTCTCCCCAAACTTATTTTTAAGAAAAAGCTAAATAACTCAATTTTCATCTTATTTCTGTTCAAAGTATCTTTAATTACATTTTGATGACTTTACTATTTTATATTCAAGCTAAACCAAGCAGTTATTTCTGGTAAAGTTCACATTTGAAGAGAAAAAACATTGTCACATGACTCTTAACAGTTAATCATGAAACTGGACATTCTACTACACTTCTTCAATTTGGGATGACTGCTCCTGCCCTTTAACAGTATGTTACTGTAGGTTGCATGAGCATGAGAATATTTCCTTTAAACCAGAGATACTCTAGACCTGCTCTGTGATTCCAGTTGCATAAAAAAATCTGTAAAGCTTACATATTAGAATAAGGGTTAGCATTGGAACTTGGAAGGGTTAGGATTTATTGTGCTTAATCATAAAACTAGTGGAACTTAATTCAAGATGACTTGTGATCTAGTGACCTATGCACCTTAAAACTGTGAGCATCAGGAATATTATTATCACCTGTACAGAAGTCTTATGATGCCAAAATACTGGAGTGCTGTGCCAGGTTACTCAAACTTCAAAACATACAGTATGCCTTACAATTCATCACACAAACATGCATGTAGCTTCCGTTTATCAAGAAAACTAAAGAATCAAAATATTACCAGTTAAATTTAGTTAAGTACAGCTCCAAAATACTTGTTGTTTTGAGACCACCCAACGCAAAGAAGTATTTCAGACTTTAGCCCCTTCAGATGTTTCCCACATTCCTGATGGTTAAGAATCATAAAGCAAGTGCCTCTCATGGCCTGAATCTCATAAATTCAGAGCTAGGTCTTTAAATGTACTGTGTGAACAACTGTTAAAAATATTATACCTGCATAGTTCACACTAACTGCACAACTTGTCAGATCCTCTCTAACTACAGTAAAGAAGCACATATCACGATAACACACATATAAGTGTTACTAATTGAACATGTCAAAGAGATCTCTGTATGGTAATGCAGCAAGTACAGTACATGAACAGGATAGTCAGAAAGATTCCAAGAGGGCCAGGCTGGTGTCCTTCAACACCTACTGTACATTTTGCCATTTTAAAGTTATTTTGGCTGCTTTCAGGCAAAAAATAATGACAAAAAATACTTAAGAAAAAATTAAATTATAGAAAATAAGTGACAGAAGCACAGATTCTGTCCTGACTTACAGCAGAAGGTACTGCATGCTGCCTACCATACAATAGGAGGTACACTGCCTGCTCCGAATAGTAGGAGTGATGCTGCTGTCCCTACCAGTTAGGGGAGATGCATTTATCTAACCGGACAGTATGGGTGGTACTGGCCGGTTGGGCACAGGAAATATATTTAAGTAACTTGGCAATAACCACCAGTTAGATAAATGACTCTGCTCTTTAATACCCACCGTATAGTGGGAGGCACTGTACACTGCCAACCCTAAAGTAGGAGGTACACTAACCAACCCACAGTAGGAAGTACAGCATGCTGCTCACCCCCAGGCTACAGTTGGAAATACGCTGCTTGCCACAGAGTATGGGGAGGTACACATTCTTTTCTGTGAGTATGATTGCAATAAAAAAATTTACCAGACCTCACATTTACTTCAAAACCTGTGAGTATGTGGACGAGTTATTTATATACCTAAGAGTACAAATGCCAAACTGGGTTTTTATTGCCAAACTGTAACTTTAAGATCTACATTTTATACACCATATGGTATCAATAGTATAGTGCAACAACACTACCATAGCATGTTACCCTTTAACTGGGGTGATAAGAAACAGCTCTGTGGGTACATTCGGTTAAGGCAGACAATAGAAAACACTGAACACTTCCCAGGCAAATTTGATTTTTGAGCAAAGTTCTGAATTTATATATCTGAACAATTTATGTGTGTACTTAACAGTGGTGTTGCTTCATTCACACTTAACTGCATTAATTTGTGAAAGAAACTGTGTCAACTATTACTTATACAATATGAATTATCAAAGCACTTGATGTAGAACTTAACAAGTGACACACAGAAATGATGAAAGAAAAATATTTAATTAAGTAACTGTATTTCACCATGGATAAAGTAAATTGGTAACATCAAATTTAATTGCTCCTAAAACATCCTTGAAATATCTGCGCACTTTCATAATGAATACAATATGACATACAGTACAGTACATAACACAATAAGTTATCCATCTGCAGTATTTCCACAGTTAAAATGTTCAGGGTAAAGTATAGCACAGTACACAGACATCCCTTGTGCACAATAGAAGGCAGAATATATGAGATACCATTATCATTATTCTTTTTTCTATCTTTCTTTTTTTTGTGTGTTATACTTACTGTATTGCTCTACTGCATACAGTAGTTGCCATTGCAACAACAAAGTAAAATTAATTAGTACCACTTCAAAGTGAGAAAACTTACAAGTGACAATACACACTTGGTCCTATGTTCACAGGAACTTCAACGTAATTATATTCCCACAGTCAAAATTTATCATTATCATCTTGTTAAAAAGCTCCGTATGGCCCGCTTGACTAACTGTAGAATAGTGACAAGTTCAATAATTGACTATCTGTCTTTGAACAATACTATCATTTACTGTTAAAGGTTCCAAGGACTTTTAAAGAGAGCAATTGGAATGCGTGGCCCGGCACGGGCCACTTATGTATCTTTGGTGCAATTTCACGATCGCAATTGATTTTCAACAGTACTATTTTCAAAAAATCTGATCAAAAAGGATTCCTGAAATGAATTTGAGGTTTTTGCGATCAAATGTTTATTGAACAATTTTCAAGCACTCTTCACAGTGTTTTCAAGGACTTTTGTAAAAATTCAAGAACTTTCAAGGCCTTGAAAAACAAAAATGAAATCCAAGTACTTTCCAGATTTTCAAGGCTGCGTGCGCACTCTGTATACACGTCATCCTCTGTGCAAAAAATACAAAAATACACAATAAAGGGCTTTAAACACCTAAAGTACGTACTACTGTCGGTGTAAATTCAAAACTGTTGTCACAAGTCTGAGTAAGTCTATAAATAACATTTTAAATATCACACAAGCTATTTCAATTACTGCTTCCAATCTTTGGTACATGTAGATGCAGAAAGGGGCACAGCAGAATCATACCAAATGTCTCTTTGGGTATCTCATTCCTGCTATAAATCAAAATTTGTGTCCTCTCCCCCCTTTCTGGATGCACCACCTATCAATCTTTGGAGAAATGGTTTTAATAATAAAGTGTTCTTCCTTCATATCAGTTGGAGTTTTACGGCACAGTTTCCAGCGAAACGGTTCAAGTTATGAGGGGCCACTGCCTTTGTTCCTGTTGTGGCTCACTGGTTTGTTGTCCTTAATCCACTACGTACTTTCATATGCGAAGCAGCAAGGACAACAGCAGCAGGTTCAACTTTTAGAGTCTTTGGTATGACTCAACCTGGGAATCCGGGCCGTCTTCATATTTATGCATCACAACTGGCCTGGGTCAGTATCCAGGCACACATAACAATCACACGGACATTTCTCTTCCCAAAATTAACAGACTTGGTTCATACATGAAGCTTTGGGTAGCCTTTACTTCATTGGGTGAAGGTGTGACTTTAATGACAATAAAATTCCAAACTTTAACTACTGTACCTGAATCAGGTCTTTATCATTTCTTGTACTCATTTCCAAAATTTCAATGACTTTTAATATTTTATACAACTGGTAGGCCTATTTCTTAAGCAGGAATTGCAACTTCTAATTACTGTACTTTCCAAACCACGGTAGTCTGTAGGACATACAGGTAGGTAACAGACTGCATTACACCAGCACCATGAATAAAATGTGATGCTAAAAATGAATTACCATTTAAACAGAACCATAGTATCCAATGGCTTAGAACATTAAACCAACAACACTAACAGTTATGGCTATAGGGCTTTTCCTAATGGCTGTGATGCCCATCAGAGGCTCAGTAACGTCCTGTGATATAGGCAAATCCGTTTAGCGCTTGCGTTTAGTGACTGTAAATCGTCTTCATTTATTGTCTAAATGAATTCCAAACCCTCCTATTCAGTAAAATCAAAGAATTGAAGATACAAATTAGTGTACAACCATCCCTGATACAGGAAAGCAAAGAAATTGAAAGATTAAAAGGTGATGGACCCCAGCTATGACCGCCGGAAATCAGACCATCACTTGCTGTTCAGATTCATGTATAACATGGCCATACAGCTAAATTGTTCACTTTGACTACTGGTGCCCTTTCTCAAGCATGTGTCCAACTCTAGTATCTATTACTGCAGTTTTCTGCCTTTTTCTACATCCAATCTTTTTGTCCAGAGATTAATTCTTTGTAGGGGAAATGCATTCACCCCAAGTTGTAGTCCAGTTTCATGGTTGGTTATTAAGGATTTATATGACTTTTTCCCTCTTCAATTGTCAAATTTGTCAGGAGAACTGCTTGGTTAACCTTGGATATATAATATTTGCATCTTAAAATATTGCAAATGATACTTTGAAAAAAAAAATAAGAAAATTGTTAAGTTTAACTGTTGCTTCAAGATAAGTTTGTGGAGATTGCTCTTACCATTTAAATTGTACTATTTTTCTACTTTATCACACCGAACAAACACAAACCCAGCTCAATCATTGGAGTATTTCCTGCCATGGAGTTAGTTAGTTAGATGGCCCAGTTTCCAACCTATTGGTTTGAGTCAAGCCAGACGAGGCCTTTTTCCAGTTATGGCTCACTGGCTTGTTTTCCCTACTCCAAGGCTTATGCAGAGCATCATGCACAACAGCAGTAGGTTCCATTTTTAATCTTTGGTATAACTTGACCTGGGAAGGGAACACTGGAATTCTGCCATGGAAGTACCTTGCAAACTTCTACATATAATCCTGTATAATAACTGGATGAATGAAAATTGCACAAACAATAAATAGTAACAAACTGTTTCAGACCTAAACATAGCTTTCTTAGATACCAATGATACAGCAAGTGCAAATTTCTGGACAAAAATTGGTCTCTTTTATGCTACAGAGTCTTGACAAATTTTTTTCAGCTAAAACGATAAACATTTTGGTCAAAGGCCTGTAACACTGAAAATTTCTTACTTTAAGTAAGTACTAGTACGGTATGATGATCAAACAGCTACTATAAAATACAATTGCCTCAAGTATCATAGTTTGTGCTGGTAGGGTATCAATAAAGCATGTTGGAAGAGATGCTGTACTGCACTAAAACTTCTCATTTTTATTTCATCCAGACTACAGTTAATGTAAAGCCAACGTGAATGCTGGTGTTTGTGAAGAAAACTTACCAAAAAGACAAACTATTGAACCATACAGCTGTATGTATGGGGGATTTAGAGGGTGCATTGTGTGTTTGTTATATACAATACAGGTGAAAAAGTCCACAATTTGGGGAGATCCTTGCAGAGAAATCTTACCACCTACAGTATTTGGAAGGAAATTTCAGTACTTGAAGGAAAATTTGGATTTTTCTAAAAAGGATCATGCTCAAAATGTGGAAAATTTAACTTGCTTGCAGGGAATTAATTATCATTCTTCATAGCACTGTGTGTGTGTGTGTAAGGGTGGTTATATTGACAAAAACAAAAGGTTTGTCTACTACACACACTTAATATCAATACTGCAACACAAAAGTACCAAACATTATTATAAGACTGGTACTACTGATCAACTCAAACCCATGTCTGGAAAACAGTTTCATCACTGACAGAACACACAATTTATTGCAGTATCATACTGTACATAGTAGTGTGTAATTTTTTTCCCTTACAAAATTGAGTCTTCTCAAGCATGCTTAATAATCAAGTTTATTTCATATTGCATATAACTGTTTTAAGGTTTTGGAGCACTGACGGGGCAGTTACTGTAGTTGATGGGCCATCTCCTCTACTTGTTTTGAAAACCTCCTTAGAATCTCTCCAAATTTTTAAATATAATCATTTGAAGGGGTTCCATTTTAGAGGGAATAGATTAATACTTCCTTTGATGTTGTATCTTCTACACCTGAAGTCAGCAAACTGGGGATCTCACCCTTCAAAAGGGTTACCCAAATATTTCAGAGGGTCACAAAAAGATTTGGGGAGACACTTTAATGTTCCTCCACGAGTGAATTGAAAGTGAAAGACACTTTCAAACTCTGACATGTTTTTGATTGCACAAACAACTGAATTCATGAAGTAATTTGCCCCACTCCTATTCTCTGTGATACCAATTTGTGGACATAGTTTTAGAATTATGAAATTCCTACAACCCCTCAATATTTAAATGTTACAGAATTATGCAAAGTTCTTTTTTTGATTGAAGAATTAACTTGCTTGCCCTGAAAAAATGAGGAAAAAATTTGTTCTGGGCAATACTATGGTGTACATATAGTACAGTAAGTTGTTTTCAGTTGATTCAATACAAACCGTTGTTTTACCAACTAAAAAACACTCCTTGCCTTGGCCTGATGCAAAATAGGTTAATTATTCTTGAAACATTTCTATAACCAGAATGCAAAAATGCATTGAGGTTTCGATGATACATATATGCTCTTTTCAACCAGAATGCAAAACTGCATTGAGGTTTCGATGATACACAAACGTTCCGTTTCAAATAATCCCATCATGTACCATTATCTTCTCATTCAAATGTTATACTAACATGTTCAAAAAATAATTTTGTTTTCCCACATGACCTTTGTCCCCCCCACCAAAAATAGGGATCATCTTCTTACCATAAGCATTCACAAACCACACGTGAAATCTATTTAAGTCTCCCACTTTAAAATGTGTTAACACCTATTAAACAAGGTTGTCATTCACATTTTGACCACCAGTGACCCTACAAATCCTTTAACCTCTACACATTGCAATTTCAAAAGGCTTCGAGCTGACTTCAAGAAATGAAAAATAGGAATCATGCAAACCTTCTTTAAAAGTGGACCCCCCTCATGCTAGGGCAACCCTAAAAAACCATGGTACAATTAAGAAATGACATAATGATGGTTTTGATGGTTTTGTATTATTACCTGCAAAAAGTCTTGAGAGTTCACAACACTGTAAACTAAGGACCCTCTCCCCATCCTTTCCAGCTGAAAGGTTTAATAATACTTTTAAGACTTTGATGAGGGTTAGATTTCAGTGCAGAGGTTTGAACCAACCCCATAAATACTGCAGAGTCGAGACATTATTTTGCAATGACACTCTGTAACACTAATATATATGGGACGACTTTTGAACAGCTTCTCATAACACTAATATATGGGAGAATTTCGTAAGTTTTCCCCCGCTGCAGATACCAGCCTGCTACCAAAATATGCTGCTGCATGCTTTATATCATGTTCTAGAACAAATAAAATATTGGTAGGAAAGCTTAATTTCCCACTAGGCTAGCCTAAGGATATTACACAGAAACATACATGTGTAGAATAGGTTCAAAATGTACATATATGCTATACATTAGGCAATGGCAAAAGTGCCAAGACATTAGACATGATGAAGAAAATTACATCGCAGGGAAAAACTTTACACCTAAAGCTCACAAAAGTACTGCACATTGTTGTATAAGGGTTTTTTACCAATGCCTTTTAAATATTTTTGATGTTCTTGGCCAAGTGGATTTTGTTGATCCTCTTCAGTACTCGATTCTGCTTTGTGAAAGATGTAGCATCGGCTAGGCCTAACTTAGGCCTATGTTAAGCCTAGGCAGAAAGTACTAGCCCACTTGCTCATTCGAACCATACAATTTTGGCCTAAACTTTTCAGTTTAGGGAGCTAGGCACTTTGAGATTTCAACAAAGATCCTTAACATGTGAAAAGAGCAATTTTTGGAGGATATTCGTAATTGCGGAATTGAGGGTGAAAATGGTAATTATTCCACCTAAATCAAGATACTTGGCATCTCTGTAGGGACCATCTCCTTACTTTAACCCATTCACATTCCAAATATGGAATCTATCCAGGTTCCCTACCTTATGATATTGTTGTCCCCCCGGTGACCCCAGATGACCTTTGACCTTTACCAAAACCAATAGAGACCATCCTCCGACTATAATGCATCCACAAACCAAATATGAAATCTATTCAAGTTTCCTCCCTTGAGATATTGTGTTGACAAGATTTTCAGACTTTGACCCCCATTGACCCCAGATGACCTATGACTGCCACCAAAAACAATATGAACCATCTTCTGACAATAACACATCCACATATCAAATATGAAGTCTATCCAAGTTCCCTATCTTGAAATATCGTGCTGACAAGATTTTCACACTTTGACCCCCGGTGACCCCAGATGACCTTTGACCTCTACCGAAAACAAAAGGTACCATCTTCTGACCATAACACATCCACATACCAAATATGAAACCTATCCAAGTTTCCTATCTTGAGATATTGTGCTAACAAGATTTTCAAACTTTGACCCCCGGTGACCCCAGATGACCTTTGACCTCTACCGAAAACAATATGAACCATCTTCTGACAATAACACATCCACATACCAAATATGAAATCTATCCAAGTTCCCTATCTTGAAATATCGTGCTAATAAGATTTTCAGACTTTGACCCCTGGTGACCCCAGATGACCGTTGACCTCCACCAAAAACAATAGGGACCATCTTCTGACCAAAACGCATCCACAAACTAAATATGAAATCTATCCAATTTTTCTCCCTTGAGATATTGTGTTGACAAGTTTTTCAGACTATGACCCCCGGTGACCCCAGATGACCTTTGACCTCCACCGAAAACAATATGAACAATCTTCTGACCATAACACATCCACATACCAAATATGAAATCTATCCAAGTTCCCTATCTTGAAATATCGTGCTAATAAGATTTTCAGACTTTGACCCCTGGTGACCCCAGATGACCTTTGACCTCCACCAAAAACAATAGGGACCATCTTCTGACCATAACGCATCCACATACCAAATATGAAATCTATACAAGTTTCCTATCTTGAGATATTGTGCTAACAAAGTTTTCAGAAATTGACCCCTGCTGACCCCAGATGACCTTTGACCTCCGCCAAAAACAATAGGGTTCTTCCTCTCAATATGGGGCATCCATGTATCAAGTTTGAAAATTGTCAGACATTTCTATCTTGAGATATCGTGCTAACAAGCAAAGTGTCACAAACACACACACACACACACACACATACACATACACACATACATACACACGCCATCATGATTGCATAGGTTTCTCTTATCATCGAAACCAATAAAATGCTACATTTCTAGTAACAACTGGTGACCCAAAGTAACCTTTGACTTCACCTGTAACTGGTTTTTCTTTTAACCAAAACACTTTTATATTCAAAAAGCCAAATTTCATACTGTATGTTAAGATATTCTGCAAACAAGGTTTTTAGAGTTTGATGCCAGGTGATACCAGATGACCACTGACCTCCACCAAAAACAACAGGTACATTACTTTCAACTCACCATAACACATCCACATACTACTAATTGGGAAATCCATCCAAGTTTCCTGCCTTGAGATATCCCATTTTGACAAGGTTTTCAAAGTTTGACTGATCATGACCCCAGATGTCCTTTCACCTCCAAAAAAAACTTATACAGACCATCTTCTCAACATAGCTCATCCTTATACTAATTATGAAATCCATCCATGTTTCATACCTTGAGCTATCCTAAGCAAGGTTTTCTGAGTTTGACCCCCTATGACCCCAAATGACCTTAGACCTCTACCAAAATCAAAAGGGTTCTTCCTTACATCATAAAGCATCAACACATCAAGTTTGAAATCAATCCAACCTTCATACCTTGAGATATTGTGTTAAGAAGGTTTTTAGGATTTGTCCCCTTCTGACCACAAATGACCTTTGACCTCCACCAAAATAAATAGGGTCCTTCTTTACATCATAATGCACCAACATATCAAGTTAGAAATGAATCCGAATTTCCTACCATGATGTATCATGTAAACAAGGATTTCAGGGTTTGACCCCATGTGACCCCAAATGACCTTTGAACTCCACCAAAATAAATTGGGTTCTTCCTTTCATCATAATGCATCAATGTATCAAGTTTGAAATTAATCCAAGTTTCCTATCATGAGATATTGTATAAACAAGGACTTCGAGGTTTGACCCAACCTGACCACAAATGACCTTTGACCTCCACCAAAATTAATTGGGTTCTTCCTTGCATCATAACGCATCAACATATCAAGTTTGAAATTAATCCAAGTTTCCTACCTTGAGATAGAGTGTAAACAAGGATTTCGGGTTTGATCCCAAGTGACCCCAAATGACCTTTGACCTCCACGAAAATATATCAGGTTCTTTCTTACATCATCACGCATCAACAAGGGTACTTCAAGCTGGGGGACTACTGTACTCACCCTTTACCATACTGTGCTGCAGCAAAGGATGCCATAATTTGTTTCCTTTATTCTGAGGAAAGTTAATCCCCCCCACCTCCTGTTGCATTACCGCTGCTTGTTGTTTACTTAAGTTTTGATTTTATCCATCCTTCATGTGTTTTTTATTAATTTTTTCACTTTTTACTTTGCAATTTACAAACTGATCAGCTTACAGTTTCAATCTGATCTCTTGCATGTAAGTGAAGTGGGAGCACTCAAAACAAACATCCTGTTTGTAATATATAGTTACTGTAGATATGCTTTGCATTTCAATAAAGGCAATGAATTTACAATGCAGCAAAATCAACAAAACTTACCTGTGGTTTGTGAATCTACGAACCCTACTTACCTCACCTGTTCCACAAATGGACTGTCCCATTTACCCTGGAATACTATCTGGCAATGTCTTCTGTAGGTGGCACTATAGCCCAATAGGAACCATCCCTGAACACACCATTGTTTCATTGCCAGGTGAGGTAAGTAGGAGTGAAGTAGATTTTACAATTCAGGCCACCACTTACAGTACTTGAGGGTGTTAGTGATGCATTGTTTACAAACAAGTTGTTTCTCACTGTACACAAAAAGTATTACAATAACAATACAGTACATAAACACAGAACAATAACAGCAAACAAAAGGCCTCTCTTTTCCATGAAATGATTAGATTGCTTCCCAAAGGGAAAATATAAGTCAAATTTGATACTGCACAGTAACTTCTTGTGATAACTTCATAGCACAGAAAACCCACATTCAGTTCATCTTGTAAGTAAGTACTGCAAGTTTCTCCCTGTAACCTCTATTTACACAGTATTTGTATATTACATTTATAACTTTGGTAAATTTTCATGGGCAATTTTTGACCATTCAACACAAAGTAATTTTAAATCATTCAGAAATCAAAATAGTTTTTCAAAATTCTGGTATAAAAATGGACAATATAGATTGGTAAGCAACCATAGAAAGCAACCACAATTGCTTTCCTTTACAAGTGAGTTTATCAAAACTTTGTACAGCACTGTAGGATGAATTAATCATTTAACTAAGAGATTGTTTTAAAGAAATACTTAAACCTCCAAAATTTGTAATAGCACAAGAGCCAGATTGGGGAAGCTGAAAACTTTTTAAGAGGTTTTAACAAACTTAGGAGGACAGTCTTAGCTTCTTTTGGGAGTGCAATTGTTAAATTCGGTTTGCAAAGTGAAATTCAAGTTCTTTCCCCTGTAATGAGCCCATCAGTCAGGAGCATATATCAATGAAGGTATGCTTGTTTATGATTATTCATGAATGAACAACTACAGGTGTCATGCATACTGTACAGTACATGCTCAACTGGAAGTGAAATGAGCACATGTAGGTACAGTGCATAGCATTTGTTTGTACGGTATCTTCCACAGCCTACACACAAACAACCTCCGACTATACTCAGGTTAGTGCAATGTAAGGCTTATGCCTATTTTGTAGTAAGAGACATTACCTATGCCATCAAAATTGTTGCCCAATAACATGGCAAAGGAGGAAAATCTCACTTTAAATCCTAAGTGGAATATGGGGAGATCATTGCCTGACACAGCGAGGTATCATAGGCTTAGACTACAGGTTGAACATGCACAGTAACGACCTAAAACTACATTTTTCGTACAGCAAGCACATCCTAGCCTAACAATCGTAATGAGAATTTGGAACTCCATTGTGTATGTAAAGTATCAGTATACACTGACTGCATCTTGAAGGTGTGGTCGATGCAATTTTGAAAGGAGCTGATACATGAATATTCATAAAGTGCCAATGACTGCCTACACAGGAAACGAATTGCATATTTTATACTAGTTGGAATAACTGTAACTGTTTTTAATTGTTTTTGTTTTATACAGTAACTTATCAATAGTTCTTTTTTGCCAGAAAGCTTGCTCCTCATTATATTTTTGTGTGAAGAACACACACAGCAAATCTTGTTCTTTGCCATTGGAAGTTGCAAGAGATCTTGTTGTTCCTCTTTACCAGAGTTAGCTTATACAGCTCTGCTATTCTAGCATAAATGCAAAGCAATTACATGACAGAAAAATGTAAATTTATTTAATCATAGGTCACTCTTATGTACTACAAACACACCACCTGTTGGCACTACTTGTGTAGAAGATGAACAATATAGACTGTGTCATCCTACTTTATTGTCACACAGTGGGGTCTCTAGTATTATGCCAGCATGATTCACACTAACTACAAACACTCTCTTTGTGTGAAAAATACAGACAAGATGATGAACATATAGAAGTACCTATGATACACTAACAAAATTAAAAAATTGGTCAAGTTCTATACTTAGGCCTACGTACTTCTCAAGTTAAACTATATCATTATGGTGCAAAGCAACTTACTGCCTTAATAAACTTGAACATTCACTTAACTTCACTTACTGTCTTTCTGTTCAAAGTACTGTAGTTTATAAAGTGTATCTAAAACTAAAACTTTAAGTAACTACATATTTGGAAGCATGTAAAATGAATTCAAATATTCTTTATCTATACAGGACAGTCCAAGCTGACATGTAAAATAAAGTGTATTAACTCAATTTTAAATGGCATATGGCACAATAATTTGTGATGTTATTGTTGTACTTCTCAATTAATGGTCTTTGTCAAGAACCTCTAACAGCTACCACACCTTATGACAAAAAGTGATCACATTTGTACAGATACGAAGTGACTGGATGTGGGAGCTGCATGTCCAGTAATGAAAACAAGGCTGTCATAACTGATTACACAGTGGGCTATTTGGGTTAGGGTGAATTTATGAATTTTATCATTTAATATCTTAACAATGGAACAAGTTATGACGATGGAAGCTGGATGAATAAGGATAACACAAGTACTATAAAACTCACAGTTAAATAGTTCTGCAAATAATGTTCTGTGCTTTACTTCAGATCATCAAAATCCAATTATCCAAGAATTCACAGCACAAACAAATTAAAAAATTTGATAGTTGGGGCAATTTCTTCACTTACTGTTTATACTCTGCAATAGGCTATTAAATTGATTCTCAAACAACCGCAGCAGTTTGCAAACTTTTCATCAAAGCTAATGTACCATGTTAACTTTTCCATTCCCCTGCTTCTTACTTTTCTGTTCAATTTAATTTCTTTCAACCCACAGTTCTGAAAAATTGTTTTATGTTTATATTTCTTCCAGGGAAGCTGAACTGGCAACATCAGTAAATATATAGAACCTATGACAATCAATATCTTAAATTGATCATGCATGCTGTTAGTATTCTAGGTACATGGCTACACTTCCCAGGCAAGGTCTTATGTTTCATATAGAAAGTGTGTTCTTACAACGCAAGCTTCTGGAGAAGGAAATTGCAACATGCTATAAGTGATGCCCTTCATTTTTGCAAACAGAGAAAAATAATTTCTTTTCAGCAAGAACTAGAGAGTATGAATCATTTAAGATTTGAATGTGACACATTTCAAATTTGTTGAAGAAAGACTGCAAGAAAAATTCAAGGATTTTAGATTGATATCACAAAAATCATTACAGACTGAAAGAGTAGTCTATAAACAGTTACACAATATTTGAATGCACCTTGCTTTTAGTCTGCTTGTTAAAAAAAGCTTGTCTGTGCTGTACATGTCATTAAGAGAGTGACTATTCACAAACTGAACCCTTCAGAATAAGGCTCAGCATGTGGTATTGCCCAGGTAAATGGCAACGCAAATTGGCTTGACTTCAGCAGAAATATTGCTGTAGCAAGAAATCCCCCCACTGTGCCTTCCTGGTGAATGTATTCATGAGTAACTATACTTACCCATTGTTACATCTACAGTAAATTGCATAAAATATTACTTGCACACTGTGCACAACTTGGAGAAGTTGTAGTACCACGCCCCACTTCACCCTAAGATGTGATTTGCTGGACACAGGACAATGAGCAATGAGCAAGGGTACGGTACACAGGGACTTTAGCAGACAGTAGTAGAAGTTTGATGCTGGGGTTAAATGTAATTTTGCAGTTAATTCCATTTTATAGTATTTTTTGCTGTTGTCAATTTCTTTTAAGAAGGGCTGCAATTTTAAGATTTGGTGTTCTCTATCTACAGTACAGTGCCTGTCAGTGTTTAAATACTGTGGTCAAGGGAACATTAAAGTTAGTTGCCAAACCACCCAATGGAACAAAAATTAGGAAATTTATTTTGGAAGCTCCTTGCCATATATTGTCTCCACCAATAAAAGTACTGAGTGGAGAAAGCATTAGTGCCTATTAATTAAAGGTAATGTAAAATGCAGTCCCTAAATTTTGAACTAATATTCTTATTATCCTAATTCAAGAATGACAAGTTTACAGAAATCATGAGGCAATAATTTTATTAGTTATTCCTTTCATTACTGAAAAACTGCTTAGTTTAAGGTCAAGAGCAGTCCCCCAAACGTAAATTGAAACAACAGTGAAATCTCAGGACTTTCTTCTAATTTCTCTTTCAAGTATGCTTTTGCATTTTACAGTAGGACCTCAATATTGTATATTCAAAGCAAACCAAGCAGTTACTCCTCATAAATTCACACCTGAGGAGAAAAATATTATTACATGACTCTTACTGTAAGAGTCAATCATGAAACAGCACAGTCTACTAAACTTCTTTGAGTTGGGGCACCTCTCTTTATCTTCAACATGTACTGTAGCAGATAGACTGTGTGACATGACCCCACAAACACTACCCTCAATCTACAGGGGTCTTTTGTCCTCCTATCCACTCATAACTTTAGCTTAGGACAGCATCACTTTGGACTTGAGGTAAAGCAGAAATTATCTCTCACCCTTTTTTGTGTTTCTAGCAGAATCCCTGTCAGTTGTTCTTGAAATGGAATGGTTAGCAAGTATGAAATGTAGAAACTCAACAGGAGAAAAATGGTTGCCTGCAGTCACTACACATACAGTATGGTGATGTTTACACATTGTAATGTGTTGCTGATCATGGTACAGTTACAATGTCCTCTTTTTTTTTGCAGAGAATAACCTCACAAAAATCAATAAAATTAACCAGGATATGAAAACACCATATAGTATATTTATAAGCACATATTAAAAGAATAGTCCAAAGCCACTTGGCAGGAGCACAGCATGTTTGAAAGAAGTCGTACATCAACCTCCAATTTTTTTCTGAAGGAAAATCGGCCTTGCAGACTTGGGAAAAAAGGCGAAAACCCTCACCAATTTTGTACTTCCAAATGAACGAGTCTGCCTCATTTATAGTTATGAGGCTTTTTCTCTGATGTCATGAATTCACTTTGGTTCAGACTTGGGGTGATTACATCTCACTGTAATCCATTAAGATTGCGATTACTTCATATTTTATGATTGCGATTATGATTACGATTACAGGTAAAATTGAAAGTAATTGATTACAATTGCAATTACATTGCAATGTAATCATGATTGCAATTGTGATTACATTTTCTTTCCACATAAACAATGTAGTAGGCAAAACAATGCAGTATCCACAACTGGAAAAAAGGCCATGGACATTGCTCTAGATGAGCCCAGACAGAACCAAGGCCTCCCAAAGTAGAGATCATTGAACCCATGTACTTCTCACTCATTTTAAGCTGGAACATCCAAGAAAGAGGGACAATTAAATTTTGTCATTCCAACAGAAGAACCAAGCACTGTAAAAACTGTTTAGTAACTAATACTTCTTTGTTCAATTCAGCTTCAATGTAATCAGAAATGAAACCATGATTGCGATTACTTTGCCATTGTAATCGATTACGATTGCAATAACTTTGCGATTTTCACAAAAGTAATTTATTGCGATTACTGATTACGATTACCCCAAGCCTGCTTTGGTTTGCAGACTATGTTCACAGACTTTTGTATAGCGGTCCATGTGTGTGCTGCATTACCATTGGAAACATGCCTAGGTACCACATGGGGCTAGGGAGAGGTAGTCACCTTATGTTATATTCTTATTTGAGTTTAACTGTGCAAGTGCAGATTTATTTATTGGAAATCATTCGCCTTAGGGGAAAGAGACTCTGTGTATGCACCTCAATTGACCAACAGTTACCCATGTATAATTTACGGCTTGGACTCTATTATTACTCCAAGCTTTACGGTACACAATGTGCCCAAAACAGAAAATTAAGTAAGGTGGCACACTCTCCTTAGCTGCATGTCATGTCTGCCAAACTTTATACTGCTTGCAAAGTTCTGAGTTACGGCTATTCAAGCATCCCTTCATAATTGCCTGAAAGGAGTTCTTTACAGTGCCACATCCACATAAGGAACCACAGAGATACAGGGCATGGCTTCATTTATTTGCAACTGGCAAATAACCCCACTATCCGTGCTGTTTGTGGGGATTACTTTGGTGAGTTGCTTTGAACGTGAATGTATATAGGTACAGTAAGCCCAAGTTAGGCCTACTGTATACACTAGTAAGAAGGTAAAACTAAAAGCATACGAAGTTATGGCACACTGTTCCAACTATCTTTGTTTACGAAAATGCACCACTCTCACAATCTAATCTAGTATGTGATCATGAAAGTGCAAAAGAAACATTAAAAGTATGCTACATCACACTTCATTTGTAACGACAGCAACACCGCACAAAGGCTAACATTATTGTTTAGCTTAAGGCCTAGCCTAGCCTAGCCTAGCCTAACGTTTCGTACACACACTCGCACTCTGTCGTATGAGTAATTCCCAATCTGGCTAGAACAGATCACTTAGAGAAAGTGAATCCATGATGTAATGGCCTCATAAAACAACTCAGAAAAAATTGGAAGTTTTCTTTTAATCCTCTCCAAGGTCATTGAAACATTTTGAACCTAATGCTGCTGCCAGGATGTAGTTTCACAATATTTTCAACATCCTGAAACAATTTTCATAAGCTTTTGGACTATTCTTTTAAAAGCTCATTAATGCTAAGTGTGTGTAATATGACTAATGGCAGAATACATTGGATATGAATAAGTTGAGGTTTTTTGGCATACATTCCCTTTGTACATATACTGTTTTTCTCCTGTAACCATTGTAAAAATTGGAACATGAAAACTAGCTGTAAGTAGCCTCATTGAAATGTTTTCTTTTTTTTATGCTTATCAATGTTCATTAAAAAAACAAACGATCAAATGACTATCTGCAGGAGGTACTTGGACCCAATTGTTACTCATGTTATTTGTGATTTACATCTGTAATCCTTGAAATCTAAAAAAAACACGAAGATAAAGGTTCATTAAATCATTGGTTAAACTATTCAGACTGTACCTTAATGTCAGGTTAATATGACTTTTATCACTCCACCTTCCAACAGGATATTTCAAGCATAATTAATGAGTAGATTTGATAGTAAACTGAAACTTATCATGAACGATTGAGTAATTTTCCTATCTTTACAGGTAGAATTCAGAGTCAGAGACAAAGGATAACTTTAGCCACATCAATTGTAAAATGTCCAGGTTAGTGGCCAGAGAGATAGATTGTCCAATGTACATTACACTTCTTTGTAGACTACAGTATGCATAGCAACACAAGCAAGTGGCAGGGAGTGAATACATGAATTTTGGCAAAGAAATGCTTTCCCCATGACAGGAAATTGAACTTCATATGTTTAAATTTTCTCAGTTTATTATTGAAGCAGTAATACAAGTTTGGTATAAATAAGTGTAGTTAGTTAGATGGAGTTTTAGGGCCCAGTTCCCAACCTATCGGTTTAAGTCAAGCCTGCCACACCATTTTTCAAGTTGTGGCTCTACTGGCTTGTTTTATCTACTCCATTGCTAATATGTGGGGCATCACACACAACAGCAGAAGGTTCTATTTTTGGAGTCTTTGGTGTGACTCCACCTGGAAATAGAACCCAGGCCTTCTGCATGAGAGGCGGATGCTCTACCCATAGACCAAAGTTACCAAACACATGGTCATTTTCTTGTGCAAGCTGAGAATTGCTGGAAGAAATTTGGTGGTAAATTTCTAGCTGATTTATGGTACAGTAATAGTGGGAATTTGTGAGGGTCAGAAGGGCTTCACTTTAGCATGGGTGTGGGTCAGTGAAACCAGTGTGAGCTTTTTCTGACATTAGCTGGCCTGTTAGCTACAACCCTAAAACTGATCCATGGCTTGTCTAAACCTTTACAGTCCAATGGGCGAGATAAAGACAAAATATAAAACCCTGATGAATCTTTGCAGCTAAAAGTTTCTACTGGAGACTGTTGTCCTAGGACACAGCCAGCAAGCAAGTCTGAGGGTAGATCACCTCATGGCCCCCAGGAGCTGCAAGCAATGGTGTTACCTGTTCATACTGTAGGCCAAGGCACCCCAATAATGAAGAAGCTCATATTTGTCATGAAAAGCATCAACATTCTTTGGCTACATGGATAATGCTGTACTGTAGCAGAATGTTTTAGAATAAGATAGGGTTAAATAAATATTAAAATGATTAGTTTTACTAGTGTCAGTAACAGAAGTAAAAGTAGCGTACACACTGTAATGGCAGCGTGACATAAGAATCAAGTTAAAACTGTAACCAGAATGCAAAAATGCATTGAGGTTTCGATGATACATACATGCTCTTTTCAATAAAATGCTACATTTCTTGTAACAACTGGTGACCCAAAATAGCCTTTGTCTCCACCTGTAAGTGACTGGCTTTTCTTTCATACTGTGCCTTAAGATATTCTGCAAACAAGGTTTTCAGAGTTTGATGCCAGGTGATACCAGATGACCATTGACCTCCAACAAAAACAACAGGTACAATACTTTCAACTCACCATAACACATCCACATACTACTAATTGGGAAATCCATCCAAGTTTCCTACCTTGAGATATCCCATTTTGACAAGTTTTTCAAAGTTTGACTGATCATGACCCCAGATGTCCTTTCACCTCCACAAAAAATAACCTTATACAGACCATCTTCTCACCATAATTCATTTACATACTAATTTTGAAATCCATCCACCTTTCATACCTTGAGCTATCCTAAACAAGTTTTTCTGAGTTTGACCCCTATGACCCCAAATGACCTTTGACCTCTACCAAAATCAATAGGGTTCTTCCTTCCATCATAACGCATCAACATATCAAGTTTGAAATGAATCCAAGTTTCCCACCATGAGAAATTGTGTAAACAAGGATTTTGGGGTTTGACCTCATGTGACCCCAAATGACCTCTGACCGCCAACAAAATTAATAGGGTTCTTCCTTACATCATAACACATCAATGTGTCAAGTTTGATATTAATCCAAGTTTCCTACCTTGAGATATCGTGTAAACAAGGATTTGGGGGATTGACCCCACGTGACCCCAAATGACCTTTGACCTCCACCAAAATCAATAGGGTTCTTAGTTACATCTTAAAGCATCAACATATCAAGTTTGAAATGAATCCAAGTTTCCTATCTTGAGATATCGTGTAAACAAGGATTTTGGGGTTTGACCCCCTGTGACCCCAGATGACCTTTGACCTCCACCAAAATCAATAGGGTTCTTCCTCTCAGTATGGGGTATCTGTGTACCAAGTTTGAAAATTGTCAGATCTTCCCTTCTCAAGATATCGTGTAAACAAGCAAAGTGTCACAAACACACACACATACACACACACACACACGCACATACACACATACATACACACGCACGCCATCATGAATGCATAGGTTTCTCTTTTCATCGAAACCAAAAAGGAAGACATCTACAAAATTGCATGCCTACCACAATCCTTTATGTTCTGAGAAATCATGATATGTGCAGCACTTACGGAAAATCTACATCACAAGGCCTGATACATCCAAAATCCAGACTGGTTTGGGAGAAATTGTCATATAAGGTACAGTATAAAAAATTGTGAGAGCAGAACAGTTTACAATGGGGCAAACTACAGAGAATAATTTCTCTGGTATCACACACATTTTGCAACAAAAGTTTGTAAAGCAATTGTTTAGCAGATTTTGCATGAAAAATATATGGGCTTTCATTTTAATTATTTTTATGCTACAGAGCCAAGAAAAAGCAAAACTGCTAAATGAATTTTGAAAACTTAATAAATGTGTAATACTTATAGTAGTGTAATAGAATCAGTTATGCAAGCATGACCTTCCTTTAATAGAAGGAAGGTCATGCTTGATGGTAAAGTGATGGTTAAGTGAAAACCTATTTTACTGGTATAATTGAGAAAAATTCTGACTAGATTCCAGATTGAAAAAGTTCTGCTGATTGTTTGCCCTACCCTTAACAGTACAAAGAAGAGAAAGAAATGACATAAATGCAGATTGCCACATGAAGCTTCCTCATGGATACAATATTTTTAATTTGGAGAGGGAGATGCTGTTTGCTTCGACACCAATATCCTATGTCAAGAACAACAGTATACAGACAATAACCTTTGCAGTGTCTACTTCATCAGATATGACATTTGCTGTAACCTTTACCATCTCATTAAATAACCAGGATCCCTTTTGGAGGACAATAAGCTATGTACTAATATTCCATACAGAGGGCAGCAAACTACAGCAAAAAACACTTCAATATAACAGGTGCAAACTCTGTATTATTTAATCCTGGAAACGATCCATACATACAGGTACCCATACAGGAAACAATTAAGATATGCAACTCTATCTGATAATTACAAGAGAGGCAGGGAGACTGGACTTGTCTAGCAGTACTACTGTAGTAGAGATAGAGGGAGATTCATCACACTGAGAAAGCCGACTTTAGTGATTAGAGGAAGCCGATGTTCTGAGTTGATTTGTTAGTTGGTTTAGATAGGGTTTTACGCCTCAGCTTATAACCCCCTGGTTTAATCTAAAAGACTACAGCCCTTTTTTCCAGTTGTGGAGTTCCCTACTCCACTTCTTATGCATAGTATCATGCACAATGAAGGTAGGTTCTATTTTTAGGGTCTTTGGTCCTCTTGTAGGTAGTAGAATATTCCCATGATGTCCCCTGCTTGCTGTACGAGGCAACTAAAGGGGGGAATTTAACCTACTTTCACTGTATTTAAAACCACAATTAAACTTGAACCATATTTGAACTTTACCTTTTCATCTCACTTACCCTAAATAAAATATTCAGGTTTGTGTTTGGCTAAATTCTATCCTACTACTACAACTACTGTTAGTCTTTTGTATGACTGGACCTGGGAATAAGCAAGTTCAGTAATTCAATTTGGTAGCTACAGTATGCGCATGTGCAAAACCTCCAGATTGTTGAGAAAAACAAGTTGCCACCCCCGCACCTACAACCCATGTTCCAAAACTTGAGTACACATGGAATTTTGATGACTTTATTCTTTTTCAATCGATCCATTACATAAAGAGAAATCATTAGTGAGAGTCTGTGCAGTGAACTTTGTCTGAATTACAGCTGTGAACGTTTAGCAAAATAACTAAATGTTTAACCTCAAAAATTTGCGATCGTTTAGGGCTTAATCGCGATTACCTTAAAAAAAATTATTTCAGTATGTAGTGACTGATACTGAATGTAATGCAGAAATAGAAAATAGTTGTTATCTTTTAAAATCAAACTATTCTAAAACTTTGAAGCCTATAAGGTCCACATATGCCCAGAATGTTCCATTCAACTAAAACCAGGGATCATCAGAGTATACAAATGGATAAAAAACTTTAAAAAACAGTTTTGGGATTAAACACTTGCAGCTTTGTACTAAACGTTTATTCCACATGCGATCGTTTAGAGATTAATCACTACACGTTCATAGCCCTAGTCTGAATTGCCTTTTTGGTGTAAAAAATATGCATTTTAATTTGCTGTTAAGAAGGGCTTGGTTCCCATTTTTGTTCAGGTTGGCTATTCAGATGTTATATTCAAGAAGGCACTACACAAAACCTAGGGAACATGTTCATGCAACATGTGTTGCTTTCACTCAAGTTGAGTTGGCAACAGTATGCTGGAGTAGTTTGACCAATCAGGTGCCAGCAAATTTTGCAGGAACAGGAAAAAGGAGTATCATACTGTCTACCTATAATAGTGCTGCAATACCTTCACAATGGGAAGTCTAGTCTGGCTTTGTGAATTAATTGGTCAATCACAAGCTTTATGACAGTTGACCCAGCTTGAGAAAGTCATTATAACTTAAGTGTGAAGTTGAGTTTGGTCAAAGAAACTAGTAAAGTGTGCTGCCAGTTCATCAGATACAGTAGTGTGATTAAGAAGTGATCTAACAGACAGTGTTTTTGCCGGGGGGGGGGGGTAAGGGGGATTTGTCACCTACCCCTTCCAGAAGATGGCTGGCAAACCTCCCCCTTTTTTTCATTTCCATAAAAATTCAAATTCAAAAATTTTCAATATCTTGGTTCTTTATTTGAAAAAAGACAATTTTGCAGCAATGTTTTCAGCTATATACAAAAAAAAATGGCCTTTAAAACCCTTTTAAGTGTACCTTACAGGAGTCTGAAGCAAGCAAGCTTTAGTCCCCCCTAAAACCCATTAAGTAGGGGAATTACATGTGTAAATAGGAGGTGGCGAGGAACAATATGTAAATAAAGAGCTTAGCTTCAACAACTCCTGAGAATATTACACAGTATAAAATGTTTCACTTCATTCATGCAATACATGAAATGGTTCAGTATTTGAAAAGACTGCTGAATTTGTTGAACTTTAGGTCAAAACTAGATAAAAAATACTGTTACATAGTGATTTGGTTCGGTAACATCAGAGATGTAACTTTTGTCCAAATATGTTCCTCCCAGAGATGGAAATAAGCATTTCAACATGCATAGCAGTATTGCTACACAATTTGAAAATTGTGTAGCAGTTAACTTCAGATTGTATCTACAGCACTTTTGTGGAAGGTACAGTAAGGCAATCGAGAGAAACATCACAATAACCATTTACGGCATGTTTAGTTTAAAGGAGGATGACATGGACTAAACTGACTACTCATGCATGCAAGGGCAACTATACAATTGAAGAAAAGCCTCCTCGGCTCTTTTAGAAGAGCAATACTCTTCTCAAAATATGCCCTCAATGGTAGATGAGAAAAGTGAAGCACACCAACACAGGTGGAGGCACAAATGATCATAAGGGAAAGGGCATGATGATATATTGTAAGTTTGCATGAAGAAAAAGAATCAAGGGCATAACGGAAACAGTACCACTATCTCTTTAATAACCAATAACTGTGCCAGTTGATTCATAGTTGGGCTGTCCCATTATACAGTAAAACAAACAATTGGCCATTTAAATATCCCGTCCCCAGTAGTATCACCTTTTTCCCCTCCATGCTTTGCATTGATATCTTCTCATTCAAAATGATGTTAATCAGCCAGTTTAATGACCAAATAAGATGTCAAAAAAAACATCACTTATTCTTTATTCATAACATCAAGGACAGTGGTCTGTTCTCAATATTGGGTTCCATATTCAAAAAAATTACTGTTTGAAAAACATTAAAGACAATCGGTGATTTCTCAACCATTGCCCTTCAGACATACAGTATGCCCATGCATACAGTACTGTTTCGTCCCTCTTGACTTGTCCACATCCTAAAATCATCCAAATTGTACTAAACCTATAAATTATGTCCCCTTTCCATCCAACTTTTTTCCTCCCCTAGCACAAAATTCCCCCAATGAAAACCACCCAAATACTCCTCCACATTGTCCTGCTGTATTGCTGGAGAACAAAATTTCTTCTGCATAGACAGAAAATCATCCTCCTAAAACAGGCCATAAACAATGGAGATCCAAAGTTTAAACCACAATAACCAAAAAGTGAATGCTTCACAAAACAAAACCAACTAGAAAGCCAAGGGCTTAGTGATTCCTTGCCATATGATATTGTAATAATGAACATGGATGCCCACATGACAAGCATGAGATCCCTCACAAATACTGAGGTATACTAGTAAGGTCAATAGGGCTGTGAACGTGTAGCGATTAATTGCTAAACGATCCCATGTAGAATAAACGTTTAGTACAAAGCTACTAGCGATTAATCGCAAGTTAACCTTTTTTTGACAATTTTTTAATCATTTGTATACTCTGATGATCCCTGGATTTTGTTAAATATGGATCATTCTGGGCATATTTGAACCATATAGGGTTCAAAGTTTCAGAGTAATTTAATTTTACCATTCAAGACAGCTATTACTATTTCTGCATTACATTTGGTAGGGGTGCACCGGATTTGGAATTTTAAGATTCGGCCGGAAACAGATTTGCCGGATTTTAACCAAATTTCCAGCCGGAATTCCAGCCGGATTTAGTCAAATGAAAGAACAGGAACCTGCTGGTGGGGTTATACCTTAGGTCGAGCCTGGAGGATGCAGGTCTTTTGATTTCTATATCTGTATCATCTTAGCCACCATCAGCAAATGTAGCAGTGGCCAGGAGCTGTGTTATGTCTGTTTTATTTGTGAGCAGAATTTTGGTATTCCCTTACAGAAACTGTTGAGTTCATGTCTAATTTGGGTTTTGTGATGTGGCATGTTTCATGAATGGTTGGGCTAATTGACAAACTGTTACTTCATACCAACCCTGAATGAGATGCCACCAAGGGTTCAGTTCAGTGAGTGATAAAATCAAGATGTATTTTAAACACTTTGCTGACACTTTTAAAGCCCGACAGGCAACATGTTGAAAATGATTGCATTAATGTCTGTCCATGCAAATTAAGGGACAAAAGTATGAAAACATTGGCAGTCAATATCCAAATTTAAAAGGAATCAATTACAATTTGAAAAGGAAACAGTTACAATTCTTAAAGGTGATTCACATGCAAAGTTGTGGCAATCATGCTAGTACTGTAACAGTGGTCTGGTAGGAATCATCTCAGAAGTTATCCAACTGGCAAAGGACCATAGCATGTAGGACTTTACTGCTGTAAGTAATGTGAAATTTTCTCAAGGTACTGTAGGCCTATCATCGTCTGCATTATATTTCATGAGTTTTTTATCTATTAATTGCTAAGCTGATTTTAATAGTCAAGGAATCACTGACACTTTTTATACTGCCACCATCATTTGTACTACTTAGTTGACAAGTAAGGATATTAATGTGATTAGAAGATTTGTCAGTAAAACAGCTAAAAAGCCCCAATAAAAAAATACTTGATTCTCATCACCGTGGCAAGACCGACTTTGGACAATAGAGGATATATTTTTTTTTAGTTTGGTATTACTGAATAAAACCCTTCTTGGTCGACCTGTAAGTCAATGCTGCCCCTCATCACCTCCTATTTATGTAATTCCCCAGCTTGCCTGCAAGCACCATTTGGCACCGGGGTAGCAACTCCCGTAATGAGAGGGCAATGTGATAGCTCTTTCTCTCTCAATGCAACTTACCAGTTGAGTTTTTGTATTTCACACGTTCCTCTGTACTTACACACCTCGTACACCTAGTAGCTATCGCTCCACGGTGTCAGGACAAGTCCGTGCTTGAAGACGGGCAAGAGGAGAGAGGACGAGCTACCATGTCGCCCTCGAGTTCTAGAGAGCACTATCCTTGTGCCAAATGACTTATTAATGCCAGAAAGTGCTTGCAGGCAAACTGGAGAATCACTTTAAATCCAGCAACTGACTTCTGTACATCAACTTGAAAAGAGCACAAGAGAAGATTTATCTGGATTTAATAAGCTGTGGGTTGATTATTGACACTGCTTCACAAAATATTTTAAATCACTGGTACAAGTTTAATAAGTAACTATTCTGTACTTATATTAAGTACTGAATGGGGGTGACTAAATCCTTCATCATATTAGAAAGTTTCCAACTACTGATAACACCCTATAGCTAGATCTTTAAATAATATTGTTAGTACTGTAGCACACTCCCATCCTAGTCTTTAGCATTTTATGACATTTTATTAGTCCTGTAGTAAATTAAGATGTGTTGTACAGTTTACCTATAAATCCAGCGAATCCGGCCGGATTCAAGACAAAATCTGGCCAGATACCAGATTTGGAAAAATCCCCGAATCCGGTCGTAATTCCAGCAGGATTTGGAGTCCGGTGCACCCTTATTTAGTATCAATCACTACATACTGAAATTATTTTTTTTTGTGATAAGGTAATCGCAATTAATCGCTAAACGATCCCAAAGATTAGACGTTAAACGTTCACAGCCCTAAAGGTCAAAACCTTTTGAGATCATGTGACCCAAAATGACCTTTCACCCTCACTTAAAACAATAGGGAGCAACTACCTAAAAAGACCATCAACATGCTGAATATGAGTAATTCACAAACTGAGTATGACATCCCTCCACAGTTCAATAACCACATAAAAATGTCATGTCTACAAGGTCTTGCCCTTTTGTGACCCCAACCTTTCACTTCCACTAACAAGAAACATCTCCCACACAGTTATGATGCTGGTAAACTATGTTGTATATTAAAAGTTGATAAAGAGATATTTTTGAAACATGCTCCTTTAAATCAAAATTTTGGGTACTAAGGATGGCTCTCTACTGTATATAATGATGTCTCTATGATCCAAAAAGTTGAGTAGATGATCCCTATTGTATTAAATGGAGGTCAAAGGTCATTTACGGTCATCAGTGGTTAAACCTTGCACAAACTATATCTCAAAAAGGGTAACTGTTAAGGTTAATATTCATTAGTGCATAGGGCGGGTTAAGAGTTTTGAATGGCATGGGTAATGTTAGATGCATAGGTAAGCTTTCGGAATCCACTTCATTATGTAAATGATCAAGCTGGGTAATTTCAAAATATGTACTTAAGCAATCTAACTGTATTAAGAATGTCTAAAGTGCATAAAAGTGCATTTGGTACAGTATTTATGTTGATTTTGGTTTGAAGTTTTGCCCTATAACATTAAGTGCCAGTATTAATACTCATAAGAGTAAGTGGGTAGAACAAAATCTGTAAAAGTTAAAAAGGAAAAAAACTGTTCATCAGGCTAACATGTTAGTTAATTTATCTTTGTCATAGGTATGCTGATTTTGGTGTATAGATTTTTATTTCCTACTCTTAAGTGGAAGTTTCTAGCAGTGTCTGGAACATGTGAGTTAAACAAAGGCTGTATGAGGGTTATTTGGGGACATAGTCTGAATATATTAGAGAAAGCTTCCATGCCCACAAAGCAGAGGAATTGTTCAGTGGGGAACTTCATAAGTGTAAACTTTGGACAGATCAAGTGCTCTGTATCATGCCCAAAATTTCTTTTAGAGCATACAAACATTGTTTCTTCCATAACCCTAAAGAAAAAATAAAGATAACATTAAATTTAGTATCAAAGATTGTTCAAAGTTACAGACAAACCTTGTGCCACTGTCCTCATAAGGACATGTATTAGTGGGAACTAGATAATTAAATACACCACGGGTAATTAGTTTTATAAAAAGAACTAAATAACTGATCATTTGGACCAAATACCCTTGAGCATGCTTGAACCTAGATTGTCTAATTGAATGAATCAAATTGTAACTGACCCACCAGAGGCTGTGAAAATTGCTGGTCACTGTTATCTTACCTAATTTATGGCTCTGGTTTTTTTAACTTATACCATTTGGCTTAATGAGGGTTCTAGGCAATGCACAATTCAACAGCAAGGTGTTCTCTTATGTTTGGCAGTCTGAGTTTATAATATCAATCTAGCTTGATCAATATAGCTTAACTGGACCAATATTTTGCTTCAAAGTATCTACCTGATGTGATATATGAGCAAATTGTTGATGGAAAATATGGCCAAAATTCCAAGGTCAATTTTTAATTAAGTGTACTGAACAATACAAAAGCTCCTCCCTCCTGATTTTTGGTACCAACATTAGTTGGCAAGGTGTCAACATGCTAATAAGTGACAAACATTGTGAGCATTGATGGCTGTGCCAGGGTGTTGAAGTAAAGTCACCGTTTCGGACGTAACATTTTCCGTCAACATCTGTAGCTACAGACCTGAAGCTTACACAAAACAAAGAATTGGAAGTCAATCACTATAGAAGAATGGCAGTGACTGTCAGTATACATCATAAGGGCATTTGCATGGCTTTTATCTAGTACTTAAAAAAATATGAAAGATTGAAAAACCAGAATGCAAAAATGCATCGAGGTTTTGATGATACATACATGCTCTTTTCAATAAAATGCTACATTTCTTGTAACAACTGGTGACCCAAAATAACCTTTGTCTCCACCTGTACACGTAAGTGACTGGTTTTTCTTTTAACCAAAACACTTCTCTATTCAAAAAGCCAAATTTCATACTGCGCCTTAAGACATTCTGCAAACAAGGTTTTCAGAGTTTGATGCCAGGTGATACCAGATGCACCAAAAACAACAGTACAGTACTTTCAACCCACCATAACACATCCACATACTAATTAGGAAATCCATCCAAGTTTCCTACCTTGAGATATCCCATTTTGACAAGTTTTTCAGAGTTTGACTGATCATGACCCCAGATGTCCTTTCACCTCCACAAAAAAAAAAACCTTATACAGACCATCTACGCACCATAATTCATTTACATACTAACTTTGAAATCCATCCACCTTTCATACCTTGAGCTATCCTAAACAAGTTTTTCTGAGTTTGATCCCTATGACCCCAAATGACCTTTGACCTCTACCAAAATCAATAGGGTTCTTCCTCCCATCATAACGCATCAACATATCAAGTTTGAAATCAATCCAAGCTTCCTAACTTGAGATATAGTGTGAACAAGAAGTTCAGAGTTTGACCCCATGTGACCCCAAATGACCTTTGACCTCAAACAAAATATATTGGGTTATTTCTTACATCATAACGCATCAGCCTATCAAGATTAAAATGAATCCAAGTTTCCTACCATACTGTATCATATAAACAAGGATTTCAGGTTTTGACCCCATGTGACCCCAAATGACCTTTGACCTCCACCAAAATACATTGCGTTCTTTCTTACATCATAACGCATCAACATATCAAGTATGAAATTAATCCAAGTTTCCTACCATGAGATATCATGTAAACAAGGACTTCGGGGTTTGACCCCACGTGACCGCAAATGACCTTTGACCTCCACCAAAGTCAATAGGGCTCTTCCTTACATCATAACGCATCAACACATCAAGTATGAAATTGATCCAAGTTTCCTACCATGAGATATCATGTAAACAAGGATATCACGTTTTGGACCCATGTGACCCCAAATGACCTTTGACCTCTACCAAAATCAATAGGGTTCTTCCTCCTATCATAACGCATCAACATATCAAGTTTGAAATCAATCCAAGCTTCCTACCTTGAGATATAGTGTGAACAAGAAGTTCGGAGTTTGACCCCATGTGACCCCAAATGACCTTTGACCTCCACCAAAATATATTGGGTTATTTCTTACATCATAATGCATCAGCCTAACAAGATTAAAATGAATCCAAGTTTCCTACCATAATGTATCATGTAAACAAGGATTTCAGGTTTTGACCCCATGTGACCGCAAATGACCTTTGACCTCCACCAAAATCAATAGGGTTCTTTCCTTACATCATAACGCATCAACATATCAAGTATGAAATTAATCCAAGTTTCCTACCATGAGATATCGTGTAAACAAGGATTTCGGGGTTTGACCCTACGTGACCGCAAATGACCTTTGACCTCTACCAAAATCAATAGGGCTCTTCCTTACATCATAACGCATCAACACATCAAGTATGAAATTGATCCAAGTTTTTTACCATGAGATATCATGTAAACAAGGATTTCTGGGTTTGACCCCATGTGACCCCAAATGACCTTTGACCTCCACCAAAATCAATAGGGTTCTTCCTTACATCATAACGCATCAACATATTAAGTTTGAAATTAATCCAAGTTTTCTACCATGAGATATCGTGTAAACAAGGATTTTGGTTTTTGACCCCCTGTGACCCCAGATGACCTTTGACCTCAACCAAAATATATAGGGTTCTTCCTCTCAGTATGGGGTATCTGTGTACCAAGTTTGAGAACTGTCAGATCTTCCCTTCTCAAGATATCGTGTAAACAAGCAAAGTGTCACAAACACACACACATACACACATACATACACACGCACACACACACACTTACATACACACGCACGCCATCATGAATGCATAGGTTTCTCTTTTCATCGAAACCAAAAAACTAAATTTTCCGTCAACACTTTTGTTACGTCCGAAACATTCTTTTGCAGTTAATATGACCAATGCAACAAAATAAATTTGATGTCTGGTTGCATTTGTTAAATTGACATACTGTAACTGCAAAGCTAGTATCTCCAGTAGATCAACTGACTCAAATTGTTTCCTCTTACCACCATCAACAGAAAGAAGATTCCGTCAACACATTTTACGTCTGAAACCACTGTTACGTCCCAAACAAGTATTTGAATAAAAGTTACCTGAATTTTTAATAAGGGTTTACTAGTAGGGTAAAAGAGTTCTTATCCATTTCTGTCTTTGAAAAGTACTGTAATGCTCTGCAGTTTGTCTTTCACTCAATTTTGTGATCTTTTACACAATATGGGCAGAAACTTGTTTCGGACGTAACAGCTCCAGGTGTTGACAGAAATTCCCACAATTTATGTTTGCTGTTTAATATTCGTAAAATGAACTGACCATTCCTTTGTTATGTAATTATGTCAGTAGGCATATTATGTGAATAAATTGTAACCACCTTGGTAGGGAATGGTTTCCAAACATGAGGTGCACTTGTTTGGTCAAAAATGGGAATGGTTGCTGTAATTCTGTTGTTTTGGTGTAACTTTTAATAAATAGGATAAATGTGTCTTTTGAGACCTTAACAAAGTCACTTTTCATTCTTTCCACACACTTGAATAAGATTCTTTGCAGTTATTAAAATCTACATTTTTTACTTTTACCACAATCTGAGTATCATATTGTGTACACTACTTTGTTTGTTTCGGACGTAACACAAAATGTTGACAATTGTCACAAGAGTGCTGGAATTTAAGTGAATATTACTGAATGCAGGAATAATGTGGGCTTGAAATGAGAACTATGAACATGGTGACAATTGATAGGGGTGATAGTCCACAAAATGTGAATAATATGGATGATGATAGTTCAATTAGAACATAGATTATAAAAGTTCTGAAACAATAAGGTTTATGATGACCAGTAAAGTTGGTGATAATCATGATGAAATCCTCCTGTCCATGAATGCTGCTCTTACTGATAATCTAACCCTTAAATGATTTTGATGTATAGACATTACAGAGTGTACATGCATACAGTATTTGTGTGCTGGGGAAGGGGTGGGGAGGGTGATAAGATAAATTTTTATGGGGTGTGGAGGGTTAATGAAGCACAAATGAGATCATAGGCAAATGTATGCATTCAAAATCGGGAAAGATTTCTCTCAATATTGGACTACAGTGCTTAGCATTTAGGTGAAGAAGAGGAGGATTTAATAAGGTATTAAGGACCAATGACTATTAAACTGTACATGCCACCTCACCTGTTACCAAATGAAGTTGACAGTGAGCTACTGTAGTGATCCAACTATACAATTCTTTGTTCAGAATCCTTTTTGTGCCAGTTATACAGTAATGAGGAGGTGATGTTCCTCACATTGAGTGGTGGGCTGTGTGTTGAATGCACATGTTACTGCATACCAAAACAAGTTAATTGTCACATGAATCGTTTACAGTCTGTAAAAATTTTCCTTCACACAGGTACAGCAGAGTGGTGTGCACTAGATGCACCTGATAAGACCAGTTAAATTGCAACATGAACCCAGTTCACCTGACCCTAAAATCAAAAAGTTACTGTTCAGCAGATGATGAATTGGTTGAAATGTTACTATTTGGAATCAAAGATAATATTTGTTTTGTCATCGTCTCGACATGAGTGAAACATCTGCAGTTTAAGAAGATTGCTCATTTCAAAGTAGACTAAAATTATGGGATGGATACTGTAGCATTATCATGAATAAAGGTCCAGTCTGTCACAGTTACTGAAATTTCGACAGGAATTCCTTCTGCAGCCTACACCTTCATTCATTATTAATAGAGGTATATTTAATTGCCATTTTCCCCTGAGTACAATAAGAATTCCACATTACAGTAACAGTTTAACTTAGTTCAATTGGCTTATAACTTGCTCATTGCCATTTCATCACATTGCAAAAATTAGCAGTCCACATGTAGATGTTACTGTAAACTTTTCTTCCAAAGATTTCTTGTTGTTTTCTAAGTTATGGTAAATTTACTACACTCTGCAAGAAAAAAGTAAATTTTTAAAGGCTAGAGACCATGCAGGTTAGTAAGGCAACCACACAGCCAATTTGTGACCTTTGTCCAAAATGACAATAAATTTTGCCCCTTATTGTGTCTGTACCCTAATACTTCTTAAGCAGAAGCCTTTTAGGGCAATCTTTAAAATTTTTGATGAATTTCTCAAGATACCATTCAATACCTTATGTGCAAGAAAGATGTTCACTCTGCACAGGAGGCTACATCTACTGTAGCACCATGTGCTGCATGCCTAGGCGTACAGTTCTAATGATAATTGATTCAACCCACTAAAAGCAGGTCTGTGATAGAGAGTGACATAACTTGAAATAAAGATCTTTAAATTGGATGTTGAATTATATTCAAAGCAGTAAAAAAAGAAAACAATCTACTGTACCAACAAAAACAAAAAAGAATGCAGAGTTTATATGAACTATTGTACATGAATTTTTCTGAAACATTTCATTAATGCAAACTGAAATATAACATTCTCCAAACTATGTTGAGTTGATATTATTTAACTCCAAAAATACTGTGTTGTATAGTGCACACTCCGATCTGGCACAAGAGGGAATTTAGCTGTTTCAAGAATTGTTTCAAGAAATTTTGAACAATGTGCATAAAACAGTTGTCAGAGTTTTATACTGTTATTTAGTAAATATATTATTCTGCTATGTCACTTCATGATTTCATGGAAGCTGGTCTGATTAAAACATGCACTGTACCTAAAGGCAAAGCCATTTTACACAAACCTGAAAAATCCGGATCAGGCGCCCGTTCCACAAAGAGTTACGCACAATCTTAAGTATGATTTGCTGTTGACTTAAGTATGGGGAATCAAACTTAAGATTGTGCGTAAGTCTTTGTGGAATGGGCCCCTGGTCCCCTTCATTGCAAAATATATAACTTAATTGGCATGATCTATGCCCCTCAAGTACAACTGTGGCCCAAACTTCAATACTGGAAGTGCAAAAATGCATTTTGCATGGTGATATAATTTAGTATTGAGAGATTCATATAGTTTCTATAAACACTTAAAGTTTGCTATTCAAAAATGAAAAGGCTAAATGGATATTTTCAAGAGGGAGGACAGCTAATTGAGCATAAAGATTTAGAGTAATTAGAAGTAATTTTTGACAGTCTTTACATGGACCTGTGACTCTAAAATGATCTGCACAAATTTTTTATTCCTGGTGAACTTTGTAGGAAATTATTTTGCTCTTTATGAAAATGAAGGCGTTTTAAAAAAGATAACTGTTGACAAAGTGTTACGTAGGAAACAAGTATGATCTGACATCTATATGTGGGCTTCTTAAGCTGTTAATACTGCAGTAACAAGCTTTAGTACATTCAGGGTTTAAGAAGAACTGGGCAAGATTTTTTTTCAATAAAATCTTTCTATGAAGACAGTTTTCACAAGTATGAACAGATCCATGTAAAGTATCGAGAAGTTGCACTAGCATTGCAGCAGTATGGGACATTCTTAACACTACATTAAATTAAAATTTTGTAACTTTGTGCTTAATTTCTTAGTAAAACTGTAAAACTATCTAAATTTTATTTCAACAGGAATGTTAATTCACCTTACAGACATGAAATATGGCACAAATTTTGAACTAAGTCAAATTGTTGACATCTTGTTACGTCCAAAACAAAATTAGTGTTAGGTGAAAAATTCAAGACTTTGCAAGCCATTCCAATTTATTGTGTTCTGTTATATGGAGGACTCCTTCATTATTACAAAGTAAGGAAACAATCAATATAAACTGATTCCTGTGGTTTTAATGAAAACTTTTTGATGCAGAATATCTAAGTTCAAGACAATTTAAGCATATTTTTGCTGCAAATTTTTTCTCGTCACTATCATGAGTAAAAAAGGTCACCTGCATTTTTTGCCAAACTGTCTACTATTAGTATCTAATGGAAATCCTGTATCTATGAAGGAAAAATAGAAATGATTTAAGCTATGAACTTTTCTGTTTCTTAAAATTTAGTGTTTGTACTTTCCAAAAACACCACTTTTGAGATGACAGTTGGACTTTTAAATTTTGACCCAAATTGGAAAGAATTGGTATAAGTTAAAAAAACCAGTGCCTTATCACATTTGACTGCCGCAATGTCCTGAGGGGTTTTCTCATTGAATCATACAGCTCAATGGATTAAACCATTTCCTACCTGTCTAGAGATAGTGTCTGACACTTATTTAGCACTCTTTAATAGTAAGGCTCGTTTTTGATTCCTTGCCGAAGGCAGGCAAGGAATCTATGCAATGGTGATGTCGTGTGTGTGAGTATGTGTGTGTGTGACGCCCGCTTGTAAACACGACATCTCAAGAAGGGTAACTCTGAGAGATCTCAAACTTGGCATGTAGATTGCCCACATTGAGTAGAAGATCCCTATTGTTTTTGGTAGAGGTCAAAAGTCATTTGGGGTCACCAGGGGTCAAATGGTAATACCTTGGAAATTGCTTGTAAACACGATATCTCCAGAAGGAAAAATGGGAGTGATCTCATACTTACCATGTGGATTGCCCATATTGAGTAGATGATCCCTATTGTTTTTGGTGGAGATCAAAGGTCATTTGAGATCACCTGAGGTAAAAAGGTCAAAACCTTGTAAACACTATCTCAAGAAGGGTAACCGTGAGGGCTCTTATACATAGCATGTGGATTGTCCATGTTAAGTAGATGATCCCTATTGTTTTGGTGGAGGTCAAAGGTCATCTGGGGTCACCAGAGGTCAAAACATCAAAATTTTGTAAACAGTATATCTCAAGAAGGGTAACTGTGGGGGATCTCATATTTAGCATGTGGATTGTCCATATTGAGCAGATGATCCCTAATGTTTTTACTGAAGGTCAAAGGTCATTTAGGGTCATCAGAGGTTAAACCTTGCACATACTATATCTCAAAAAGTGTAACTGTTAGGGTTAATATTCATTAGTGCATAGGGGTAAGAGTTTTGAATGTCATGGGTACTGTAAGATGCATAGGTAAGCTTTTGGAATCCACTTAATTACAGTATGTAAATGATCAAGTTCGGTAATTTCAAAGCAATCTCACTGTATTAAGAATGTCTAAAGTGCATAAAAGTGCACTTGGTACAGTATTTATGTTGATTTTGGTTTGAAGTTTTGCCCTATAACATTTAGTGCCAGTATTAATACGCATAAGAGTAAGTGGGTAGAACAACTCTGAAATAGTTAACTAGAAAGCCAACAGGCTTAGTGATTCCTTGCCGTATGATATATCATAGCAAACATGGAAACAAACATGACATGCATGAGATCCCATACAATTATCCTATTTAACTGAGATATAATACTAGTTAGGTTAAAACTTTTTGACCTCATATGACCCAAAATGGCCTTTTGACCCCTTAAAAACAATAGTGATCACCTTACCAACATGAGCAATTCAAAATTAAGCTTAGTACAGTATGAGTATGGAAGTACTACCTCCATGGTATGAGATCCCTCACAGTTATCCCCCTAAAAATATTATGTCTACAAAGTTTGATCTAATTGTCACCTCAAACCTTTGATCTCCACATAAAAGAGGAATTTCTCACACAGCTTTACAGGGTTTTCCCTGGGTTTAGAATTGAACGTCGCGCATCTGCTGCGTCTATAGTTGGATCGCTGGCCTGGGGGAGGGGGTGTCCCCCTCCCCTTTTGGAAATTTTGTGACTTATGCAAGTCGCTAGACGCAAAATGGTGACACTTTTAAGGCAAATTAGTCAGCACAATTTCTGTAAGTCGACGCAAAAATATTAGCACTGAAACCCACATTCGTACAAGTTTTGATCCACTGAGAGCGGTCACGTTGGCTTTATGTCACTTAATTTCTGCTTCAAAGATTTTGGTTCATCGGCATGGCTTTTATTTAGCGCTGGCAGCGGATGATTTTTACCCCCGGTTGGCCGTTACTTCGCGCCCGTTGCTCACCAAAATAATTGGGCCGGCTTGCAATATTACAAGTTCAGGATAGAAAATATTGGGAAAATTTTCGTTCGTTTCACGAACGGGATATCATTTTCGTAGGCGTAATATTTTCACTTCAAAAGTGGGGATACAAATCAACCGTTAATACAGTAGATTTGTTTGCAGTCGATGTCACATGTCCTTTAATAATGTAGTTCTTAGGCCAACATCATGCTCATTCTATTTTTCATCCCCCAATCATGTCGAAACATTTGCATTCTTTTACTGGGTTGTAGTTGCGTTAATGTTCTATAGCTACTCTCCTGCTTTAACGAAGCCCATGAAGAGCAATCATTCATGATAACCTTAGCAGTTCTGGGAAGCAAAACAATTGCACCCGATTAGCGTATCTCATGGTTCCTTTCGGATATTAATATCCCCGTATATTTTAAGCAGTTCTTGTCCAAAACTTGCGTCTTGTTTGAAAAGAATCTGCAATCTGAATCTGCACGTAAGTCACATCCCCGAAAAATCCACGTGCTGTTTCATGGTGAATTTGGCACGGGGCCCGCCCTGCTTCGCTAGCCGGCTATATAATAAGCATGGGAAGTGCGATCGTCATAACACAAACTCAACGGGAAAACTTGTCTCTAGACCGAGTATTTTCACACACTAAATCACATAGGCGAAGGCGCGAGTTGTGATTGGCTGGCTAGAATCAACGCAATTGAGCCAATCACGATTGCAGGAACCAATTTGAATTTTGAAATGGATCGTATGCATATGATGTCACCAAGCAAAACATGACGTCTTGTTTGGCGGAAAAAACGGACTCGCAGGAAAGTCTACTGCATGCATGGGCCAAGAATTTTGCTGCATGAGACCACGTGCATCACTGTTTTCGTTTGCAATGACGTCGTATGACATCATTGCATAAGTCCTACTGTAAATAACATTACGGAAGGAATGCTAGAAATGACTTAATTTATGCAAGATAATAGCCACCGAACTTGCACCAGATTCTAGGAGCTACGTGTACAAAACGTGCACAGACATGTACAGTATGCTTAGCTTGGGGATTTGAAAAAAAGGCGAAACACTGCAGCTCGATAGTCTGCACAATGTGTTTTGTGCAGAACAGTTTGTACAGCAACGTACGGGGCGCTTTCCGCGAGAAAGCAAAGAAAATACATTGAAATGCAATTCCAAATCTAATTGCATGTTATACTACAGGGTTATAGCGGAAAATATCAAACGATAACTTCCATGGCAGGGATAAAATTTTACGTTTGTGATTATCAATGCATCCCGTTTTGGCGGGAAGCTAAAGGATAAATTTTACGAAAGTAAGGGCAAGTTTCAAGTATATTTTAGGCCCTTCTTCAGTTTGCAAATAATCGGTGTTAAAGATCGAGTGAATGCCAGAATTTATAAGAGCAATGGAGTACGTGGCTGCAAGCAATCACAGATTGTGTGCGTACCTATTTTTTATGGAAACATGTTGGGAAAACAAGGGTTCTATGACATCACCTCTACGTAAGAAACATCGTGATTGGTTCATTATTGCTTTTAATCAGCCAATCATACTCGTGACATCGTCAATGCAGTTTTACTGTGTAGGAATAACGTGTAGAAACCAACCGTCTTCACATAGAATTCTAATACTCCCATTGCATTTGTGCTACGATCAAATTTCCCAAACTTTTGTTGTACATAGTCGAGCAAAACAGTTCAGAAATGGAGTATTTACTTGGGGGTTAAGACTGCAGTGTACGTTCGCACAACTTCATTTTACGATTTTGTGAATTGTGGGGAAAGTTTTAAGAACGAAGTAACAGGAAATATGTTAGATTAAAGAAGTAAAGATACAATTACATGACAATGACATGGACACTTTTCCAAATCTGAGACATTAGCCACGCTTCTAACCTGCAAAAACAGGCGTTTGTATTTTGATCGTGCAAGTCGTGTTGTGCCACGTAGCTACTGCGCTCCGGAGTGAGCACAACAGTCTCCTGATACGAGCCTACTGTGTTGTATACTTGTACAGTAGTAGGCCCTATGGGATATACATAAAGAGCTCCGACTCGCATGCAGTGGTATTTACATGGAAGTTAAAAAAGTTAGTTGCAGTTTTACAAATAAGTCAATGATGTTGTTGTTTATTGTATTAATAACAAAAGCAAACGTTGACAGCTAGAAAGAAGAAAAATTATGGAGGCTAGCTGGCAGCAATTTTGAACATCACGGCGGTTTTTTGAACGTTGCGGCCTCCTTGATTTTGAAGCTTGAACGTCGCGGGGCGCGACGTTCAAAAGGCCCAGGAAAAACCCTGCTTTAATATGCCAGAAAACTGTCTCATTACTTGATAAAGCGGTATTTTGAAACTATTTTTATCAAAAGTTTGGTCAATGGGGACTCTCCATTCTGAAGTCTCTATGTTCCGATGCCCATATGTTTCGAACAGTCTGCATTGAGGTTAGTGTTTAAACAAGCCCTCATCGACACACTCTCCTACAAGCATTGGATCAAATACTGTGTTCTCACATACCCCGCGCTCGAGGTAACACTGTGTTACCTCATGCTCGAGTAACATGGTTTAACCAGGGATGAGCCTGGTCTAATAAAAAAATCACTGAACATTGCTGGGCATACATGACTGACGCCGAAGGCGTCAGTCAGAGCGCGAAGCGTGCCGCTTTAACGGGTGGGGTCCAGGGGCTAAGCCCGTCAGAAGGGGTCCAGGGCGAAGCCCGAGACTCTGAGAAAATAGAGTATTCAAGACATCATTTGGAGGCCTATTTTAATCAGTACATTGGTAAAATAAAACACTCCAAGAAAAGTTTTCAGTCAAAATAGGCCTAGGCATAGGCTAGGCCTAGCCTAAGCTATGCCTAACGTTAGGCTAGACCCTAAGTAGGCCCAGCCTACACTGAAGCATGTCAAGTTGAACAGTTCTTCAATCGCTGTAAAACTTGTCTCAGTGGTGAAGATGTCCATTAATCCCGATTAGAAAACCTTGGGATAGCTGTAACGTTAAGTTGTAACAACTAACGTTACGATGTTAATATAACGTTAGGCCTAACGTTAGACCTAGGCTAGGCCTATGCTGTTTCAAAGTTGCTCATCTTGCAGAATGAAATTGCCGGAATGGCTCACAATTGCACCACATTAATTCACTTCAGACTATCACTTTTCGATATCTAAAGAAGTTCTTTCTCTATCCAAGACCAATATTCCATTTATATTAAAAACTGTTACATCAACTTTATAAGCGGCCGACTCATTTTCCGATCGATCACAGCACAGGTTACTGCATGCTACAGTCAACTGCTGATGATCGTGACAACTTACACATGCACAGATTTACGTACTGAACTTACGTACGTGGGCAAGTGCATGATAAACGTGATTCACTTTGACTGGGAGTATTACAACTCCCTGCAGGCAGGATAAGCAATGATGGAGATTGCAGCGGTAACGCCAGTAATAGTCCGGGGAGTTACAGTACAAGAGCGACGACCCACTGAAAAATAATGCTGTCAGAAAACCACGGAAATTGGGAAAGGTAAATCACGGAGGCAGGAAAAAAATCACGGAAATCCGCGAATTCACGGAAAATGCTCATCCCTGGTTAACGCCGGGTCAGTGTTTAAATTTCGATCCACCTCAAATCGCAGGGTTAAGCAGTTTTAAACATCGAGTTTGTTTTAATCAAGCAAGGTCACAGGTAATTATGGCACTGATGACAGGTATTTTCTTAAATTTTGCTGTAATCAGCATGTGAAATATTTGGCCTCATTACTATGGTAACACTATCCAATCAACGAAACACTGGGAACGTGAGAACACAGACTGGAAAACACAGGGTTAGCCTGAAGAAAATATGAAGATAACATTAAATTTAGTATCAAAGATTGTTAAAAGTTACAGACAAACCTTGTGCCACTGTCCTCATAAGGACATGGAAGTGGGAACTAGATAATTAAATACACCACTGGTAATTAGTTTTATAAAAAGAACTAAATAACTGATCATTTGGATCAAATACCCCTGAGCATGCTTGAACTGAGATTGCCTAATTGAATGAATCAAATTGTAACTGACCCACCAGAGTCTGTGAAAATTGCTGGTCACTGTTATCTTTAATACCTAATTCATCACATTTGACTGCCACAGTGTCCTGAGGGGTTTTCTCATTGAATCGTACAGCTCAATGGCTTTAACCATTTCCTACCTGTCTGGAGATAGTGTCTTACACTTATTTAGCCCTCTCAGTAAGGCTTGTTTTTCAGAAAGTACTGTAGTTCAGGTAATCAAAACTAGCATAATAGTATCTACTGTGTATCAAACAAAGGACACTTGACTTGTACTTTGTTATGTGGTGTTCTTACAAGCAGACAATTTAAGGAAAATTACAAATCTTGTTAATTTCTGGATTATTAGGGTTCCTATTTTTTGTTAATTTTCAAGGATATCATAGGCATTGTGAAGGGCATTACACCAAAAAACAAATACAAAAGGACCATCTCACTTATAGCCAAGGTTACACCTTTCTGTTGAGATGTCTCTACTGTATGTTCCAATTTATGGATGACTGTTAGGATAAGGGCTTGTTGTAACACTAACCTCAATGCAATCAGCTTTTTGGATCATAGAGACCTCATTATATAGAGAGCTATCCTCAATACCCAAAATTTTGATTTAAAGGAGCATGTTTATCCATAATTTAACAAGACTTTTAATTCCCCTTTTGTCTACTTATACTGTAGGTACAGCATAACATACAGTACAAGTTTTCCTTGTTTGATACACAGTATACAACATTATGCTTGCTCTTATTACCTGAACTACTTTTAAACGACAGCAGCAATGCAAAGTAAAATCTTAATACTTATGAAAAGTGTCATAAAGGGTAATCTTGAAGCAATGGTTCTATGCATTAAGCTTAATGGTACACCTTTTTTTGTGTGTGTGTGGGGGGGGGGGGGGGGGGATAGTGACATGGATAAAAATGAAATGTGAGACAAGAACTCCCACTCGATGATGATATTTGACATAACTATATAATCCTTCACACAGGGGTTACTTTTTTGGTGCAGTTATCCAGATATATGCAGAGATGAGGCAAGTAGTATGCTGATACATTTTATGCTATCAAAAATTTAAAACCTGTAATTCTAGAATGAAACTAAGTGACAAATAATCACTGTAGAGCATGTATTGAAACTGTAACGCAGAAACACCAATCTAGACAGACACCAATGTTTAAAGTTGTGTTCAACAAAATTCCTTATACAAACACAGTATTTGTTCAATTCCAACAGCTTCTATGTAAAGGACACTAATTTCTGAAGGTTGTCAATTTGCAGTATTTCTTAGATGACTTTCAGTTTAGAAACTTGATCAGTGTACATGAACTTCTCCATCTCCAGACAAGGGCTAGGCAAACAACTTTTATTTGTGGTCAGATGAGACAAGATAATGTGGACAGTTATTTTATGCTGGATTTAGCAGAGGTGTGACTTTCATGGAGGTCTGACATTTTGACCACAAAAAGAGTACTGAATGCCTGCAGGGAATGGCAGGAAATAGGAGTATATACAAACAATGGGCTGTCATGGTTATGTAATGAGATAAAAATAAGCTTTATTCAGAGGGTTTATAAGAGTCACTTAACACCACTTATACAGTTAAAAGCTTAAGTCAATTGAGCTGTATGTTTGTATGAGGTAATCCTTCAGGACACTGTGGGGACAACTGGCAGTCAACTGTGAAAAATTGGGCCAGATAACTGTGACCAAATGGCAAAGAATGGGTCAGTCACAATTTGATTCACTCTATTAGGCAATGACAGTTCCTTAATGCGCTGAAGGGTATTTGATACCAATTGATCAGTGTAAATTAGGTTCTTTTTTGTAAAACTAATTAACTGTGGTATATCTAATTGATCAATTCCCACTTCCAATTAATGCATACTTGCATGCACATGTCCTCATGAGGACAGTAGGCACAAGGTTTGTCAAATATTAACACTTTTTGCCACTAAATTAAATGTTTTCTTTAGGTTTTCTTTAAGGTTATTGAAAAAGCAATGTAAGTATGTTATAAATGAGATTCTTGTGCATCACACAGAGTACTCTCTGTTCAAAGTTAATACTTATGAAGCTCCACATCAGTCATCTACTTAGTGTGCATAGAGCTTCTTCTAATATTTTCAGACTATGTCCCTAAATGACCCTTATACAGACTGTTTAAACTCACATGTTCCACATCAGTTTCATGAAAATCTATTTACTTGTGGCTGCAAAATCAGCATACCCATGAGCATTGAAGCATGTAGGCCAGCCTGATGAACAGATTTTGCCTTTTAAGATTGTATATTTTGCTCTGCCCACTTTTTCATGTATTAATACTTGGTACTTAATGTAATAACAGGGCACAATTTCATGCCAGAATCAACATACTGTACAGTAACTACTGTACCATGTGATGTGCCTTTTTGTGCACCTTAGACCTTCTTCCTATGAGTTTGCTTCAGTACTTTACAAATACATTTTCAAAATTACCTCACTAAAGAATTTACATAGTGAAGTTAATAAACTGTTCCAAAAAAATTACATACCCTATGCCTATTAATTTACCCATGCCAAATTATTCTTACCCTTTCACCCTAACCGTTCATGGACATTAACTTCAACGGTTATATACTCTTTTGAGATGTAGTGTTTGCAAGGTTTAGATGTTTTGAACTCTGATGACCCCAAATGACCTTTGACATCCAATAAAAACAATAGGGGTCATCTACTCAATATGGACAATCCACTTAGTAAATATGAGATTCCTGGCAGTTACCTTTCTTGACATATGGTGTTTACAAGTTTTTGAGCTTTTCGTCTCTGATGACTCCAAATGACCTTTGAACTCCACCAAAAGTAATAGGGATCATCTACTTAATATGGGTAATCCACCTGCTATGTATGAGATCCCTCACATTTACCCTTCTTGAGATACAGTGTTTACAAGGTTTTGACCTTTTTCCCTCTGGTGACCCCAAATGACCTTTGACCTCCAACAAAAACAATAGGGACCATCTACTCAATATGGACAATCAACATGGTAAGTATGAGATTGCTCACATTTTTCCTTCTGGAGATATTGTGTTTACAAGCAATTTCCAAGGTATTTACATTTTGACCTCTGGTGACCCCAAATGACATTTGACCTCTACCAAAAAAAATAGGGACCATCTACTCAATGTGGACAATCGACATGCCAAGTTTGAGATCCCTGGAGGTTACCCTTCTTGAGATATCGTGTTTACAAGCAGGCGTCACACACACACATACACACACACACACACACATACACACACACGACATCACCATCGCATAGATTCCTTGCCTGCCTTCGGCAAGGAATCAAAAAGGAAAAAACTGTTCATCAGGCTGACATGTTAGTTAATTTATCTTTGTCATAGGTATGCTTATTTTGCCATAAGTATCTCAGCCTAAAGATATTCATGAAATATATTTCCTACTCTTAAGTGGAAGTTTCTAGCAGTGTCTGGAACATGTGAGTTAAACAAAGGCTGTATGAGGATTATTTGGGGACATAGTCTGAACATAGTGAAGAAAGCTTCCATGCCCACAAAGCAGAGGAATTGTTCAGTGGGGAACTTCGTAAGTGTAAACTTTGGACAGATCAAGTGCTCTGCGTGATGTCCAAAATTTCTTTTAGAGCATACAAACATTGTTTCTTCCATAATCCTAAAGAAAAAATGAAGATAACATTAAATTTAGTATCAAAGATTGTTAAAAGTTACAGACAAACCTTGTGCCACTGTCCTCATAAGGACATGTAGATAGGGCTGAAAGCGATTAGCGATTAATTGCTGATTAATCGCCAGCCAAGTAATCGTTTAGTAAAATGTTACATGCAATTAATCACATGTCATGCCCCGGGGACTCTGACTTGCGTTAATAAACAATGTATCCTCCTCCTTCTCAAGTTTAGCTGCCTTGACAAAGCATACGATGTCTACTGTATGAACAACAAGCTCAAAAATTGCGCAGAGCTTTGAAATGCACCCATTATCCACACAACCCCTGCTAGATTACATGTGATTGTGTGCGGTGTCATGGGAGATGTTTTAATCCGTGAACCCCACACACGGAACCTGTTTGGACTGGCTTCACTTCAACACGACCAATACATTTGTAATGAAAATAATTTACAATGAAATTTGAAAGCACTAAACGTATGCATACACCACAGTGTCTTCTAAGTACCCTGTGCGCCATTGTGCACTTCGCTGTAATAGTTCAATCTCAACAGCCACTTGTAAATTCGCTACTGGTGTAGGTCTCCCAAAATTTCAAATTGAAATCAACAAATTTCAAAAAATTACGAGTTCAGCTTTCTAGATATGTTATTCCCGTCCTTGTATCATGTAGGAGTGTTTGTAAGTCATGAACTGAAAAAAGTTTCAAAAAAGTTTCGATCGCTGTTTATCAAGACCAACAGCATACATAGCAGCAGTTGCACACGGTAGCAGTCGGCTGAAAATCGTTTATACGCCGCTGCTTCCTGCTGTACATCGGACGAACTTCTGTTACGAAGATTCGTACTCACTGATTGGCTGCTTGCATTTATGAATGAAGCGGCTTCTTTAAAAGTTTGGGGATTCCCCGCTTCTAACGTAATTATTAAGGGAGGGTGTCATGTTATTGCCAATTGAAGTACACCCATTCTCTGAGCGCTTTTAACGATACACACCGAGCGAGCCGATCAGCCAGCTGAAGGCATGTACATATATATTACACTGTGCATGTACTGTAGCTAGCAGCTAGCGGGTCTTGTTTATGTGCTGCGAATGTACGTACGGCTATTAACACAGTACATGGCGGTAACTTAAACATAAAATGACCGGTGAAAACTACGATGTCTAGATTTGATCGTAGCCTATTATTGTTACTGTTAGCTCTAACGTTACATTTGTACTGTAAACTTAGGTGGCTACGCTCTAGGCCTAGTTTTTGTTGTGGCTTCAAGCAAGACAATTTTTTTTGGAAATTAGAAATGAAACAAATGGATGGATTGGGCAAGTGTCAAAATTAAATATATCGTAGTCGGTCCTGCAGCTGTCTGCACAGGGGGCTCGGCGGCTACTTTCCCCGTGGATACTGTATTGTGGCCTAGCCTATACTTTGTGAACGATCTTTGCTTTGAAACACTGCAACTTTATCTAGCTACTGGTGTGTGGTGTAACGATCTATATCAACCTCCAATGGAAGCAATTCTCTAAACATTGCTTTGCGCGAAATGTTTTGTTACTAAAGATTAAGGCGGTAAAAAAGTTAAAATGGAGTCAGCTTCTCGGCGGACCTGTGAGTTGTATTAACGCTAACTCAGTATTGGCGAGCGATTGCGAATTACTATACTACGGATACACACACACACATATATGTACAGTGTAGGTCTATTCCGGATATCTACACATTACTACACGGGTTGGTTATGCATACACAAATGCCGAGTAATCGCAAAAAGGTGCGATTAAACGTTTAGTTCACTAATCGCAAATTGACAGCCCTACATGTAGGTGGGAACTAGATAATTGAATATACTACGGGTAATTAGTTTTATAAAAAGAACTATATACCTGATCATTTGCATCAAATACCCTCAAGCATTCTTGAACTGAGATTGTCTAATTGAATGAATCAAATTGTAACTGACCCACCAGTCTGTGAAAATTGCTGGTCACTGTTTTCTTACCTAATTTATCACATTTGACTGCCACAGTGTCCTGAGGGGTTTTCTCATTGATTCATACAGCTCAATGGATTAAACCATTTCTTACCTGTCTAGAGATAGTGTCTGACACTTATTTAGCCCTCTCAGTAAGGCTTGTTTTCAGAAAGTATTGTAGTTCAGGTAATCAAAACAAGCATTATAGTATCTACTGTGTATCAAACAAAGGACACTTGACTTGTACTCTGTTATGTGGTGTTCCTACAAGCAGACAATTTAAGGCAAATTACAAATCTTGTTAATTTCTGGATTAATAGGGTTCCCATTTTTTGTTAATTTTCAAGGACATCATAGTCATTGGGAAGGGCATTACACCAAAAAACAAATACAAAAGGACCACCATTAATAGCCAAGGTTACACCTTTCTGTTGAGAAGTCTCTACTGTATGTTCTAATTTATGGATGACTGTTAGGATTAGGGCTTGTTCTAACACTAACCTCAATGCAGTCAATTTTTTGCATCATAGAGACATCATTATATACAGTAGAGAGCCATCCTCAGTACCTGAAATTTTGATTTAAAGGATCATGTTTCAAAAAATACCCCTTTATCAAGTTAATAGACAACATAGTTTACCAGCATTGCAACTGCGTGGGAGATTTCTCTTGTTTGTGGAGGTCAAAGGTTGAGTCACAAAAGGGCAAAACATTGTAGACAGGACATTTTCATGTGGTTATTGAACTGTGGAGGGATCTCATACTCAGTTTGTGAATTGCTCATATTTGGCATGTTGATGGTCTTTTTAGGTAGTTGCTCCCTATTGTTTAAAGTGAGGGTGAAAGGTCATTTTGGATCACATGATCTCAAAAAGTTGTGACCTTACTAGTATACCTCAGTATTTGTGAGGGATCTCATGCTTGTCATGTGGGCATCCATGTTCATCAGGGATGAATTTTAGCAGTCGTCCGAGACGACCAAAATTTCTGCAGGACGACCAAAGTAACCACCTAAGGTTGTCCTTTGGACGACTAATTTTTACCTTTGGTAATGTATATTGAGACACAAAGCGTACAAAAAACACTCTTATGCAACCAAAACATCTTAACATTTCATGAACTCGCATAACAAAACACATCTGTACCTTCACGAAAAGCACACCAGAACAAAACAACCCTGGAGACAGACCACGATACGCACAACGCCAAACAAGCAGCCTCGTGGATGATCATTGTTTCAGCTGAACTGTACAGAACGTGCTCATACACATTCTCCGGGATTATGTTCAACGTGCTGGCGCGAAAAGTTCTTGGAAAGGACTGTTAATTCGCCTGTCTTTGTTGTTATGTAATCAGCATCGGGCCAATTATTCCGTTATCGGTAAATAATTGGCATTGGTAAAATATCTCCATTCAACAGATCATTACCACCGATTATTTGCAACTTGAAAGTTGCTCTTAGTTTCGGTAAAATTCCTGTAAATACTCAATCCTTTAACTTCCCGCCAAAACGGGATGCACTGATAATCACAAATGTATAAATTTTCCCCCTGCCGTTTGCTATTTTCCGCTATAACCCACTAGTATTACCTTAAATAAAAATTGCATTCAAGGTGTATACCTTGCTGTCTGGCAGAAAGCGTCGCGTAAGTTGCTGTACAAACGGTTCTGCACAAAACACATAGCACAGACTATCTAGCTGCAGTGTTTCGCTGTTTTTTCAAATCCCCAAGCTTTGTATACATATCTGTGCACATTTTGTACACATAGCATGAAGAATCTTGTGAAGTTCGGTGGTTGTTATCTTGCATAAATTAAGCCATCCCCAGCATTCCTTCTGCAATGTTATTTACAGTAGGACTTATTCAATGTTGTCATACGACGTCATTGCAAACGAAAACAGTGATGCACGTGGTCTCGTGCAGCAAACTTCTCGGCCCATGCATATATTACACTTACGTGCGTGTCCCTTTTTGCTGCCAAACAAGACACCATGTTTTGCTTGGTGACATCATATGCATAGGATCCATTGCAAAATTTAAATTGGCCCTTGCATCGTGATTGGTTCAATTGCGTTGATTGTAGCCAGCCAATCACAACTCGCGCCTTTGCCTATGTGATTTAGTGTGTGAAAATGCTCGGTCTCGAGACATGTTTTCCCGTTGAGTTTGTGTTACGACGATTGCACTTGTCGTGCTTATATAGCCGGCTAGCGATGCCGGGAAAGCCCCGTGCTAAATTCACCAAGAGGCATCACAAATCTCTGTATACGTGGATTTTTCGAGGATCGAACTTACGTGCATTTCAGTTGCACATTAGGGAGCTTTCGATTTGCACGTTAACCCAGTCGACTGCTACGAGATTACGTCAATTTCAGTCTCTGCGCATGTGTCACGTCGTCTCCCTCGTCCACTAGCCAAATCGAGAACGTGTCCACTGCGGTTTTGACGTTCGCTCCAAACTGCAGCGAACGTTCACATGTGTGACGTCACAGAATTTCCGAAAATGGGTTAAGTGGCAAGAATGCATGCTAGTTTCCCTCCTCGTGATCTGTTTTGCCCAAATGCGGTCACTTTTTACCTAAAATGTATATGAGATTGATGATTCATTGGGGAATATGCATTATTTTGGACGTTTTCTTGCAACTTCAACAGGCGGATATTCGAAGTTGAAATATACTGTGTTCTCCATGAAGACATACCAACAACTTAACTAGCGTTCATGTAGTAGACATGCATTTACATCTTTGAAGAAATTTAGAAAAATTACACAAGGCTAAGCTGTAAATTCGCCATTTTAATACGACTCGTCCACGTCGACCCTTGCACAGGGAAATCGAAACAGGCTTTAACAGTCGACGTACCATAGCTGTGGACACGTTCAAGAAGGCAAGCTGGTTAACTAGAACGAAGTCCACGTTCACTGAATCGAAAGCTCGGTATTCTTTTTAAACTAGACGTAAGTTTTGGACAAGAGCTGCTAACAATATACGGGGATATTTATATCCGGAAGGAACCATAAGATACGTTAATCGGGTGCATTTGTTCTGCTGCTCATAACTGCTAGATTATCATGATTGCTCTAACACGGGTTCATTAAAGCGGGAGAGCAGCTACAGTACATTTACGCAACAGCAAATGTTCCGACATGATTGAGGGATGAAAACTAAAAAAAGCATGATGTTGGCCTTAGAGCTAAATTATCAAAGGGCATGTGACATCGACTGCAAACAATTCAACTGTACTATCGGTTAATTTGTATCTCCACTTTTGAAGTGAAAATATGACACATATACAAAAAGATATTCCGTTCGTAACGATTCCCAATATTTTCCACCCTGAACTGGTTACGGGAATACAATATATTAGATGCAAGGGGCTTAAGGGGCAAACATGTCACGGTGACTTCCCTCTTTGTAATAATCGGGATCGGTCCTATAGTTTAATTAAATAATCGGTAAAAGGGTACTGTATTGCCGATTATAGCATAATCGGTCAAACACTATTAAAGCTGAAACAAACAAGCTTTTAAAAAGGCATTTTGTTCAATAGACACTTCATGCTTACGATTGTCAGATTTTGATTCAAAAGGAATGAGTTTCAGAAATCGTGATATGTAGGCTACCGTTCAAGTTTAGTATTAATGCACCATATTCTGACAGTACAACTGCATGTCCTAATGTACGAATAGGGTGTCTAAAGATCACATTATTATTGCGTCTATCGAACGTTGGGAAGTTTTCAGGAGAAAAAATGTCTTTTGTCCCTCCTTGAGTAAGTGATGAATAAAATGTGGGGTTGGGGGGGGGAGTAGCGGGGGGGAGTAGCAGTGATTACAGAGGCCAGACCTCTGTTGTCTCGGAGATTCCCCAACTGTTACAGTACTTTGGGTATTACTATCACTCACACCAGCCCTTTCATGTGTATTTTCAATAAAGTGACTTTCACGCTAGATGTAATGCAATGCAAATAGCAGCCAGTGCAATAAAAATAAAACAATCGTCTTGAAACCAGAAAATGCACATTGCACAACTTTTTTGTTTTCACATGTCCTTTATGGAGGACGACGAAATTTTTGGGAGGACAACCAAATTCTTGCAGCTGGTTGTCCTTTGGACAACCAATTTCAATTGCTTAAAAATCATCCCAGTTCATTATTACAATATATCATATGGCAAGGAATCACTAAGCCTTTTGGCTTTCTAGTTCAGAAAGTAATGCTGTTCATGTAATCAAAACAAGCATAATACTATCTACTGTGTATCAAACAAAGGACACTTGACTTGTACTCTCTTACATGGTGTTCCTACAAGCAGACAATTTAAGGCAAATTACAAATCTTGTTAATTCCTGGATTAATAGGGTTCCCATTTTTTGTTAATTTTCAAGGACTTCATACTCATTGGGAAGGGCACTACACCAAAAAACAAATACAAAAGGACCACCACTAATAGCCAAGTTTACACTTTTCTGTTGAGATGTCTCTACTGTATGTTCTAATTTATGGATGACTGTTAGGATTAGGGCTTGTTCTAACACTAACCTCAATGCAGTCAATTTTTTGCATCATAGAGACATCATTATATACAGTAGAGAGCCATCCTCAGTACCCAAGGAAGGTTTAGGTAGTTGCTCCCTTTTGTTTTAAGTGAGGGTGAAAGGTCATTTTTGGTCACATGATCTCAACAGGTTTTGCCTTACTAGTATACCTCATATTTGCAGGCTTGCCAACATTTGAAAGCTGAAAATCTTACTCTTCTTTTACGAAGTAAAAGTTATGCTGGCCTGGTGGAGGGGTCAAAGGGAAGGGGGTTCCCCCCTCCCCTTTGGAAAATTTTTGGCAATGCAAAATGGTGCAACATTTGGTGCTGGATTTGAATGAAATTTATCTTCAAAAAAATCAAGAATGGTTCTTATTCTTCTTGCTCGGTGAAAATTGAAATTGCCTAGCCTAGTGTCACTGATATTATCCAGCTGCAATGACCCCGCAGGATTTCACAGAGCTCCAACTGTAGCAGTGATTAATCCTGATGTCGTTATTTAAAAGATTTTCCCACAACTTGCAAGTCTTATTTTGTTCTCTTGCCTATTTGTCAGATACGGTATCCTAACATGCAATACATATATATAACACAAATCCCCACTTAGGCCTAAGGTTAAGTATATTGCCACAGTTAACCCTGCCTGTATGTATGGGGCTGGAAATGTTTTTAGGCCTAATTTTAGTTTAAACTTGGAAGTCCCATGTATCACAAAAATTGCTTTCAGGCCTTTAACAAAATGAGGGGAAAATGTAGGATAGTCGGTATCGGCCACTATGATGACCTACCTTTCGTTAATCTTCAGATCAGGGATAGCGCTGAGCTCCGAATTTTGTGGGTTCCAGCCTTGGTTTTTGGACCCCTTAAAAGTATAAAACATTAAATTTAAGGGGTCCACCAGGAATTTTAAAGGGTCCAATTCCCCGCCGTCTATACTTTTCCTCATGTTCAACCCTATTCTCCCCTGTAGGTACTTGAGTTAAATACTACAATGTTTAGGTGCTAAAAGTTTACTCCATAGTGCTAAGTTAGAGTGAATACAATGATCTCAGAGAAAAAATATGTGACATCAATGCTTCTGTTTGCTTTTCTGGTAATACTGTAGAGTGAAGGGTGCTGATTCCACAAATTTCAATTTTTTTTTTTTTTGTAGTATCGACCGATTATACTATAGCCTAATAGTTAATACCCGATTACCGATTTTTTAATTAAACAATCCTCCCGATGCCGATTACCTATAACAGATTATTTAAAAGAGGGAAATCACATTTGTCACTTTACGCGCCCGCCCTTGCTTCGTGCATATCGTATAACCGTAACCAGTGCAGGATGGAAAATACTGGGAATAGCACCGTTCGTTTCACGAACGGGATATCATTTTTGTAGGCGAAATAGTTTCACTTCAAAATTGGAGATACAAATCAACCCTTAATACAGTACATTTGTTTGCAGTCCATGTCACATGCCCTTTGATAATTTAGTTCAAAGGCCAACATCATGCTCTGTCTAGTTTTCATCCCCCAATCATGTCGGAACATCGCATTCTTTTACTGTACTGGGTTGTATTTGTGTTAATATACTGTACAGTAGCTGCTACTCTCCCGCTTTAACGAACCCCATGTAAAGCAATCAAAAGTAATCTTATTAGTTCTGGGCACCCGTATAACGTATCTTATGGTTTTTTCCGATATAAATATCCCCGGATATTTTTAGCAGTTCTCGTCCAAAACTAACGTCTTGTTTAAAAAGAATCTGCAACTGAAATGCACGTAAGTCCGATCCCCGTAAAATCCACGCATGCAGAGATTTGTGATGCCGTTTCTAGGTGGATTTAGCGCGGGGCTTGTCCGGCTTTGCTAGCCGGCCGGCATTACAAGCGCGATCGTCGTATATAACACAAACTCAACGGGAAAACTTGTCTCGAGACTGAGTATTTTCACACACTAAATCACAAAGGCGAAGGCGCGAGTTGTGATTGGCTGCCTAGAATCAGCGAAATTTAACCAATCACGATGCCGGGGCTAATTCAAATTTTGCAATGGATCTTATGCATATGATGTCACCCATCAAAACATGATGCTTTGTTTGGCGGTTAAAACGCAAGTCTAGTGCATGCGTGTGCTAAGAAGTTTGCTGCAAGAGACCACGTGCATTACTGTTTTCGTTTGCAATGACGTCATATGACAACATTGCTTTAGTCCTGTAGTACGGAAGGAATGCTGGGAATGACTTAATTTATGCAAGATAATAACCACCGAACTACACAAGATTCTAGGTGATTAGTGTACAAAACGTGCACAGATATGTATGCAAAGCTTGGGGATTTGAAAAATCGGCGAAACACTGCAGCTAGATAGTCTGTACTTTGTGTTTTGTGCAGAACAGTTTGTACAGCAACTTACGCGGCTCCTTCTGCGAGACAGCAAGGAATACACCTTGAGTGCTCTTCTAAATCGAATTCCATTTAATACTACCGCGTTAACGTTGTGGCGGAAAATGTCAAACGATCATTCCCATTGCAGGGGTAGGGATCGTTCTTCGCGTTTTCGCCTGTCACGGAAAGTGTTTACAACACGTGGTCAGTCATTTCGTTAAAGTACGTTAGCTTTGTACAGGGATCTGAAGCGATAAAACCACACAGTTAAGTCAATGTGTTTTCTGAAAGAGCGTTCGTTCGAACGGTGCACTGTGAATGAAGCAATAAGCCCCGCCCCTTCACAGCGCAACAAGCGATATTTTTTGCAGGTTGCCTTCTTTGTAGTATAACATCAATACAGTTCCGTATCAGGTTACGCTGGGGTCATAGCGTTTGGTTTGACTGTCAGAGAACTCCGTGCTGATATGGGGCATGAGACCATGTGTATATATGTGCACACTGCACAGTGTTTTTATGTGTTTTTGTTGGGATATCGCGGAGCCAAACCGCCTTTAGTAAAAGATTGAATTGAAACCAGAACTTTCAAAAAGGAAGCCTCGTGCATCAGCCCATAGAATTTTTCATAACCGGGAATATCCATGCTGGCTGAACCAAATTTCTTTGCGTCCAAGCTTACTTCTCGGGACGCGCTGGAAGAAGCCTAATTTATAAACTGCGCGTCCAGAGACAAAACCTTGCGTCTATGACGCGCAGACGCACTAAAACGCGAACCCTGCTTCAGATCCTGGATCAAAGGCTAGGCTAGATCATTGATGTTCAGCCACTAAAACATCACAGCTAGCTAAATAGTAGCTAACGTTAACACAATTTTGTAGCAGTTCCAGGGCTGCCTGCCAGGCAATGAATCTCTTATGGCCAAACCTTCCTGACATTTGGCCAAATTCAAGGTCCTGGCCATCCATTCTCACCAAGAAGGATTTTCAATGGCCAAACAACCAATCTTTTAGGCCAAAGTGCCAAATTTCAAATTTGAAGCTTATGATATCTGACAACAAGACAGCCCTGAGACTTCAGTGCAATTCATGTGGTATTCAACTATGTATGTAATAAATGGGCATATAATTTGTGACTATGGGGTGGCACAGTTTAGTTCATGGTACGAGCGGCCGTACTTAGACATACTTACATACGTAGATAGGAAGCAAAGCACACGTTACTTTTGTCACACTGATTGATTCTACTTTTTGCACGTTCATTTCACACTTAAAATGGGCATGTGCACACACACACACAATGTAGAAAATTGCTTGTGTATGTATTACAGCATAATTTTCAAAAATCGTACTGTTCCGATTTTTGGCCTCCAGAAAACCCCCAAAACGGAAAAATAGGATAAAATCGGACTAGTTGGCAAGCCTGTATTTGTGAGGAATCTCATGCTTGTCATGTGGGCATCCATGTTCATTATTACAATATATCATATGGCAAGGAATCACTAAGCTAAGTTTGGCTTTCTAGTTATACTATATAACGCTAGGACAACCTATGCCGTAATGTTAGGCCTAACGTTTGGCATACATTTTTTACTGGGCTAGCCTAGGCTAGCTCTAGGCCATACCGGAAAGTACATTTGCCAAACGCCAAAGAATCACGCCAAGGTGTAAAGGCTTGGAATTATATGCCACACCAATTGTTGCAAAATTATATGCCAACTGTTGTAATTTTCCCTGTAGCAGCCAGTTACACCGGACGCCAAATTTGTTGGTGTACATTTTCGTATCCCAAAGATCTTTCTGTGAAAGGCCATACTTTCCAGTATGGGTTGGTGTACATTTCCGGCTTACCAGTCGAAACATCCCCCGACCAAAATGTCCCCGCCGTTGGTCAAAACGTCCTCAGGTCAAAACGTCCCCACGTCAAAATGTCCCTGTTGTATGTTGTAAAATGAACTAAATTGTTTAGTTTAGTTGAAACGATTTGAGTGGTTTGTAATTTCGGTAAAAACTTGAACGTATATTATGTATTGTGAAATGTTCATAACATCGAAAACAAGAAAGATTGCTTAGGCCTATAGTCTACCTGCTGCATAAATAAATCTATCTTACATGAAGCCTACGCATCAAAATGTCCTTTTTTGTTTTAAAAAAAGAGAATAGAAGTCTTATCAAAAGGTACGTCAATTATCCAACCTTTGCTTTAGCCTATTTTCCCCAGTGCATGTAATCATCCAATAACAATAGACTCATCTCGATTCTCAGTTTCTAAACACAGCTCAGTTACAATTGGATTTATCTAAGCACTCTTCACAATTGAATAGACCATTCCTAAATCCATCCTTTCACCTATATTCCTTTAATTTCTAATCCATCTCTCATGTTTCCATCTTACGTTACCAACTTGCAATTTTCAATTGGACATTCAAACTCTTTATGCGGGGATGTTTTGGTATACCATATATAATATCATGGGGAGGTTTTAGTAAAAAGCAGGGACATTTTGTAGCAAAAAAGCAGGGATGTTTTGGTCTGGGACCGTTTCATCTGGATACCCATTTCCGTACACCAAAGATCTTTCCGTGATATGCCATAACGTTACTTTCCAGTATGTGGTCTAGCCTAGGCGGGGTCCGTTAGTTTCCGCCTGTTACTTTCCGCCCCGAAAAATCTTGGGGCGGAAAGTAATGTTTGAACTAACATGTGACAAAAATAACTGTTAACTTCAATTTTCAAATCCAAGTACAAGGCAGCAACAAAATTTATGGCTAGACCTAAAAATTTTTCAGTAACCTCATCAAAAATCATCTTCGAAAAGAATGAATTTTACCACCTTTTTTCTAAACGTCAAGTCTAGTCAGTGAGTTGTATTTTTTTACGTATAAGTAGTCCGCTTGTCTATAGGTAGACTTACGCTGAATGTGCGAACAGTTGCTCACAGCACTGAATACCATATACCTGTACGGGTTACAGTTAGTTTCCGCCCTCGCTACTTTCCGCCCCTCAAAAACGGTGTTTTCCTTCCCTTTTATTTTTAGCAGAAAACATCTTTTTGGGAGGCGGAAAGTAATGGAATGGAATGTGATTTCAGTGGTACTTTCGTCAAATGAAGATTCCATCAACTTTTTCTTAAAGTTTCAAACCTCATCGATGTGTTTTACTATTCAATGCGACAAGCGTTACTGCCATGTTGATGTCTTTCCAAGCAACAATCTTACTGTAGATTTTAGTATAGTTATACGTACTTACGTACTTACGTACAGGTATATGGTAATCAGTGCTGTGAGCAACTGTTCACACATTCAGCGTAAGTCTACCTATAGACAAGCGGACTACTTATACGTAAAAAAATACAACTCCGTGACTAGACCTGACGTTTAGAAAAAAGGTGGTAGAATTCATTCTTTTCGATGATTTTTGATGAGGTTACTGAAAATGTTTTAGGTCTAGCCGTAAATTTTGTTGCTGCCTTGTACTTGGATTTGAAAATTGAAGTTAACAGTTATTTTTGTCACATGTTAGTTCAAACATTACTTTCCGCCCCAAGATTTTTAGGGGCGGAAAGTAACGGGCGGAACCAATCGAGGGCGGAAACTAACGGACCCCACCTGTACCTAAGTACGACGTATAAGTATACTAAAGTCTACAGTAAGATTGTTGCTTGGAAAGACATCAACATGGCAGTAACGGGTGTCGCATTGAATAGTAAAAGACATCGATGAAGTTTGAAACTTTAAGAAAAAGTTGATGGAATCTTCATTTCACGAAAGTACCACTGAAATCACATTCCATTCCATTACTTTCCGCCTCCCAAAAGGATGTTTTCTGCTAAAAATAAAAGGGACGGAAAACACCGTTTTTGAGGGGCGGAAAGTAGCGAGGGCGGAAACTAACTGTAACCAGCCTAGGCCTAGGCTAGGCTCTATTAGTCACTGAACGTGACCGTATAATCCGCTCCTTGTAGTCACTCCTTTCTACGGTCACTGGCCTACTTGTACAAAGGTAACAACGTTTTAAGCCAAAACAACAAACTGAGCTCTAATTACGATGGTATGGTTCATGGAACAGATTTGAGTTAACATAATGATTTTGAGCATTTTTAAATACCATTTATAACTTCTGGAATGTTTAATACCAATGAATTCATAGCAAAAGGCAGAAAAATGTGGTGCCATCCTTCGCAGTAACATCTACATCTTGACAGCTTGATCGTCTGCTACCGTGTTGCATGATGGGAAGGACTTCCGCTCGACAAGATATCGAAGACCAATTAGTAAGCGCGGCTTGTCAATACTTGTACGTCATATAGTAAGCTCTCTGTACATTACGAAATTGTACAGTCACTGCTTAGGTTTCCCCGTTTTATATGAGGTCACATGACAAACACTGACTTCTTCCACTGAAAAATTACTCTGCACAGGCTTAACGTTACTCGCAGAATTATCCAGGAAAATTTCCCTTTTAAAGGTCTTATTTCGTTAACAGACTTGTGTGGAAGGTGAATGTGATGACAAAGATCATCTGTGGAAAGTTTAGTGAGAAAAGGTATCTTTTTGGGGTCGTGAGGGATGCCTACTCACGCGTGAGTACGCAAATGAGCTGTGTCTTTGTGTATACCGGGCAAGGGCCCAGAAATGAAGTGTATGGCATAGGAACGAATGCTGGGCCCTGTTCAAGGGCTAGGCTCTATGGCCTAGCTTAGATAATTTTCTCTAGGCTAATTGGTATGTTCAATGTGGCAATAACCTCTGTACACAATCCAATCCCAAATCTTACATCATAATTCAATAATGTTTGGCCGTGAAACACTGTCTAGCGGTCAAGAAACATGTCGTGAAACTAGTTCAATACAGTACGGTAGGCCTTAGCTTGCTTGTGTGCCGAGGTCAATTGATGATAGTGATAGGCCTAGCCTACATACATGTTTCAATGTGTGTGTTTCAATTTGTTATCTATACGTATTCGTAGATGTAAAGCCTAATGAAATAACGTTATTATAAGCTCTCACGGTAACGGCGTCGGTCGTAACACTAACACGTTTTCACTTCAACACTTGAAATAGTTTAGGCCTTGTTTTCGTAGAACCAGATGTTAAAATCAAACTTGAACATGTCTTTAACCGTCTGAAGCGTGTAATTTTTTTAAATACCTTCAAATAACCCGAAAATTGATCCACTTATGAATAACGAAACGTTGTATCGCTCTACCGCACGGCGTGCCCATGTCACAGTTGTTGAAGAAGTCTGTTACGAACGCCAAAAGCTACACAAAAGCTGTGGACGATTTTGGTGCTGTAAACATCAAAGCATCTATAGCATTTCCAAGTTCTTTTACACCTACAGCAGTCCTATATCAAGAAACTTTAACTCCCTCGGCGCAGGTGGGGGTAGGGGAGAGCACGAACACCGAAAGGAGGGGTATCAGTTTAGCTTGTTCTATGAAAAGGATAAGTTGTTTTTTCAACAAGTCTAGAGGAGAACCACGCGTCATGAGGCGAAGTAGTTACTTGAAGCTTCATAGTAATGCAGGGGTTTGTTGTAGGGATGCACCGGATATCCGGCCCGGCCGGATAGTGAAAAAAATATCCGGTTCCGGCCGGATTTTTTTAAATCCGGCCGAAACCGGATTTTCTGTAAACTAGGGTAGCATTATGTACATGATCTGAGTTAAAACAAACAGGAAAACTGCAGTAACTGTCTCAGAATTAATTTAAAGTTCATAAATTATAGCTTGTCAGTGCATGTTACAGTATACAACATTTGAACACCTTTATTTAACCCTTAATAATGACTGAACCAAACAGGCAACAAAGTTATAAAAGTACCTGATTTACATGTACATGTAACAAATATGACTTCAAATTTCTACAGCTGTGTGAAATAAACTGAATGGATGAAAAGACCTTTCATGCAATTTAAATAAGTCTACTGCAGTGCACAGTAGTACTGTACAAAATGGATAATCCATATTACAGTTGTACCTGAGTCACATCATTCAAGGCAGTGTATCAGTTTAATTCCATTGGGTTGTCTATGAAATATACACTTGAACACTTCACTTTACTTTTCTTTACTTTTTAACACTTACTTGCCCATTAAAGTTGTGTAGCAAGCAGGAAATGTGTTTCATCTAGAATTTCAGAAGACATTACTCATTAAGTTGCCTATGGGGTCAATATTAATGTTTTCTGTCCCTAATAATTCATCACACACACTTATGTATACACAATATGACTAATGTTCGACCGATCATCTGTTAAGTAATTGACATCTAGCCGATTATTCCGTCATTGGTAAATGATCGGCATAAGCGTTGGTAAATTTCTGCCATTCAACCGATCACTGCCACCGATTTTTAGCAAACTGGAAAAAAGGGGCTAAATATACTTGAAAAGGGGCTCTTAGTTTCGTTAAAATCCCTGTAAATACTCAATCCATTAACTTCCTGCCAAAACGAGATGCATTGATAATCACAAACGTATAAATTTAACCGGCCTGCCATGGGAATGATTGTTTGATATTTTCCGCTATAACCCATTTGTTTTACCTGAAATTAGATTTAGAATTGCATTCAAGGTGTATTCCATGCTGTCTCTCAGAAAGCGCCGCGTAAGTTGCTGTACAACTTGTTCTGTACAATACGCATAGAACAGACTGGCTTATATAGCCAGCTAGCAAAGCCGGGCGAGTTCCATGCTAAATTCACATAGCAACGGCACCACAAATATCTGCCTATGTGGATTATGTGGGGATCTGACTTTCTTGCATTTCAGTTGCAGATTCTTTTTAAACAAGACATAATTTTGGGAAGAGAACTGCTAAAAATATACAGGGATATTTATATCTGAAAGGAACCATAAGATACATTAATCGGGTGAAATTGTTTTGCTGCCCAGAACTGCTAAGATTATTATGATTGCTCTTCATGGGGTCGGTTAAGACGGGAGCTCGAGAGTTGTAGCTACAGTACATTAAAGCAACTACAATCCAGTACAGTAAAAGAATAGAAATGTCCCGACATGATTAGGGGATGAAAAATAGACAGAGCATTATGTTGGCCTTAGAACTAAATTATCAAAGGGCATATGACATCCACTGCAAACAATTCTATTGTATTAACAGTTGATTTGTATCTTCACTTTTGAATTGTAAATATTACCCCTATAAAATGATATTCCGTTTGTGAAACGAACGGAACTATTCCCAGTATTTTCTATCCTAAACTGGTTATGATATACACGATGTGCACGAAGCAAGGGACACGTATTATAGATACAAACATGTGATTTCCCTCTTTCTAATAATCGGTAATTGGCATCGGGCCGATTGTTTAATTAATTAATCGGTAATTGGGTATTACCGATTATAGCATAATCGGTGGACCACTAAATATATGTTATCAAACATACAGTATAATACGTAATGTCAAAATGTGTGACATACAGTATCTCTGCCAAAAAAATTATTAATGATAAATGTGCTTCAGTTTTTTGAGATCATGGCATGTTTAAATACTAGAAATGGTGTATAAAACAATGGTGCTGTGCATAGTTAAAAACCTTAACCCTTGTCTTTTTACAGTACATATGAGCTTTCCATTCAGTAATCACTATCCAAGGACTCTCTTTGCCAAGTATTACTGGTCTACATAATTTGTACAATATTTTGAACAAGTGGTGATGTACTCTAGTTCAAAAAGAACAAAGTGACATGCAAAACAACTTTCAAGATTCCCTCAGGAGTTTTCTCTACAAATACTCACTTAATGAGGGAAAATACAAAGAGCTCTTACTTGCCCTGCTTTGCAACAGTTTTGCTGTACTTCTGCAGGAACAGCTTTTCATGCCTTTTTTCTACTATATGGCAATTTTTGGTTAAAAAATAAGTTAAATACACTTGTACAACACTTGAAGACAAATTTATAGACATTTCCCATTAGTCCTTCACAAACATTACATCACAAAGCAGAAAACTCCTATCCCAGGGTTTCTCTGCTTTTCTGAATTTCACATAATTCATCTGCATTGCAAAAATCCGGTTCCGGCCGGATTTCAAGTTGGTTCCGGCAAAATCCGGTTCCGGCCCGATCCAAAATTTTGGTTCCGGTGCATCCCTAGTTTGCTGGCACTGTAAGAAATTTGTAAAGCGTTTTGCAAGGCTTGATATAAGGATGTTCGATTTCTCCCTTTGTAATGCCAATGGGTGGAAAAGTATCCGCCCCGCCTACATATTGACAAGTTATTCCATGACTGTGGTACGGTACAATGTAATTAAAACTAGTTTCAGTAGTGACTGGGTTCGTTGCTTGTTTTTTTAAGGATTTGGGCCACATGGCATCTTATGGGACCTTAGCGCTACCTATCCCTTTAACATGTTGTTATTTTATGTAGAAGTCCTATCCTCGGACTAGTGAAACATGCCGGGTATATCGAATTTTCGTATGGAGACAGTGTTTCTAAGTCTTATGTTTTGAGAAATATTCCGGGTAGATGCGCACTGTTTAACAAGTGTTTCTTGATTGCTTGTTGCCATTTTATTGTATCGATTGTATTCTTTGTTAGGGTTAGGGATTAGGTTAGGGATTAGGCTATCGTTAGCCAGTAAGGAAATTTCTTGTTAAACAGTGCGCATCGCCCCAATTTTCTCGCGATTTCTTCATAAAATGTTAAATATGGGGTTTTCTTCAATACGTTTTTTTCCCTTTCCGGAGAACATCCCTGAAAATAATTCATTATACATTTCTGTTTGTTATCATCATATGGTCATTAATCCTTTGGGTGACATGGTGCAAAATGTTCTCTGCCCCCCCCCCCCCACCACCACTTTTGCATTTGTCCTGAGGCTAAGCCCTTCACAACAACATTTTTCAGAGGAGAGGGGGAACCCCATCTCTTTCTACCTCTTCCCAGGAAGGGGTAAAATGTGGGATGATGAATACACTCCCGTCCTCACAAATCAAAAATGGTCACATGCCTCTGCATTTGTCTGGTAGCTTCCTGATCATTTTTTCCCATTTACTTATTAGTGAACATCTTATGGCAAACAAAAGCCCCAAAATAACGACTGCAAGGACGCCGTTGAAAGACCTGTCCCGGAAATGACCTTTCCAGCTATTTTAGTGGTCCTTTTTCCAAATTTTCTGAGGGATTAGCTTCAACTCGGCAGGCTGATGGTGGCGCTTTGTTTGGATAGCCTTACATAGCATGGTTTTCTCCAGGAATAGTAAGGGCAGTATAGTTTAAAGTGGGGTGCTGTGCCCCACACTTTCGAAGTCAGTCGAGGGGAATCGCTCAGTCGGGGGATTTACGAATTCGAGGAAGAGGAAAAAGTTGAAAGAGACACACTGAGCATTCAAACCTTAATCACAAACCAGCCCCCTTGGTACCAGAAAATGGTTGTCAAATCCCCCCAAAAATGTCTAAGAAAATTCGGATAGCGGTGGCCAAGGACTGCAGTGGAGAAAGGCAATTAATTAAAACCTAAGTATGAAAAGTTTCCAGAAAGAAGGAAGAAATATTTCTTCAGATGTGGGCAGTCCAAAGTAACCTTCAAGGGATGGGTTCAGGGGAGGGGAGAAGATATGTACTTGATAAATTACAGACCAAAAGAGAAGTTTGCGGTCAAAACTACTGAATGAATTTGACCCACTACTTGTCATCAGTTTTTTTGTGAGTTGGGCTGAACTTGGCTTTGAGGTGTTGTTTAAAGGAAACAAATAAACAGTTAATTAATCTGTAATATTTGGGCTGGTTGAGTTATTGAACCTGAAATGTGGTTTTTTGGCAATACTTCGGAAATACATGAAATCTAAGTGCAAACCAGGGGGAAGAAAATGAAAGACACATGAATTACAACTTCTAAATATAATTATATTGTCATATTAGCTTGTGAGACATGAAAAAACAATCACTAATACAAAGAAAGGTTCTGGGTTGCAAGGCGATGAAATTGGACGGCTTGAAATACTTGCAAAATGTGGTTGGCAAGAAAACCACAAGAAAACACAATGGTATAATTTTCAAACTAACTAATATCAACTTGAACCGTTACAAAAACAGGTGAGGCAATTAGTTCCAAATTTGCAGGTTTACACAAGTTTTTTCCAGGAATTATCACAGGTTTTTGCATGATCGAAAACCTGTGTTTTCTCTTGACATTGACGCGGAGATTCAAACAACAAACAGCTTATTAAACAACCCTTACTCCAAATCTAGATATGGATTGATATCTGGATATATCTGGCTAAATAAAGCCATAACAAGCCAGATATACAGCCAGATTTAGATGCCTTGATACAATATATCAAGTTTTATATGGCCATATCAAGCCAGATATAACTTGATTCAAGAAAGGCCCAGATATGCAAATAAAGTTTTATATGGCCATATCAAGCCAGATATAAATTGATGAAATGCCTTCCCAGATATGCAAATAAAGTTTGATATGGCCATATCAAGCCAGATATAAATTGATGAAATGCCTTCCCAGATATGCAAATAAAGTTTGATATGGCCATGTCAAGCCAGATATAAATTGATGAAATACCTTCCCAGATATACAAATAAAGTTTGACATGGCCATATCAAGCTAGATATAACTGATTAAAATACCATGAAAGAATTACATAAAAACTTTCACCAAGCCATATTAATACTTTCTCGTTTAATTTGTGTACCTGTCCTACATTAATACCTTCTCTGGAAGCTGAACAAGTATCGGCAAACCAAAATGAGAACATTCAAACCATATTCAGCCATATTGTACTAACATATGCAAATGACTATCCAATGTGGGCGTGGTCAGGAATTCAGGGCCCTGATTTACTTTTTATTGTAATTAAGGAAGTAATATGTGAAAAATCATGAAACCTTCAACAAAATTTATGTTGGGATATTGCCCCATATGATAATTTAAACCGACAATGCATTTAAAAGTAGGAATTTCAAAGCAGTTTTTTTCTTCACTATTAAGTAATTTAACAACTTCAAGTACTTAAGTCAATGTTATACAATGGGCATTCAACTTTGTTTTAGATGTTAAGATAGCGCTTAACATTATGCTGCCATACATGACAGACCAATGATGAAAATGGTCTGAAGGCCGCGAGGTTGGTCGTTAAGTGTTGTCCTTCAGTGGACGTAATAGCTTCTTCGGGAAGCAGTATCAAGTTTGGTTTCGCCGAACGGCCCTTTGCCAGAGGGTCGGGAGGACTTTAGAAAAAGTATGCTGGCTCAGAAGCAGGGAGCAGAACTCCTTCGGGAGTAAATGTTTGGTTTTCGCCCCTTGGCTCTTTGCCGGAGAGTCGAGGGGACTTTTAGAAAAAAGAATGCTGGCTCAGAAGCAGAGCACAGTTATACCGAAGATGTACTAGCTTTGGTTGTGGCTTCCGTTCTATTCAGCCAGTCTAGAGCAGGACCACTCAGTGTTTGCCCTTTGGAGTGCGTACTTGTCCATTTGGGACGTTAAGCTCCTTAACCCTTTACCGTTGTGCTCCGATCGGGGCATACTTGCGCGCCCCGGGAGCGTGCGGAAAAGCGGACGTAGCACGCCCCGCATCAGCTTTCGTAGGCCATTGACCCCGTGACCTTAAACTATTGTCTCTCTCGATGTTGTGGCCGAATTTTCGGGTAGCTACCCGCAGTTTCGAGCTCCGCGTGAAACAGTAAAGATGTGTGACAGCCGAGCTCTCCGTATGGGTCCAAAAGGACCCAAACAACGGTAAAGGGTTAAGGGAGCAGAACTCCTCCGGGAGTAATCGTTTGGTTTTCGCCCCTTGGCTCTTCGCCAGAGAGTCGTGGGGACTTTTAGAAAAAAGCTGGCTCAGTTCTGATACGCTTTACACAAAGGTAGTGCGCTAATAAATTTTGGTCCAGTCATATATGGTCCAGATATGGGACATTTATGCACCATACTTGTCTCCTTAATATGGGATCAATACAGTAAATCTTTATATCAACCAGATATGTCACTGCTTTATATGGGATCAGTATGGAATAGCTTTATATAAACCATATATGGTATTGTGTTATATGGTTCATATCTGTTCCAGATATAGACCTGATCCAGATAAAATTTTATCTGGCCCATATATGGATTAGATCTGGTTCTGGCACAGATCAAGGTTATATCTGCCCAATTTTTTATCTGGCCCAGATATAAATCCCATATCTGGAGCAGATAATGGCCAGATATGAAATCCATATCTGGCCCATATATGGAATTTCATATCTGGCCCATATCTGGATTTGGAGTAAGGGAAAGTAGCCTAATTGCAAAGTTTTTCTTCGGGTCTAACTTTAGGCTGTGAAAATAGCGAGTGAGACTCAATAACCTGTAGACTACGATCCCGTTTAAGTGACGCGACGAAATGATTCAATGAAAGTCACGCTTGTGTTGTCACTGCGATAAAGAATAGAAAGGTCGACCGGGTAAGTGACCTATGGGGAGGTCCAGTGTCTTCTACTTAATCATAGGGAGTAAAGAGTGTATGTTGGCCAAAAAGTTCCTAAAAACTTGTACCAAAGGTATCGTTGAAGTTTCCAAATGGAAGGCAACGCTTTAAAAATAATTTAAAACAAAATTTTTGTGGAAGTATAGATGTACAAATCAAAATAAATGTAAGTCTTTATGCAAGAAACACGGTAATATTTTACTTTGCTCTCTGTTGATATAAGGTCACAACCACTAACTGACCCGAATGCATGCATTGTGCATGCTATTACGTAACTGCGGTCGAAAAGCCGGCCCGACGTGTGACCTTTTAGACGGTAAAATGGCTTCCACTTAAATAATAGGGAGTAAAGCTGTATCTTGAACTAAAAAATACCTCACAATTCTTAGCAAGAGCATCAAAGTACCATTTACCATGGATAACGAATAGTAAAATTTTAATTCTAAGCAAAAATGTTGACAAAGCCCTGATGTATAAATGTCAGTCACTTTGTCCTGGTATCAAGTAATGTACAACTGCTTAGCGAAACAAAGCTTTATAAAGATTGCTACATTTTACAGAAGGTACACATATTTCTGACGGCCCCGTGTGAACATATTTTCGAGACGAAATTTGATGCTTATGCAATTATGCAATCAAAAATTATAAATAAACCCGATGAAAGTCACAGTATTCTTTCAAAAAGGAACGAACAGCCACACATTGCAATATATTTTTGGTGCCCAGCAATGCCATTCACACAGCTGTCCCTTTTAACAATGCTCTACCCTATAGCAATAACGACCTCGATGATCCAAAATGAAGACAGGCTTTGGCTTAGTACTATTCTGCTGAAAACAAGGCAAAGCAAACACATAATTTTCAATCGTTGAGCTTACAAATCATAGCTTGAGCCAACACTAAAATGCACGATCCTACACATGTTTTGCAAAAGTGTTGTCTGCATGAGTCCAAAGGATTTCCCTTTCGGGAAACCAAAAAGGGCATCAAAATCCGTGCCAGTCGGAGGGATATTACGGGTTCTGTCCCCCCCCCCCCCCCACCTTCGAAATCCTGCACGCCACTGAGTGTGAGGGTAAATCATGTCAATGTTACTGGGTAGCCCGAATTTTTGATTGGGGATGACCAACGTCAGGATATTATCGGACCTAAGGGGCCTAAAAGAAGGGGTTTCCCATCCCTTGTGAGAATTTTTTGAATATTTAAGCACAGACGTTGGAGCCTAATTGGAGGGGCTGTAGCGACTTGAGAGAAAATGTGACCAAATTTATTCCCAGCTTAAGGTAAACAATAATTAGTTTTGATATATTACGAGTGAGAATGGGCTATGTCATTTTGTGAAAGATTCCAGGACTTCTCCATGAATTCCCACAATTTTCCTTGTTTCTCGTATATACCTTAATAAACGTGTGTATGTTAAATAAAGGCTACTGAAACGCATACCCTATCATGTCATTCCCCCCCCCCCCCCGTCGGGGAAGGTCGGTGGTTTTGTCGGGGAGGCCTAAAAAATAAAAAAAAAAAATATTAAAAAAATCCGCAAGGACTGAAATTACTGGATGGGTGATCTTGGAACATATTTTTCCTTTATAACACTAATTGAATACATGTAGGAATCGATTTTCAATTACTTCTCATAGCTCATAGTTCATAGCTCTGTTAAAACTCATTACATGTACTTTGTCCCATTTTAAATCCGTGCGCGCAAGGTCACCCGTAACCAAGACTTGTGTTAGGGACCTGGAAATTTCACGTGCAGAAGTAACCAAGGGTGACACCAGCGGGGAACCAGGGGCCATGTCCCCGTCGGGGACTGAGACTGCCCTTCCCGTGTCGTTGAGAAGATCCAGTTTCGTCAGGCAGCCTTCATCTATAGACCCACGATAAAAGATGTAAGCCCGATAAACTTTAATCCCAGAACGATCTTCTTGATTTTGCTTCACTAGTTTTCTTTACAAAACGGACGAGAAGTTGTTCAGGTGCATGCAGTGCCCAATGGTTTTCCATCTGTCCTGCCCAGACAGCTGAATTAGAGCAACGGTAATGGCAATCGGCCAGGTCGTTTTCAGTTATATATAATGATGAACACAAGTGTGAGAATCTTTCCTAATAAGTTCGACTGAAAATTCATTTGATGCCACCTTGTTGTTACGTGCCATATTTTCAAAGACATCGGCGGGAAGTAAAATCATTTATTGTCGGGAGTTCGGATAGTCACATAGAAAATAAAATAAATTTAGTGGACCTCGCAATTGAATACAACGAGGAGTCTCAAAGGAGTATAAAATGGTATGTTTTAAATTCGGTTACATAGTTTTCCCCCGAGAAAAAGGCAAGACCATTTCATTTAATTGTAGCGATACCTTTCATTTGTTTATTTTCTGATCACATAGCTATTATACTTTATATATATATATATATATAATATATTAATATGTATATATTTACTATTGAAGTGAAACTTTTATAAATAACGACTGCTCCATTTCTAAGTCTGAAAATTGCCATTTCCGGCTGTCTGAGGGTAAGACTTTTTAAAATTTTCTTTACGCTCCGCGCCAAGTTATGGTGCGGCTCCGCTTTGATAGTGTTTTGGTCGAACAAATTACTCAGCAGAACAATGCATGCTTGCAAAATATTCTTCCTTTAAGGGAAATATGAAGTGAAACTTTTATAGAGCGGAAAAGCTGAAAATAACGACTGCTTTTTTTCTGGTTACGAGCCTGGGAAACGCCATTTCCGGCTGTCTGGGGTTTTCAATTTTCAAAAATTTCTTTGCACTTCTAGTTGGTTTTTCGGGCATGATTACATTTTTCAGACAAAATGGACTATTCTGCCTCCTACCAAATTGAAACACTCCCGTACGCATATGTCAATATACAAAATGTAAAACTTGAAATATACGGGGAGCCAAACTTTTTCCGCGAGGAAAATTCTGAGGGCCTTAGTCTCCATGATGTAATTCAGAAACCCCAACAAAACTACACATCACCCCTTGATTTTTCTCATAAGAGGGTGAGATTCTTCCATAAACCCCAAAAATCTGTCATAAAATAACAGTTCCACCAATATAACCTTCAGATTCTCTAATATTTGTTAAAAATGATAAACTTTTTTCATTTTCGATGGATACTCCGTACAATAAAACACCCAATTTAACGCTTTTAATCACTGGGACAATTGCTCTTGACAGGCATATCATTGGCATTGAATAAAAAGCCCCAAAGTTTCACTGTAACCTTACCGAAAAAGCCATTTTTTCATAAAATTCTTAAATTTCTCCAATATGATAAGCTGTTAATTTTCAAATCTTCGTTCAAAAAGGGGAAAAATTTTTCGGGCACATTTTCAGTTTCGTCTGAAAGCCTTAGTACCTAGGCCTTGTAGGATGAAATGCGTAACACCAAAAGAGTTCCAGCTGTCGCCTATGTAACGTTTTTGATTTTTATGAAGGACAGGCTCTTCAATAAACACCCCAACTTTTTAATGGTCCTTACGAAAGCCCTTTTTTTTTTAAAAAAAAAAAAAGAAGTTTTTTCTTCTAAACAAACTCCAGATTTTTAAATATTTGTTGAAATAAAGCTAAAAATTTCTGCGCGCTACGCGCGCCTCACATTCTACCAAGGCACGTCCCACTTGGACTTACAGATCGCCTTTGTCGGGGACTCGAAATGCCTGGCCCCCTGTCAAGGAGCTTGGCCCCCTGTCGGGCAAATTCTGGCGCCCCCCCCCCCCGGTCATTTCATGCATATCGTTGGATTTTTTTCGGGATTCGAAAAATACGACATGCATATGCACAACGTTATGTGTTGCAAGGGAGGTGAAATAAGAACTTTGGGCCAATATCGTGTTTGCCAAAACACTCCTCCTTTAGTGAAATTTTTGTAAAGTTTAGGTTTCCAAGATGTGAAATGGCGCCATGCCCGGGAAAAAATTGAACTGTGTTACTTCAGTTATGGTCAAGAGGCAAAAGTATAGAAGCAATCACGAGTATGCGCTGAACTTCATTTCTGTAAGAAAATAAAACAAATGCACTGAGAGTCTGCTTCGAGCAAGGAATTGCCTGCTTCGAGACAGTTTCAATTATTCCCCGTCAAAGTTCATCTGCATATCACAAAGCGAGTCTTCCGCCATATAATTCACGCAGAGTACTTAACTCTTGCTCCCATGCTTCGCAGTCCGAAAATGGTTGTTACCAGAAGATAGTGATTTAATGGACAACACTGAGGCAAAGAGTGAAGCACGAGAAAATTTGGTAGTTTAAGAACCATTTGGGGTAGAACATGATCAAAATAAACCCATGACTTGTTCCAAAACACACCTGAACCTACTCGATATAGAGGAAAATATCTTAAAATCTTTGGGGAAGTTGATGGGAGGGGGCATGTCTTCCACATGCAGATGTCACGGTATGGAGTGTACATTGCAGTGGCAAATGCCAGACTGCGAAACGCCCAAAATTTTGCATTAAAATTGTTGTGAAACCCACTATATCATCGAACAATCTGAATGCCTTTTAGATGGTATCAAAGCATAAGACAATTAAACCGACGACTAAAGTGAACCAAGCACATACAAAATGTTTCGTGGTAGATTGAAAAAGATTTTTTTGATAGCAAACTATCAAAATACATGCATTATGTTTACACGTCACGGCACCGTGACCCCCTGAACACAAAGAATGGAGATGTACGTACCTTTAATTTTCGGACAATTTCTTGCCAGAAAATTCCTTATAATTTTATTCACCTTTCACACTAGGCTTTTATATAATGATCATAAGTTAGAAAAAAAAAAGAATCGTGGCGAATGCATAAGAGGTGTGTTGGAATGTTGCATGGGGAACCATTTAATTCGATGATAAAAATTACAAATTGCACCGTGACTTCTTCAGTTCCCTGAAAATGCAATAGCCAATCACAATGGAACTTGCAACGACTCCCTGATCATCAGATAAAGCTTTCCAATTTTATAAAGCATGACTAACAAATGAAGTGGAAGGCATAAAACTTCCCATAATTTTCACTTGAATGTGTTACTTCTTGAATCATTGTACTCATCTATAATTTCACCCATTAGCCTTTATACATGAACAATCAACCATGAACGATGAATACTGTGAACTTGTTTGAAAAGCTGTAATAAATTCATCCAACATGCGGAGCTCTCGACAATTTTTGTAATTTGTGAATTCGAGAAAGAAAGTGTTGCTCGACCATAGTGGCCACGTAAGCACAGTGATATACGGAAACATCTGGGTCACATGAAAGATCGATAAGCATGGAACACCACCTGTGTAAACTAGACTTTTTTTCAATTACAAAAAGCAGAATTGTATTCCCCCCCCCCCCTTACCCATCTCCAGGGGATGCCCAATGGTAAATGGACGAATCAGCTTCTTTGAAATAGGCCACACCTTAAATTCTCAAATGATACCGTAGCTTTTCGACCCTTGGTGTTTTACAAGCGTGGCACGGAATAATAACAAAACAGGCCAAACATCTCAGGTCCACGCACACTTCAAATTTTCAAACTGACAAAAACAGTCGTTGCAAATACCTCCGGATTTTTCAGGATTCCATTTATAAAGTTTAAAATGTTAATGAAAGAACACCCCTTTTATTTTTAAAAAGAAACAAAAAAGAAACTTCATATCTTAAGTACCGTTTGCTGTATTGTGCGATAATTACAAGGCACATGTGACATTAATTGCAGCAAAGGACAACATTTTCAAACCAATTAGCCCTTACCCGCAACTTTATATGTTTGTATAAGCAATGGTCACTTGTTAGCCTGTTTGCTTCAGAGCCGTACTTCAACGACTAAAGAAAAGTAAGGGGAGGTGATTTCCCCACGGGTGCCAAACATTAATGTTGTAGTAGTGTGATTTAAGACAGTCTTTAAAGCTATTACAGTGTATCCCAAGTCAAAATTTCAAAAATATATATTAAACAAGAAAAGTGAAGTCTAACAGTCCAACTAACATCTTCATAGGATATTCTTGAGCCGAGATACCAAATGTTAAAGTTTATTTACTCAAATTAAAATAGTACATTGCGCAATAACCTGTGATGTTATTTTTCTACTGCTGAAATTACTATCATGGTTTTTCTTTGTTTTCTGAAAGTTACTGCGCCTTGTAAAAAGGTATGATAACACTCTTCCTCTTATGAAGATGTAATTTATTAAGCCTTTATAGTGCAACATAATATGCAAGCAAATAGGAAGTGCTCAAGTTCATAAAAGCATTTTCTATTTAAAAGGGAAACATTAGTTAATCTGAGTTGTACAACAAGAAATTCACAAATTATTGCACAATGGACCAGTTTGCTTTAAGTTAATAAATTTCAACATTTTACATATCAGCTCAAGAATGTCCTATTAAGATGGGAGTTGGAGCGTTAAAACTGAGTGTTTAATATATAAATTTGATTTTTTTTACTTGAGGTACACTTCAGGCCTATCAAATAAATAGAAAATTTTGTGGACTTCCAGCCTTCTCCCCGTCAACGTTAAAAAGGGATTTTCATAACGTATAGAAATTTAGTTTCCCGTCTAAACGGGCCCTCGAAATAACAGCTACCCGATGTAAAGCATATTTTAGTAATTCAGTGACATAGACTTTCTCCACATTTGTTGTCGTTTTTTGCAATCTCTAAAAGTAAAAAAAAGAGTCACATTTCATTAGTGAGAAGAATGAAGGTTGTAAAGCCTCCAAAAGAGCGAAAATTTACTTCAAAAAGAGTGAAAGTCACTCCACAAGAGTTTTACTCTTGATGGAGTGCCTACAGAGACCACTCCATGCAGGCACTCGGTGAATTTCCACTCACTTGAAGTGAATTCCAGTATTCTTGGAGTGAATTAACACTCACTTATTCACACTTTTCCCGCTATTAAAGAGTGACATATAGGTCTTATCGTCCCACCTGAAACAGTTCCTATTCTACTACCACAACTTTCTAAAACCCATCCTCATCCAGATACAATCTCGGTTTATTACTTGAGGTTGAGTATACAAGCCGACCCCAATGTGTAATCAAAACATTGAGCCGTAAAACACCATCTAAGTTTCTATGTACAGTACAAACCTTCATGCTGTGTAATATGAAATACAGTACTCTGAATTGTTTGAACTTGCTATCAATCAAAAAACTGTTGAGAATACCAGTAGACTACTACACAAAAATGTACTTTAAGGTGAGAATTCACGCTTGATTTTAGAGTGAATAACGTCTTATAAAACAGCTGTCCTTTTATGCCCAGATTTATTAATTACGATGTAACAAGCCGCGAAAAGACTAGGCCGACAATGATCAAGGGAGTGGGGGTCCATTGGATATGGGGTCTTGGCTTATTTATCTGATGGCCTCGCTGTTTCTTGTTCTTGAGCTCCGAGGGCCAACCTAAGATGCTGTTTATTACTGGACTCGTGGAAGGGTAGGCCGACAACACATAAAACGCCTTTTGCCCAAACTTTCGTCAATTATAGTCAGTAAAAAAATTTGGTAATACGATTGAATTTACACAGAAGAAAATAGAAACTTACCGGTACAATTGATTTTGTTATATATATAGTTACTAGTTTTTTTTTTATTAAAGTTTGCAAAATTTGAACAAATGTTCGGACAATTAGGATTTAGGTCATCTAGTCAAACAAACATTTTCTGACGAGAAAGTGCTTGATCTTTTCATGTCATTTCTGGAAATAGTCTGACATGCAGTACATGTAATACAAAAGTAATACAGCGGTTACCCATTTGTCACTTAATGCTAGGATCATTGAGCTCATGCTGCTTTGCAGCTATATTGTTTTCCATGTACCTGTCTGCTTATTTCGTCTCTTGGCACATGTAGCATATTGATATCAAGTCATGTGTGTTTGTTTATTTTTGTATGAAATAAAACGCAAATGCACGGGAGGCCAGAGTAACAGGTAATTACTAATTCCCCTTCAAACGATCTCCACGGTATCTTTGTTCTAAGTCACTCAGAATAATAACTCTTCCTAAAGTTCCACGCAGGATACCTTTCGGCATGTCTTGCGCAATATTGTTCCTGCTATGGAATTGGGGCAAAATTCAAAAGGCTCTTATGGAACCGAACGAGAATCAGCCAACCCGGCAGATAAGTGCCATTTAAAAAACTCGAAAGTTTTCCATGAAGTGTCTTCTCTTGCTTTTAATACAGTCTCATTTCAGCACACTGACAGCTTGTCTGCTAACTTCCCTCCCATAGCCGTCTATAAGTCCCATTGTCAATTTGTTTTGATTTCAAATGAAAGACTTTTCATGTACAGTGTACACACCGTTTTAATAATTTTACCCTTACTACTGTTCATGCTGACTGCACAGTGCAAGTCCTAAACGAAATTCTGTCTTCACCTTTTGACACTGCTGCAATAAACATATCACCCAGAACTTGTGACGATGTCTAATATAAAATCATAAAGATGGTTTGAAAACTCATGCAGGGAAATCCCGTTTGATATAACAACTGTAAACGTTCACTAAAGTTAAAATGTTTCTGTGACCAACGGTCGCCATAAAAAAAAAAAAAACTGAGACTCAAAAATACCAGTACAGGTCAACCAACCCTGTTGCTGTGGGGGCGGCGTTCTCTTAGAAAGGTGGTAATTTGTGATGTTTACTTCAAAAACACAAAGGTATTTTATTTCCCTAAAAGTCATTATTTTGTACTAAAAAAATGTAATGTGCTGAAAATAGACACCACATCGTCGGAGATTAAAACTTTTGGCACGGCCCATTAAGCACCATGAAAAGCTGAAACATCCCAATTTTACGGCCCCCAAAAGTCTTACATTCACAAAACATCATGATATTTCACAGACGAGCCACCCAAACAACTTTGACTTGCCGTATTTCCACACCATCGATCCGTCTATGAGGAATTAGTTGGACACGTCCAAATAAAAATAATACTTTTTCGAGACGACTGCATGCAAGAGTTTCGGTGTTGCCTGCATGCATGCAGGCACAATAATTACAGAGGCTTTGCGTAGCCTCACATAAACCCAATTGACTAGAAAGTGCGACATAAAATCTCAACTGAGTAACAAGATGACCAGTGGCGTCGCTACAGGGGCAGGGGAAGATTTGCCCCCCGCTCTGAAAAATGAAAAAATTCGGAAATTTGCCATTTGTGTCACCGGTCAACTATAGTGTGGTGAGGTTTTTCCAACTCTTTTTCGTGAAATGCAGAATTACCTCCAGTAAAAGGCCCATATTTGTAATTATTTGTTTCAAAAATGCAAAATTTTCCTCAAATTGCAATTCCTGACGCAATAACGTATTACTCGCCCATAAATTAATTTGGTAAACTTTTCCGAGTTCTGGAAATGACAAAATCGGAAATTTGTCATATGTGACACCAGATCATCGAGTGACACCGGCTCCTACATTGCTATTTTTATGAAAATTTTCATAAATTCACTTTCAATAAATTGCAAATTTTCTCCAGTATAAACTCTTGACTTGATGCAGTAGGAAAGCCTCGATTTGAAGGCCTTAGATAGCATTATGTTGCAACAACGATCTTTCGTCGCAACACAATCTCAAATTTACCAATACGAAACGCAGATTATTCAGTATGCCTAACCTCCCAACTTTTCAAAATTCATTACAGGGAACCAAGAATCTAAACTTTATTGCAATACAAGGTCCATATTTTCCATTATATTTCTATATTTCATTGGTGTACACACTTACAAAATCGGAGAATTTGGGTGCCCTCCCCCCGCCCCCACCCGGAAAAATCACTAGCAACGCCACTACAAGATTGGCACACCTAAGTTTAAAAGGACCGCGTGTTTGGTCTAACCCTATCAAAGCATCCGCCTCTCACTCGGAAGGCCCGGGTTCTATTCCCAGGTCGAGTCACACCAAAGACTTGAAACGCAACCCACTGTCGTTGTTCGTGATGCTCCGCATAAGCAATTGAGTAGGGAAAACAAGCCAGTAAGCCAGAACTGGTAAAAAGGCCGCGGCCGGCTCGATTTGAACCAATAGCTTTAAAACTAGGCCGTAAAACTCCATCTAACTCACTAACCTAACCTTTACTTTGAAATCTTCTCCCTTTGTTCTCTCTTTTGAAATTTTATGCAGATTCGTAATATGTATATACCGTATATTCCTTATCAGGATTGGGTCCATGGCCTTCCGGGACGGGAGGGTCGGACAAAGTTTGTGCCTATGTCGGACAGAGATTATACCATGGGGCTAAAACCTGACAACAAGTCATCCCCCCCCCCTGCCCTTGAGAGACGGAGTCCCTTACGGCCGTAAGGGACCTACCCTTTGTTTGGAAACTAGAGGCAATTAACTCTGTTTACTGAAACTTCATTATTTGACGTTTGATAAGTGAAGTCCATAGTAGACGGAACCGTCCCTCGTGCACGGCATCAAGTGCTGCATTTTAATTAGCACAAGGAAATTGTTCAAGTTCTCACTCTGATAATACTCCGTAAACATTCTGAATGGTGCCGTCGATTCCTTGATTAGGGTAAATATGAGACTTCAATCAGCAAAGGAATCGCCAGCTACTGCAGGCAAACTGCGACTAATCGGATGAGGCAGACATCGGAGGCTCCAATATTATGCATATGTCGAACTTACCCAATTGCTGACATTGCCAAATCCGATTCAATTAATTGAGGTTCCCCCAACTTTTGGACCGTATTTCAGCATCAGTCTGTTTGGCAATATATATAGCACTATTTCTCTTACGATGAAGTTTTATACTACTTGCAATTAAAGGGCAAGAGCAGTCATCCCAAATTGAAGAAGTGTAGTAGACTGTCCAGTTTCATGATTGGATGATGGGAGTCATGTGACAATGTTCTTTTCTCTTCAAATGGAAATTTACCAGAAATAACTGGTTTACCTTGGTTTACCTTGAATCTTGAATATGCAATAGTTAAGTCATGAAATGTAATGAAAGATACTTTGAAGAGAAATAAGATGAAAATTGTTCTATTTAGCTTTTTCTTCAAAATAAGTTTTGGGGGACTGCCCTTTACCTTTAAGCGTATTTTGGAGTCTGTTACATCTCCTAACTCAAAATGTGATTCGAAAAATAAATTCAACAAATGTATAGATCGCGTGACTATTCTCTCGTTTTTCAGCAATAACAATTATGTCGTAATAAACACAAATTAAATATTCATTTTTGAGCATTCTGTTGCAGTCTATGTCAGAATACGCCATTCCTTTCTCGTTACTATTCTGGTTACTCCTGGTGACATTTCGTGTCAATTCTGAAAAATGTACTCGAGTTCGAGTCAGGACGAGGAAGTCAGTATCATGTGTATTGTAACTTAAGGGCGAGAGCAGTCGTCCAAACTTGTTTTGAAGCGAACGGCCTATGAAAGTGTCTTTCATAATATTTTAGAACTTCAGTCTTGCATATCAAGTACTCTTAGTGAATTTCACATTTGAGAAGAAAAAAATATTATCCCATAACTCTCAAGAGCCAATCATGAAACAGGACCAAACTGCTTCAAGTGAGGAGACCATGGGCGTTCGGAAGGGGGTGCAAGGGCGGCACTCCCCCCCCCCCCCGGAAAATCAAACTTGTGGAAAAATTAATTGAAAATTGAAATAAAAAAATTAAAAATGAATCATCAAAACATCTTCAGTCACAGCGTCAGTTTCTACTCGTGAAATATGCGGACATTTGACCAGGAATAGCAAAAGAGAAGATGGTATGGTGAATAGTGAAATCGTAATTTGGGGACCATCATTCGTGATATCTATTGGAAATTTGTAATTGTAAAAACTTTGCAAAATTGTATTAGTTGTCAGGTATGTAGTGTGCATATGGCATCCGACTACTGATGAATGCGTTGGTCTTGGTTTGGTCCCGTGCTGATCTGAAGTGGCGACGCGCGGATGTAACTGTAACTGTAAGATTATCGTGCATAGGCGTGCGAGGCCGTGACCGAGAGGCAGATTTCCCTTCAACATTTTTTTACACTGAAAATTCTGAAAATCTAAAAATTACAGACATGAAATTCCTGTTTCAGGGCTGGGTACATGCAGCTTACAACACTCGCCAAGTGTCGTTTCCGGCCATCTTGGGGGGGTGTAAGGCCCTAAATTTTCTTGTACGCTACGCGCCAACTGATGGTGGCGCTCCGCTTAGATAGTATCAAAGATATTATAAACGTAGATACCAAACTCCTATCACTACGCTGTTAGACGCGCTGACTCCTCACGGAGGCTCAATCGGAGGGGCGGAAGTGTTGATCAGACATGCGCACAGTTCTATTCGGTGATCTGCGTGCATAACTATGGATACATGACGGAAAATTAAATTGTGACCAGTTGTCAGCATGCGTGCATTTTCAAAACGAGTTATATACGCGCAAAATACTTTTCTCTGTGTATAGTCCGAAGTAAAAGAGACGCGCACTTCTGCGTGCTGGGAAAATGAACGCAGTGGTTGGTTTTGCGTTGTAAGCGCGTAAGAATGTAAACGCGTGTATAGATGTGTGCTTGTAAAGATACCATAGAAACTGTCGTTGTGCGTTAATGTTCAAATGTTCTTAAGTAGAAAGCCGACGAAGAAGCCTAAAACTGTTTCATGTAAGAGTAATTTATTGAAGAACTGTGTTTGTAGGAGTTGCAATGTTTTAAATACACACGTATTTACATTACCGGAAGATATCTTTTAACTGTTAGCTTTCAAAACGACTGATCAGTGATCTGTGTTTATAATATCTTTGCGTTATATCCAGAGCCGTATACTAGGAGAGTTATATACGGCTCTGGTTATATCAAAGATATTATAAACATAGATACCAAACTTAAAATGGCGCGATGACTCCTCATGGTGGCCGAATCGGAGGGGCGGAAGTGCTGATCACTGTTCAGTCGTTTTGAAAGCTAACAGTTAATTGATATCTTCCGGTAGTATAAATACGTATGATCTCAAAACATTGCAATTCTGGCAAACACGTTTCTTCAATAAATTTCACTAACATGAAACAGTTTTAGGCTTCTTCGCCGGCTTTCTACTTAAGAACATTTAAACACTCACGCACATATTAGTGAAATTTATTGAAGAAATGTGTTTGCCAGAATTGAAGAAAGCCGCCGAAGAAGTCTAAAACTGTTTCATGTAGGTGAAATTTATTGAAGAACGGTGTCTGCAAGAATTGCCATGTTTCAAAATCACACGAATTTATAGTAGCAAAAGATATCAATTAACTGTTAGGCCTAGATTTCAAAGGACTGAACAGTGATCAGCACTTCCGCCCCTCCGATTCGGCCTCCATGAGGAGTCACCGCGCCATTTTAAGTTTGGTATCTGTGTTTATAATATCTTTGCGTTATATCTACGGTTCCTGTATGGATAGTCCCTATAAAGGAACCCTACTTATATCCAGAGCTATATATCCTAATACATTGCTCTGCTTATATCGTTATTAAAATGCGAATTCGTTTATGAAGATCTGGAAATGCCACTTAAAGTCTCACTACTCCATTAGAGAAGTGTTCTAGAGCGTGAAGTGCACACCCTCAAAGAAGTAGTCCTTTTAACTCTGGTTTTGACCAAATTTTGTCAAGATAACCTACCAGCTGGGTGATGAAAGTCCATGAATATGAAAGAGTACTTGCCAGAGTGTAGATGTTGAAAATTTGGGTAAGATTGATGGTGATTTTGACTGTTTAAAAAATTGCTGTCAAATGGCGGAGATTTTTCGTTTTTGTGAAAAGGCTAGGTGTTGGTGTACCCTACAAAAACTTTAAGTCCTTCTAGCTCAAAATCTAAACGGTCATGGTATGGAAATTTTGTAGTGCCATGATGGGCAAACTTGTCAGCTATCAAGTGATGGGTGTCTTGAAATAGCTGTGAACTTTGACAAGGCTGCAGCGGCTTTGAAAGGGAGCTAATTTAGTGTGTAAGTCAATGGGGAAATTATTGGGGGTGTGAGACCTTAAAACCAAAAGCAACAGTGTAATCTGCGGATCGCACTGTTTTGTAATTTTAACAGCACTTATATGTGAAATTTCAAAAACTTCAATTGGCTTACAAACGTTCTTCAGCGTTAATCTAAACACCTTGAAACGATTTGTGCTTTCTGTGAATCAAGGTAAGTATACAGGTACCGCTGTAATTACAGTAGCAACGTCGTTCAGATGAGTGATTCGGGAAACTAATCGAAGTCCCGTCTAACCATGGAAGTGCTGCCTTGGACTTCCATGGAAGTGCTTTCATGGTCTAACCGAGGCCTTGTATTCCAAAAGGGGACAAAAGATGTTTATATGGTGCTAGAACAGATCAGTTAATATACTCTCATCAATCTTTCTTTTTTTTTTTATTTTTTTCTGAAACAACGGTAAATCTCTCACAAGTTAAGTTCTTGATTTCCTTCCCAACTTCCAAAAAAATACCAAATTTAATCAAAATTGCTACATTGGTTGCCACCCGACGTGAAGTTGTTATTCATAAGCCAACTTGGCTTCTCCCACATTCGTGATCGCTTAGTATCGTAAAACAACTGTCTTTTAAGGCCTGATAATGAAACACGTCTTCCAGTCATGAGGTCGTGAGTTCAAGTCCCAGCTCCGACATCAAAATTGTAGTCTAGTTTTCTGGGTTGTAGTTAATCTGCTATCCCTTAATCATAGACGTTAAACTGTGAGTTTGTCTCACGAGACTGGCGTTGCCAGCTTGGCGCTAATACCCCTTCATTGGGGCGTTGCCGAGTTCCCGCAAGGGAGGATCAAATGAAAACAAACAAACAAACAAACACGATTGTCTACTACCATACTACTTTAATTCAAGTCGAGATGACTGCATTTTCCCTTCAACAGATAACGGTTTCAGTAAACTTCAAAAGTCGAGTTCATTGAAAGAACGTGCATGCGACTATCCATATGAAATACTCAACTATACCGAGAGTCGACATTGGTCGTAAGTGGGGCAACTTATCCCAGTCCCTGCAGTTTTGTTGAGTAAATACAATTCTAAATCTCCAATAGTCAGTGGATGGAGGCCAATTTTTAGGGCAAAATCATCAATGAAACTTGTAAACAGGAGTGTCCCCAGAAAAGGACGGATTCTTCTATTTGCCCAACTTGTAAGATCATTGAAAAGAACTTTTTGTTTGTACCTTCATTTGTTCTACATATTCATCCAGGTTCCCTTATTACCAATCACCGGAAATGTCCAATTTTGGGCGGAATGGCGTCTTTTCAATCTTATTAACGTTGATAATTCCAACTGAAGTGTTGTAATTGACAAACCATATCAAAAAGTACTTTCAGAGTAATATTGGCCACTTCCACATGAAAGTTAACGGAAAAATGCCCTCACCCTAAAGGAAATACAAGTTCTCGAAAGTCCATATTCATGAATGACCCCTTCCAAATTTTGTGACAACTATTTTGTAAATAAAATGTTAAAAATAAAATATTTTATTTACGCAAATATTAACTTTGCTTACATTGAGAACGCCACACATCCGTCCTGAAACATTGTAAAAGATTGTTAGTAGTAGACTGGTTCAAATAGAGATATGTAACATTAAGTGCATCTGCCAAAAAGGTTTGGGGACTGGTAACCCACTCTTTAAGTTCACATGGCACTTTATAACCCGGTATTTAAAGGGAAATTCACTTACGCCAATTTGTGGTAGAGTAGTCTAAGCTATTTTTTGCCGGCTCTTGACAATCAAGTGACAATAATTTCACTATGAATGAAAGACGAAAGATGCTCGCAGTGATTGATAAACTTTTAGCATGACATTTGACCTAAAATGTGCATTTTGTAGGCATAAAAAGTTCACCCTTAAATTAATTCGAATTTAAAGGTTTTGATAAGTACACGTGCAAAATTTCGTCTTCTTCAATATTGCTGAATTAATTTGCTTTTTCGTTTGACTGAATAATATCTAATGTTACACGTTTTTTTCTTTTGGGAGTTAATTTTATTTTTTTACCGAAGTTTGTCAGGTAATTACACTTTTTAAAAAGTGGAGCAGCTGAACAGTGATGGGTTTGGTGATTTAATTGCAGATCCGTAACCATACAAGATGAGAAAGGGGTTGAGATCATGGCTTCCAGGTTGCGAGACATTTTTTAGAGGCAGAGATTCCTGGGAGTGTTTTACACCAATGGAAACTTAAACTTGTCTTGGGGATAAAATATTTTGCTCGAACAAAGCCGACCACCTGACTTGATCTTGCATCACAGTGCCTCTTCTCCCCTGTTCTGTGGTAACATTTCCATAAAGCAAATCACATGTTCAAATGGAAGCATGCATTTTGCATGCATCACTTACAATTCATGATGCCTTGTGCACTGTATTGGAATAGAAAAGTACATGTACCAGGTTCAGGCGCGTAGCCAGGATTGTGTCATGAGGGGGGAGGGGGTTGGTGTCATGCATGGGGGGTTGGGGGCACGAAATGAGGGAAAAGTCTAAGGATAAAGAGAAAAACCCCTATTTTAGATGATTTTTGCATTGTAAGGTTGGATCATGGGAGGGTTCTGACCCCCAAACCCCCTACCCCCGTGGCTACGCCACTGACCAGGATATTACGTAATATTTTACCAAAGGTGTTACTAGATTTATTCCTGAAAGTTGAGAGTGCCAACGTAATGATCACCCATCCAGACAAACTGCAAGCCTCCATTGAATGGTTCTGGCATAGCATTGGTGTATCATATATCACGTCACTAACTCGTTTTCATCCTAAAAACTGCATTGGAGCCGTTCGCACCCCACCCCAGTCAAGAGCGGTTTTTTCTACGCCAGTATGGTAACGACGCTGCAAGCCAGGCAGTGGAGAGCTTTAATCATGTACATCAAATATGTTAACAAGAAAATCGCACGATTTAGACTATATTAGAGGTGATGTACTTAAAATGGAGTATCTATTTCAATTACAAAATTACCCTAAATTTGCAGGCTATTCGTAAATAACCTTCTTTGATTATTGCATCAGTTTGTATACGAGCACTCTGGCGCTCATTCCAAGTGGTAAAATTATAGAAAAAATGTTTTAGAGCCTAGAGTACAAAGGTTGTTCAGGTTTGCTTTTATTGGAGAAAATGCATATCTGAAGACATCTGGAGAGGAAGCAATCATAGCAAATCCATGGATCCGATAATCATGACTACAATAGCTGGACCTGACGATATCACTTCAACTTGTTGATGTTTAGAAGTTGTTAGTTTGGGGTATTGGACCAGTTTATCTTTAGCCGATGAACTCCTTCGTGAACTGTTGATGAGTAATACATTGCTACGATCGTCTGGATTAGCTAACCTTCACCTAAATAGCATGCCGTCTGCATACGTAGTGGGCATGATCTTGTCACTTATACAGCTATTGCATAACAAGCCAGTATGTGTGACTTCCGGCGTTGACCAGACGCTTCCCCGGCTGGAAAATTGGTCCAACCTCGTAAACCAAAAACCAGTTCACGGTTCTTTGTTCCGACTGGCAAATACTCACTTCAATGGGAGGATATCACTGATGAAGACGCTTCTAGTGTAAAGTTTGTGGTACCACTTCAAACGAAACTGTGCCTCAAAGTTAAAAAAAAAAACAGTTCTTTATTTTTCTAAAGAGGGAGATCAACGATTCATTCTTATTATTATAAGGTCACTTCAGGAGCAAATTGAGATTAATTTACAGTTTTCACTGAAAAATGGAAAATTTGCAGAGAACTTGTTTTTTCTTTTTCTTAAACCTTGTGACGTTTTTACTCCCATCCATGGTTGAAAGTTGTACCTGTCCACCGTCCACGCAGTCCTTTGAGATGAACTTCTGTCTTGCTGACTATTGTAAGTTTCAATTTTCAATTGGTTTTATTCGAAAAAAGCGGTACTCGTTGTGTTTTATGATAAAGCAAATGTTTTCCAAATGTAATAATTTACGCTCGTCAATTTTTGGACTTACCACTCAGCATAACTATACAATTCCTCAATTTTTGCTCAGGTGGTTATGACTAGAAAAGTAATATACCATGTATGATTGAGATTGTCTATACTACAATGCAGTCACTACTGTTTTAGTAATCCTCAAAACAATATTCTTATTTTGCCCTTAATTTATAAAATTGGTTGAGGAGATTAGGAAAATAGAGCGATTAGACAATACTTCACAAACTTACGTCGTAATGTCGTAAATTTATTCATCTTTTCAATAATATAAAATTGGGCCACGGCACTGCCAGATGATTGTAGCCTTTAATAATTCGTTATTACCCACACTGGTGTTGTGACCATAAAACATTCATAAAATATTCAGGGATTATCCAAAATTGGAAGGGAGGAAGACAAATAATGAAATAGAAGAAATGAGAATCGGTAAATTCCATTTTCAAGTCTTGATCAGCGAGGAATTCGTCCTAATTGCTTCAGGGCATACCCTAGTGAGTATACAGCGCCCTAATGTGTCGTAATCAGAACACTCTGAATGAATGTTGTATTATATGTGCTGCTCTGGGTTTTTTTTTTAATTTGATGGCAATCAAAGAGCAGTTCTAACAGAGAATTCCTGTAGACTACTGGTAAAATAGTGTGACGAATGACCGCCTTTATGAGAAGCAATGGAGCCGTCTGCGTAGCAGAGTGTAGGGCATATTTCTTGTTCAGTTGGTGTTTTTGAAAGCTGAAAACAGAGTCGGCTTCGTGGGACAAGTGCAGAATGTCTCATTTCAGCTGCTGTGCACCAATGTTTTTTACATGTGCATAGTTCCATGCGGGCGGCGATCACGGGGAGACGGCGAGGTTGGAGGGGGGGGGGGACATATCCCCAAATATTTTTGGATGGAGGCATCATATCAACTGTCCCCTAATATATGAGGCATGAAGAAAAAATATTTGTAGCTCATCACTTCCTTAGTATAATTGGCTAGTCAATATAATTTGCGATTTATGTTACATGTGGTCTTTTTTAATTTCTGAAACATTTTGTTCTTAGATTACACGAATTTTCGGGCGCCATGCGCCATGCTTAAAACGAGTTTCAATTATTCTGATTGATTAAAAGTATAGTTCTCACAAACAACCTTATTACTAGTCCATTCAGCAGAGTTATTGTACTGAATCACTACGTCAAATGGTAAAAACTTTTCTTTTTGTTGTTGTTTGTAAGATCCCTCATTCAGACACAGCAACATATTGTGAAGAAAATATTAAAAGTCTCAATGATAGAATTCAGGGTGGTGGAAGGGGATTACAATATCTCCCAAAATCCGGTGCTTTGGTTTTTCACCCAAGTTTCTAGGAGAAATCAGGCTTAATCGCTGTGAATATTCTTTGATTTCCTTTGAAAGTCAAAAATTGCATCGTAGCTGGCATTATTTAATGCAAAGCGAAATCAATGGTTACATATTATGGACTTGTGTGCTCCTAATTTTGTGAACACTGTGATTCGCATCTGAACAAAGAAGAGCTCCAAACTGTGTCGTTCCTAACATTGTTTCGGAACTTCTGACACAGTTTCGTGTTGCTCGATTCAATGTTGGCATTCTACGCGTGTAAGACGCAGCCGAAAATAAACCACTGTGTACATTATTAGCATTAGGCTAAATTTTTGCAGTAAACTTTTCCCGGCGAAACTTAGAAGACCTTCAAAGTTAGTTTCCGTGCATCAACACTTAAGGTTTCATGTTGCAGCCTCCTTGACCACTAGCTTAACATGACTAACGAGATGACTGATGTTTGATTTTGAACCCACAAATTTTCTAGTTATCATGGATGAAAAAAAATCCTTCACTTGAAAAAACTGTAATAACCATCTGTACCGAAGACTGATTCTGCTATTTAATTCTCACTGTGGTGGAAATTCTCACAGAAGAGAAATTTTTCGAGCGCTTTGCGCGCATGGCCACACCATGAACCGCATCGACACCGTTAGACTGTCTATCCTAGTTTTGAGATATCATGTGATTCTCGTAAACAGTTGTTATCACATGATGTCATTATACTGATTATAAACATAGCACTTTGACGGTGACCCTCCTTTATACCAGAGTTCAGTTCCTGGTTACACCACTGTCGTACTTGAAAATGCCCATCCCCCAGTATCTGAAACAGATCACCTCCCTTGATGGTTTCAAATTCCGCTCAATGCACTTGGTCCCCCCCCCCCCCTCCGCATTGGTTTGCCTCAAAATCGATTGTTCAACCGACGAGTCGGTCACGCGCCAGTAAAGAACCCTTGGAACACCAGTCTTCTTTAGCCCTCTTGTCCTAACAAAGGCAAAATACTTTTATCAACGTTCACCATGTTTCCTGTTGGCACGTTCTCCATACAACTTCAGGAAGCTGGGCGTATATTGCTGTTTCAGACATGCACCCATGAATAAAGGCTGTATAGGATATGTACAATTACAAAAAACAATACATGAGTAAATTTAAAAATTGAACTAGCCAAACACCCGGAATACATATTTTTGATTTATACTCCTTTGCCAATGTTTCATTTTAAAGCCATGAAGATGCCTTGTTGTTTCAAAGTATGCATTGTAAATAACGACAGACGGAGTTTTACGGCCCAGGTTTGAACCAATTGATTTAGGTCAGCCCTGCCACCGCATTTTTTACATTTTTCCAGTTGTGGCTCACTTGCTTGTTTTCCCTACTCCCAGTCAATGGTTCATCCTAAGCACCAAGCACAATGGCAGTAGGTTCCATTTTTAAAGTCTGTACTGTATGATAATCAAATATGATAATTTACTGCAAACTATACAGTGTCGTAACCTAACCTCTATTCATGCAAAATACTGAATATCAGTTCAACTTTTTCTTACTAAACAAGAACAGATTTTAGTTTTTTTTTTATTTCAGTCATCCTCTAAAAGTTTCAATCGAAACTGGTTGGACAATCGGGTTGTCCTTCTGCACTGTAAGTTCATACCAAAATTGTTTTACTAGGACGGGTTTACAGAAAGCAATCATTTCCCTTCATACCCAAAATTTTTAACCTAGGAATGTCTGGTTACAATTATTTAGCACACACGTACCTAGGAACGATAATAATGGACAGCAGGTGTTACGTACACTCGAAATAACACATTTTTCAAACTTATGATAAAAATAAGAATAAAAAGCCACTGTGCAACACGGAGATACGTGGGTGTCATACTGGTAGGGTACCAGTTCACGTCTCTGCTTTCTTCTTTCCCCTAGTCCGCTAACGCAAACATCATAGGTATGATTGGGGGTAGTTGGGAACTGGCAGGGTCAAGGATCATTCTTCTTTGGGGAGCCCCTCGTCCCATCCTCCGTTTGGGGAACTTTCCAATTTCACCGAAGCTTTGAAAGCTGCGCCAGGTATACATTATTCAGTAAGATGAAAAGTGGCCTGAGTGATTGCACGACTGTGCTCTCGGGGACCATACCAACCGATACCTTCAACATGTGAAAAAACACAGTTTCAAATGGGCAAACTAAGTTGAAGTAGGGTGTTGAGTTAGCTGTTCAAGTAGATTGTCCTGTTTCATGATTGGTCCTTAAGAGTGAAGTGAAAAATATTTTTCTCTTTTAATGTAAAATTTACAAGGAGTGCCGGTACCTGCTTGGTTTGCTTGAATATGCAATATTGAAGTCCAAAAATATCATGAAAGATACCTTTGAGAGGATTAAGAGATGTTTACCTGTTGCTTTGAGGTTAATTTAGGGTGACTGCTCTTGCACCTTAAACCCTGCCATTGATGCCGTGCATCAATGATAAATTTGGAAAAAAAGTGTAACACGTACGAAACTTCAATTCGAACGAACTGATTATTTCCAGGTGGTGTGTAGAAACCAAGATAATATTTCTGATTGTTTTTGAATTGATGCTTACTTTTTCGTTTATCGACACTTGGAGGGTTAACGAATGCATTTCAGACAAACTTTTATAACCGTTGACAAGATTTTGCGGGGAGGGGGGTGAGACCTGCCTGGCTGTAATGAGCGTGGTGTTCATTACCTCAACTTAAAAAATCGTCTAAAGTAAATTAATTTTTCATAATTAACAAAAGATTTAAAACATGTTTGGTGTTCTTTTCGTGTCTCAAAATGTTGATCAAAATCCTTCATACCTTCAGACTTTAAGTGGGCGCTGCTTGGGAAAATGTTTTTTACACTCGTTTTGTATGTTCATGTTAATACCCAAATTTGTGCCCTTTATGATCTAATATGATCTTATCACAATTTTTCAAGTTTTGTTAACCATTCTCAAACTTAAGCAGCTGTGGTAAATTTGTAGGACGTTTAAATGATCTGCCAACTGAGTCTCCTTTTGGTTAAGGGTACTTTACGTTCTTATGGGGAGTTGGACTCAAAAATCAGGTTACTCTTCATCCCCATATCAAACATTAAGTGTAGCTCGAGCAACGTGAATAACACACCCACATGCAAATATAATTGACCATTTGGGATATTCGGTACTTCCGGTTGGGTCACAAGGTCAGTCAACTGTGCATTGGTAATTACCAGCTGAGCTGTGTAAGTGTACATGCGTGTGGTTACACTCGCTCGCCGAGCGTGTATCTTTCCATCGGGTAGACCGCGCTGACATGCACTGGTAATAACGCCGGACCAAAAGGATACATAAGACCAACAACAGCAAGGTGGTCCATCTACTTCACATTTTACCCAGTCCCATGATGCATTGTATGCAGTGGAGGTACTAGAAGGTCAGAATTGGGGATGTAAACGAAGGGCAGATGATAATATTGGGGAGAGCAAACGTTTTTGAGCGCAGCTCAAAACCGAGCCCAAAGCGTCCGTTCCGGGAGTCTACGGGGCGAGGTCCCTCTTCCCCCCCCCCCCCCCCGAAGCTCTGGAGATTTAGCATATCTCTGGATGAAAAATTAAGTGTCTGCATGGAGAGGTATAGTTTTTATTTATTTTTTTAATTATCCCAATGCCTAGCTGACCTAATTTGGGGAAAATTGGGGAAAAGGACAAAATCTGTGGGCAAATGTTCCCTCTTGCCCCCATCCGAAACTCCGCTACTGATAGTATGTACTAATTTCCCACTTCGTTTATTTTCCCATTACAGCTTATAAAGGTACGATCCTCAATGTAGAGGTCGTCGACGACGAGGGAACAGCTTCTATTTATTATGACGTCATGGTCGATGAGGTCTTTCATGGTATGGAAGATGCCGGTTCAAGGTTAGAAGTCACAACGGCGCTATCAGGATCTGATTGTGGAATGCCTGGTTTACCGAAAGGAAGTTACTTATTTCAAGGTAAGCTGGTATGATGAAAAGATCAATTTTAATTAAATTACGAAATCAAATTAACCATAACAAAAATGTACTCTTAAATTATGGTTCACTCAAAATGTGAACGCGTATGGGATGGGATCATTCCAATAGAATGTAGCGAGAGTTGGGGAAGGAGTAGATGAAACAATTTTGCTCGAATTTCAATGCAGTTTCGCCCGAAAAGCAAATTTTCTACCCACGTGGAAGAAACCATCAGCTTCCTACTATCTCTTTGGGGCAGTTTCACAAATTTGCTGCCACAAACGCACTTTTGTGATCAGGTTAGTACCAAGAAGGAACTGTCTCTGACTCTACTAGAAGAAGGGGGTGGATTCATTTCATGCCGTTGCTTAGGTTTCATGAATGTTTACCACCCAGTTTCTAACCAATTGGATTAAGTCGAGCCGGTAACGGCCTTTCCTCCAGTTGTGGCTCATATCGTTGGGCATAGATCCCCGGGCTCGTGTTTTTCTTGTAATGTGTTCAGAACAGTCGCGAATGGCATCTAACTCAAAAACTCATTTCGCTCATTTCCTTAACTGCGTAGCAAGCTGTACGGCATATTCCCTGGTCAGCCATATCCCTTGTTTTGGAAGCTGAGGAGCTGGGAAAACCCCAGTCCGCTCCGCGGGGTGCTCATTTCGATGCTTTCAAGTTGATTTTGTGTCATTCCCCTACCGATCATAAGACTGAAACTTCATGAAGCCCATCAGTGGCAACATGAAGGCAGGGGAGGATTTTTTCAGGGGGCTCAGTTTCCCCGTGTGCCCCTTGGTTAAAGATTTGGCCGGGTGGCAGCACATGAGTGAGTAGGGGGAACAATTTAGTGCCTCAAAATTGTACACAAAGACCGTGAACGTCGGTTAAACCAGGTTAAAATTAAGGCATAATGAACTCAAACCAACCCTTATCGGTGCCATTTTTCTTTTTAGTACATCAAATACGTAACAAAATTCAAACACAAATTTACTTCAAAAGGTAGCATAATTATATATGTGACGCGAGATTGCATGTAAGGACACCTATCTTTTAGATTTCTTGGAAGGAAAAGGGACCCTTCCTACTTTTAGACCCGCCCAGGCCAGCGATTAAACAACAAACTGCAACCCCTCCCCCATCATGGAAAACTCCTTGTTTTCAACACTAGTCTCGCGAAAAAAGTGCCAATCAATTTCGTGGAATTTTATATTTCAACTATTTCACATTATTGATGGGTTTACCTACAATTCCATCCGAAGTATTTATTTCTATTTTCTCCAGGAAAAGGGTCTCCGAAAGGAATTTCATCTTGTGATTTTGTAAAAGCTTACTCGGAAGTGAGCGCCGCAGTTCAAGTAGGTCTGACATCGGGAGACTATTCGAGGATATGTGCTTACTTTTATGACAACATCTGTCTTGTTACGGCTAGACCTGATGTCACAATGGAAGAAACAACCCGTGCATCTCGACTCGTAGACATGGAATTCACGACTGCAGATTCAGTATGATTATGCCTAATGGTTAAGAAAAGCCAAAGTAGTCTTATCGTTATTACTACCTCATGCACAAACCTTGATTCAAGAGGAATACTTTGTGATGCAAATGCGGCGAGAGACTTGAGTCTTCAGAACGAAGTATGAATTTTGCAAACGGTTGGCCTAATCTTCAGACGTTAGCACGGGATCAGAAGTATAGGCGTATGGGCCAAGTAAAAGGGGTGAGACGTTCCCCTTCAGTCGAATATTCGGGGGCAGTTGGTTTTTTATTTGGCTAAGAGGGGATAATGGAGCGTTGATGGTTATTTTCTCAGGATTACATATTTCATGCAGAGAATTCTTGACCACCACCCCCGGCCACAAGGAGGTCTATGAGATATGTTTCCGAATAAGATTAACCACATTACATCCTGCCGTCCGATTTCTCTAGTTTTGTTTGATCATATAGATATGTCATCATTTACAGAAATTCGGACAAATGTTATTTTGGGGGACAGATTGGGGTCGTCACGCCCTTCACCACCCTCACACACCTAACTGATTGCTACCAAAATAGAATATAGGCCTATTCGGGATGTTTTTGTTTTGCAGTTTAGGAAGCCTCGAACAGAGGCTGGACAGTGTGCTCAGGTAAGCTTCTTGTTGCATAATTAGTGAGTTCTTTAGATTAGATTTAACGACACACCAACACGAATGTATTAAAAAGTGTTAACTAGGTAAAAAGGCGGGGATACGGTTTCTAATACGATAAGAGTTCAAGCTCGGTTTCAAATACAGTTAAAATACGGTTTAAGTCGTTCTTCCCGTTAGTGTCTTGTTACGACAGGCGGAAAATACTTTGGACATATTCTACGATTTCCAGTTCACGAAGGAGGGGGTAACGATTGTTGAATAAAATCACCGGTAAATCACCATTGAGCTCGGTATATTAACATAAATTTTGGTATGCCCTGTTTCACAAAAAATATTGATAGTCTCCATATAATTTTACAATGAAAAGACAGACAAACATCTGTTCCTTACACGATATACATCAATATTTTTAATAAAAATCTAAAGGGACAATCAGAGTTTGACAGAGAAGAAATATTTTATATCCAATACTTCGATTTTCCCTTCCTAAAACAGTCTTTCAAGTGACAAGAAATGTTTATTACTGTGTTGTGTTATTTACTCTTGAATGAGAATTTCTTAATAATTTATTTTCAGGTAAAAATTCGACATTTATATGCAAGACAAGACAGCATATAGCTGTCCTCGTTGACCAATCAAATTTTTAGATCGTGATAAAAAATGTTTTTCCTTTTTTTGTGTGTGTTTTTTTGTTTGTTTTTGTATAGTTTTATAATTCACGACTTTGGTACAGAATTATTAATAAAAAACGCAATGATGTTATACTCCGATAGTTCCTTTCTTCAAACAGCACCCCTTTGTAAGCTGGGGCGTATGCTTACGGTATTCCTCACCTGTCGTACGAGGTTAATTAAGGGGGGAGCGGAGACTCAAATCGGATTTGAACAGTATTTAGAGCCAAACGTGAAACTTTTTACGTTAAAACGTTCTATCCAGCTGTCACTAAATAACACATTCGTGTTGACTGTACCGTAACTGCCGAGAAATCCCATTTCGCCCACAATTTGAAAGACAACTATAAGGCCTAGTGGTCCCATCATTCCGGTAAATAAATGTATTACAATATAACAAGGTCATTCATTTCCGGAATGGAGTTAATGTGGATTCCAAATTATATCTCAAATTGGGCAAGATGGTTAAGAGCTAATGTCATCCAAAATCCTCCAATTACGGTCACACACCAACCAAAACTACCGTGAAATGTGTGCTTAAAGTAATGTTATCCTTTAACTCTATCACAGTTTAGTTGATTAGGTCTCTTTGTTCATTCTTTTTGCCAATATTAAAATGTTCTTCTTAACAACCCCCCCCCCCCCTCCTCGGTCAAAATCATCACGCATTCATTGACACACCTTTAGCAAAAATTAGTGTTGACAGGTCTAAGAGAATGACTGATATACTTCTGAACTGCTGAAGGGAAATGCAGTCACTCTAATCCAAAGTGGTGTAGTAAGATGTCTTATTACATTTTTTGGCTCTTAAGAGTCACGTGACAATATTTTCCCCTCCAAAGTGAAACCTGCGATGAGTAACTGCTTAATTTACCTGTGAGTATGCAATTTGCAGTCCCGAAATGTTATGAAAGATACTTTGAAGAGAAAAAAAGAAGAAAATTGTGATATGTGGCCGTTGTTTCAAAATAAATGTGTGGACAGGTGGAGGCATGCTCTTGCCCTTTTTGTGCGTTATGCGTCAGAGAATAAGATAATTGTGTTTCATTACCGATAAGCTTAAATGTCCCGTGATATACTACAAAAGGTATGACCTTCGATTCTGGACTCAAGAATGTTTAATTAACAAGAGTGTGACACGTCCTGTTCAAAACCCTATTTTTTTTTATGGATTACTTACATCTGTATACATGAATATATATATTTTTAAATGTATTTGGAGTGGACATTAATTTATTTTAAAGCACCCAAAGGTCCTGATTATCCGAGACTCAAAATACTCTCCAAGTAAGGTTTTCAATATTTAAAATATAATCGAGCACCCCTATTCGATTTTGACTTAAACAGCAAAATGTCTTCCTATTCCCGGATTTTCCGAATTTTTCCGACTGTCAAACTTGTTCTTTCTTCTCAAATATTCCGTTTTCCTCAAACGCGTGGTCCAAAGATATGGGGAGAAAATGTCCTGCTAAAAATGGATATTAGAATCTTAAAAAGGGCGCCGACGGGCAATTTGGTCTGTCGGGGGGGGGTGGTCAATCCCTGATCACATGGTAGCTCCGTCGCTGCGTCTATACTGTTTTGTTGTTTTGTTTGCAAGCATATAAATTTGTGTGGTAAAGTAACTGCATGTGTCAGATAGACTTGAGGATATTACATGCCTGTCACTCATTCTAAATCTGTAAGTGAAAAGTGGTCAAAAAATTCGGGGCGATGTGCACTGTTTAAGAAGGCATTTCGTAACTGGTAAACGATAACCCTAAACACTAACGTAATCACCAACCTGAACAAAGAATACAATCGATAGATTACAATAGCAACAGCCGATCAAGGAACACCTTGTTAAACAGTGCGCATCTACCGAAAAAATCAGGTGTTCTTGGAAATGTCCTCAAACAAATGCAAAAATTTACGATTTCCTATCGTTTTAAGAGCTTCCTTTAACAAGGTCACAGTTGCGTTTACATTCAATTCAGATGTTCTTTATGTATTCCGGGACAGTCTTGTAAGGAAGTGTTAGTCTGCTATAAACAGGGAGTAAAGCACTAACGAATAATATTACGGTGCTACTCATGAAAACAGTAATTACTTAATCAAACAGTAATATGTATTTTGTGACAAGTGAATGAAGTAGAGTAGCCTTTGTAATGTTCTTTCTTTCAAATTTTAACCGTGTTTATTGCCGGTATTAATAATAAAAGTTTTTGATCGAAAATGGTTAGTTAATTAGTGAGTTAGTTTGTCAGTTTGTCAGTTGCTTAGTAAAATAGGGTTTTACGCCTTAACTTACACTCTAAAACACCAGGGTTAAATTTAACCAGGATCGGTATCCTGTTTACTCCAATATAATCCTGGTTAATCTTACTCAAATCCTAGTTGTTTTAACTAGAGTGTGCGTCAGTTTAACTAGGATTTGCGTTAAAATTTAACCAGGATTGTGTTGGAGTAAATATAACACCGATCCTGGTTAAATTTAATTCCGGTGTTTTAAAAGTGTGAATGTGTGTTTTAAAAGTGTGAATATAAGAAACTAACATTTGTTGTGTTCTACCTTTAAAGTTTTAACCGTGTATATTGCCGATATTAACAATAAAAGGTTTTTTTATTGAAACGGTAGATAATTAGTAATTAGTCAGTCAGTTCGTCAGTTGCTTAGTTAATTGGATTTTAGGCCATAACTTATGACTGTCTTATTCAATATATATCGGCTCCCATGGACTTCATTCCAGTTGTGGGACACTGGACTGCTTTCTCCACTCCATTGTTTGTCCTTCAGTTTTAAGTGACATCTTTTTTAAATTTCGAGATCTCATGTTTCAAAATTTATACTTTCGGATAAAAAGATCCGTTCAAGTTATAAGTCTTAAAAAAAAACAAAGAAACGAAACAAAAAGAAAAAAGAAGAGAAAATATGAAATGTAGTTTGTTTTGGAGGGGTTGGGCAGGGGGGTCTCAAAACCGCTTTCCTCAGTAAGTCTTATCTTCTATAAGCCATGCGACGGGCTCTTTTTAAGGCTTTTTATACTAGGTACGGTCCATAGGGGGAAGTCTCGGAATTGAAACTCGGTACGCTTCTCGGATCGTTTCCCGGACTTGTGGCTAAGTTCATGTGTAGTGTCTGTTCTTTTCATCCAGTCCAGAATGAAGCCATACATGAGAGACCAGTAATGTAATGGTCTGAGGGCCGTGAGGTTGGCCAAGTGTTGTCCTTCAATGAAGGTAGTAGCTTCTTCGGAAGGCAGTTAAAGTTTTGGTTTCGCCGAACGGCCCTCTGTCAGAGGGTCAGGAGGACTTTAGAAAAAGTAAATTCGGTACTCGTTTATTGAACAACAAAAGCGCAAAGTGTGAGCTAGAATTGGGTGTGATCTAGAGGGTCTTTTTAAGGATAACCAAATTTGTTATGAATTGGAAGACATGATGCAAAATGAGTTTTTTCGTAAATGTATAAATATTTGAAGATTCACATATCGACACAGCTGAAAATCTGTTTTGATAAAACTTGTACAAATCGATATGGAATAAAATGCAATGAATCGCGGTCACGGACTTCCTATACATGGATAGAGCAAACTGCGCGGTACATTGTCGCTACCGTACGTGTGAAAAAAAAAACGCACCAAGATGGCCGTCTGCTATGGTTTTGTATGAAAGCTTGGACTTGCTCAAGTATGTCCCATATTTGGCAAGAAAGTTGAAATATTTTTGAAATATGTCAAGGAAAAGTCAAAATCACTTCACCTATTGCAAGAATATAATATTGGTTCCCATTCAAGTTTAACTTTTGTAAAAAAAATATTACAGAGTCGTCCTCAAATCAGACGATTCATAGCTCCACGGCTTCCATCTTGGTGCACCTTTTTGTCCCAGCCGTCGGCGAAAATCTACGGATAGGATGTACATGTTACATGCTCTGTCCATGTATATAAGTCCGTGATCACGGTCAATAGGCAATTTAACAATTCAAATCATGTACCGTATATTATGTGAAGAATGTGAACCTCATGTTTTTATGATTGATGTAAGTTTCCTGTAAAATACTCCCTTGTGAAATGTACCTCTACAGATACCGAAAGAGAACTTTTCGACACAAAAATCCTTTAATAATTTGCCCGTATACTGTTCATTATAGATGTAAAGTTTGAATTGTGACATGTTTGAATGCACGAGAAGCACCTAAAGTTTTGGTGTGAAACAAGTTGCATGCAGATGTTTCACAGAAACACCCTCCATTTTCTGGCAAAAAAAATAGGGATTAAGCATGGAAGCTTCCATTTTACAATGTATGGGTCATCTCCTTCCTCCCCACACACACGTACGGAAAGGAACCAAATATCCCTACCCTAAGCTGAATCGTCCACCCGGTCCATATTGCTGCAAAACATATATAAATTCCGTAAAATTTATTTATAAATTGGCAAGTCTGGATTGGTTTTCAATACCAGATATATTTTACAAACCCCATTGTGAAACACTCCTGTTCACACACCTAGCAACGGAGGACAGCTGAGGGCGTAAACACACTCTGAAAAAACTTTCGCCCCTTCAGTAACTTACATTGCTCTAAGGGCCTTTATGTAGAATTTGTGGATTATCTAATTTTGACCATTTGCCGAGTAATGGGAAGAAACTTTTCAGATTGGAAAAAAGTTGGTTATTTTCAAAACCAACTTGACCTACTTTAACAGTAGTAAACCTTTCCAGTTAGTCGTTATGATGCTTTCAAGATTCATTTTTAATAATAAACCTTGCCTTACAGATTTTCTCCGAAGTTTTGAGTGCGAGAGACAGTACTCTAAGGAAGTTTGGTAACTGACGATAAGTTTATCTTTTTTCTAAATATTTAGAAGAGATAAGAGTGGTCAACCGTGGAACATTCGACTAAATGAATGACTTCCTTTGAAGTAAAATTTTATTTTAGTATGATGGGAAAATCGCAAAAAGTTGAAACCAGCAATTACAATCATCGTTTTTGGCTACGGTGTTTTTTATCCACATTTGTAAGAAATACTAACGTAAATCGGCTTTAGCGGACAACTCTTATTCCTAGAGCAGTCAATATCCTTGACTGTTTACAGATAGAAAAGACTGTACACAGAAGACCAAGGCCTATTGAGAGATATATGCAAGGTGCAGATAGTATTCATATTCCCAGGTTTTGTACAGGGCCCTCGATTTGAGCGTCACTGTAAAGTAATGAGCAGAAGTACCACTTGACCTTGTATAGACGACTGTATGCCACTACTGTTTATCGGTTTTCTTACCGACAATAGCGTGGGCATTCGAGATAACCACGAGTAGTCAGCCTTTGGAAGAGATACATATTAATTTGATAGAAAACACAGATGTTTCACAATTTTGGCTAACCATCAGTTAATAGGTTTCCATAGTCGGCCCGTCTTTTCATTTTGTTTTCTGTTTTGAAGATCAGTATTTCAAATTGTTTAACAGTACTTCAGTTTTTGGCTAGAATGAATACTGTATTGACGAGCGCAAGATATCTCTTATGCCAGGGAAACATAGGTTATTACACTGCTAAAAATGCCTGTAAAATTACAGTAACAAAAACGAAGAAATGCGTGTGAATCCCGGCTACAAATGCAGCAAGGATTCTAATGTATTTCTTTGTTTTTATCTGTAATTTTACTGGCGTTTCTGGTGGATGTAGAATGCCAAGAGCCACACTCTCAGGATTTCAGTGAAATCCCAGTAACTATAGGGCAACTTACAAATTCTGGGGCTTTGGCATTAAACTTCGTAACATGTGCCCTAAGGGACAGGAAACTCTAAGAATTTATGCCATTTTCAACAGCAAATGGCCGTGAACCGAATGAGGGTTGATAAAGGGCTGAAGACGAAGTATTGGTGATAAGATGGATATCGGGGATCTTCAAACTCTCTTAAATCAATAAATTTTAAAATTAGTCTAACAGAGTTAAAATAAATCTAAAAGAATGGAATTAGTGACCAATCAAACGTCAGATTGGTCACTTCCACTCTTTTAGATTTAAACTCAATTATTTTAAATCTTACGATTTAAGAGAGAAACATTTTTAAAACCATTTATTTATGTTCGAAATTTCCCTAAACCTCCCTAATGTTGTACAAAATCCAATGACAATGCTTCTGTCAGTTCTCTTATTCTAGTGTTTCGCTTTGTCTCGAGGTTAGAGCATCGACCCAACTTGAGGTCGGAAGGTCGGGAGTTCGAGTCCTGGACGGGTCGTACCGAAGAGTTAAAAATGAGCCTACGGCCATTGTGCGTAGGCTGGAAAGCAAGCCAGTGAGCCACAACTGGAAAAGGGTGACCGACTCGATATGAACCAATTGGTTGGAAACTGGACGGTAAAACGCCAACAAACTAACTAACTTACTTCACATGTAACTCTCAAGTTCAATAGCACGCCTTCTTTTGCAAAGTTTCCTCGTCTAGTCTCTGGGCAAGAACCAATTGTGTATACTGGACTAATCATGAGTCGATCACTCAACAAACTTCATAACCATAGAAATATGAAAACATCTATAAAAATCAATGAAACTTGACAGTATTTCATAACATGTCTTCCTTTTTGTGCTATATTTTGGTGTTGTTCGGGTGAAGTAATCTGTAGAAAAAGCATCTTGAAATGTAGGTGGTAGTACAAGTAGCTAGGCTTATGAAGTAATCTTGAGTCAACCACTTCACAAAGCAAACAACGAAAAACCCATAAATTACCACGTTTAGGGCGAGTTTTTGTAATTATTATACAGAATAATCGCTTTTCTATCAGATTTTTTTCTTAGAACTTCATTAAAGACATTCTCAACATCGTTTTTAGTAATTTTTAAAAATATCTGGATCAAACTTTTGCTGAAACTTGAAAATCTGGCCATGAATAACATTTGTGCTATAAATATCAAAAATATGATGACAAATAATTGGTTTTGATGTTTTTTGAAGAATATGCATTGCAGGTTATCCTAACATTGCAACCACATTGCTGCTTTGACGTTTAGAAGGCAGTGATCGACTCATGATAGTGATCGACTCATGATAACTTACTATAAGTTAGATGATGTTTTACGGTTCAGTTTCTAACCATTAAGTTTAAGTAGGGCCCGATCGGGGCCCTTTTTCTAGTTGTGGCTCACTTGCTCTTTGGGAGAATCAATAACGGGGCGATAACAATTGCTCCCAAAGGGACCCTATATCACTGGACCTGCCTCCCGGAGTGGATATCAGACTTGAAGGCCTACTCAACCTAAACACTTCCAGCTCTCCTAACCTACCAACTTAGGCCTAAGCCCCTCCCATCGCTGTCTAAAACTCATCCTCATCCAGACACAATGGCAGTTTATTATTGCTTCACGGTGAGTATACAAGACCTCATCGTTCAATCAAAACACTTGTTGCCCAGCCCCCTTTTTAGCATCCTTTGCGTATAATCAGGTAGTATTTCAATGGTATGACTAAAAAGGGGTATGATACACAGCATAGGCAAGCATACGATTTGCATGACAATTTCAAATACAGCGAACGTTTATATAAACTCTCTGTTTTGTTTCCCAAGTATCCCAACGTTTTTCTAATATGAACTTGTTGTGAAAGGCAATAAATGTAGGGAAAATGTTTGTATATATATAAAAATAGATTAACAATACATTTATGAACAAGATTTAAAAATAGCTGTTTGAAGAAACTTGAACGGTGCAGAGGTCAGATGCAAAAAGATCTTCCATGCAGTGAAGGGTCATTGATTGCAGGTGTGCAGAAAGATATAACGAAAAAATCACTTTCACAGATATTTGATCTTTCCTGAACAACCCATGTCCAATGCAAACTAGAAGACCCCACGCAATGGAACTGGCGTCGTCTCTGGCTGCACGCTATACCTATAACCTATACCCTACATTATTAAGCTATCAAAGTACACTGAATCAGTTGAGAAAATTCCGGATAAAATACAGATGCGAAATTATTTTGGGGAATTGTTATCACTTTCAGACTTTTGATCTCACTGGACTATATAGGAAGCTCAACCAGGGAGTTCCTGGTTCAACGGTGAGATATCCTGAAATATATAGAGGACGTCTGTATATAAAAATAATCCTGGAAGTTGTTTTACGACGCTAAGTGAGTCACGAGTGTAGGACCTGTATTACTTATGACTAACAACCTCACTTTGTATCGGTTGCGTAAGTACCGGGGGGAGAGGCTTGGGAATGAAGTCCCATGACTACTTTTCAGCCCCTAGCAGTCCCACTGACGATCGGAGATGAAAACATAAGACATTAGAAATAAAAGTATACACATTGTAGACTCATTCCTGACATGATTTGGGGAGATGCGCACTGTTTAACAAGAAATTTCCTAACTGGTTAACGATAACCCTAATCCCTAACAGCCTAACCTAATCCGTAACGCGAATCGATACCATACAATGGCAACAACCAATCAAGAAATACTTTGTTAAACAGTACGCATTTACCCAATGATTTTGCCACTTTTCTCTATCAATTGGTATGGTCGATGCTAAATTTTAACACATTGACATGCCCAATGCTCAAAAATCGATTTTAAGGTTAAAGAACGAAATGTGTGTGGTATTGTCATATTTATACAGGTAAATAAATCTATATAGTAGTTTCCGAATGCCGAGTTGCTATGCCTGCACTGAATATGTGTACACAAATATATGAAACGTCAAAATCGAAACTCGAGGCCCCCATCTCTTTGTAGTATAAATCGTACGCAGATATGAGACACGGTCCACGGACGAACACTTGGCAAAAACGTGCTCCCCGACACACCTGATTTGTGCTGCATGCAAAATAACGGTAAAAGTAACCACTCATTGCTCTCATTTGGAGAGGTTCAAATTTTGCGGGTTTGCTGGTATCAGTGCTGATATTTTTGGAGGAAACTTTTAGGATCTGTGTTAACTAACTTGTCGAAAAACTGTTACGGTAACCATTTTCCATGTACACTTGCATAATTCAACAAGTTTCGAGAGGGCGAGGAGTCAGTCCCTCCCTTTTAAACCCCATACCCAAGCTGAACCTCCCCTAACAGACAAGTCAGAGGTCAACCCGAATCTTGGCTCATAATCAGTGGGGGATGTCCTATCTCAATCTGGAGAAGCAATCATGCGTAATTGTGTAAAAGGGTCATATGACGAGCCAGTTGCATAGCCACGGAGAGGGGGCATGGGGATATTGCGCCAAGCTCTGGAAATAGACATTATGAAAAATTTCCACCTGATGTCACGTCAAATGATCAAGTAATGCAGGTCAACTGCAGTTCAGTTTTCCTAACTTTTCTTTCATAGAATTTCGAATTCTCTCCAATAAAAGATCCATATTTTCAAATACATGTTAAAAAACAAACTTTCTGGTGCCTAAATTGCATTCCCCAATGCGGTAATGCTTAAACTACGAAACTTCACAAAGTTTCGTAAACTTTTCTTGGCTCTTGAAATAAAATATATCGGAAAATTTGCTATTATTTAAATGAACACCATTTAGTGAAACCGGTCAACTACATTGTTGTCTTCCTTAATTTTCTTTCATGAAATTAAAATTTTCTCTGACATTAGCTCTTGAATTTTCAATGTTTATGTAACAGATCAACAAAGTTCCGAAAACTTTATACATTCCGTCCGAAAGTCTCAATTAGGCCGAGATAACCGCGCAAATAACATCATGTAACAACAACACGGGTCTTATGTCGCCGTGCAATCTCGGATTTGCAAATAGGAAATGCTGATTCTTCAATCATCTCCAAACTTTTCAAATTTCCTTATGAAATCCAAAATTCCCAATTTTATGCAGCACAAACGTCATATTTTGTACTAATTGTTTCAAAAAGGCAAATCTCTGGCGCGCTGAGCGCACCGCAAACTGATATCTCGATACAGTATAGTGTAGTTCGCCCCCCCCCCTCAATAACATCGAAAAATGATGGTGACTGCGCCCCCCCCCCCCCCCCCCCGTGCCACTGTGAAAAGCATGGTGAAATGCTTCATCAATGCACGGTAAGTTTTACATGTTTGACGGTGTAAGTTTTCTCTTCAAAAAGGAAAATTTTTCAAGTACAATTTTTACCGCGATATTACAGCTTTATAAACGCAGTTTTTCGAGATCCGGAAAATATCATTTCATTCATATAATCTGTATCGCTGCAAAAAGTTGTCAGACTGGTTAAATTTCCAGAAACAAAAAAGTTACAAAATTAGTGAGATTTTCGGGTAGCTTATACAATATAGCCTCTCTTCATAATTCTTGTGCACCACTTTGTCCGAACTGGTAGATTATTCAGTTCGGGCAAAAGTTGCAAAAAGTTGTGGGATGTTTTCAATTACTAGATAACACGGACAGGCGGAAGGATGTGCACCCGTGTGAAGTGCCCAGGATTTTGCCCGGAAAAGGCAGTGGTTCATTTTAACTGGTTATATTTTATCATAGTTAGCATTCGTTTATCCTTTAGTAAAGGTTTTTTCAAAGCTCAAAAACGACTGTTAGGATTCTATTCACAGGTTTGGGAAATGCCATCTCTGACCCTCAGAGAGGTTCCGATTCTCTGAACTTTTAAGTACGTTCCATGTTAACTGATGGCGATGCTCCGTTTATGGAAGTGGTCGCGTCAGAAATCCGGCACCCTACAAAAATGTGAGCCCTCCCTCAGCCCCTGCCACGAAGAGAATCCTGGTCCCGCCACTACTTCACATGATTAGCCAACCAATTTACTCTCTTTGTTTCTCTGCTGAAGGCAATTTCAGGTATAGGAAAACCGTATGATATGATCTTGGATGGTAAATACACATTACTTTGATCCGGACATGGGTGGAGCCAGAACCACTCGGTAACATGGTAACGAAGCTTCATCGCTTCACTAAATGTCATCTTCTTTGGAACCAGTAGTCGCCAGAAGCCCCAGTAATACCTGATAATTAATAATATTTTGTAATGAGTGGCGGTGAGTTGATAAAGGCCGCGGTGGAATCGATGAAGCGGTCTGAATCAATGAATTACAGCAACGGGGGGGGGGGGGAGGGGGAGGGTTGAAGTTAAATTCCTGGCTGGGTAAAAAAAAGGTTAGATTTCATATACGAGCAATTTATTTTTCCCCATCTGAACAGCCAAACACGAAACCAAATTTTATCCAAATTGTTGAGTTGGTTGCCATCAGAATTGACGTGCCACATTGTAAGTCTCTTAGTGCCGTTAACGACAGTCTTGCTTCAGTGTCCCATTACTATTACTTATTTCATCACCAAACAAAACCGATAAATCCCTGGACGGAAAGGGGGGGGGGGGTTGTTAGGATACAATCCCGTAACAAGAGCAGCCATTTTGAGGACACATCCTTTCAGGAGTGATCTAAGACTGGAAGGGAGAGTTCCGGGATTACTTTCCCAGAACGCATTGAGTGGAAAACTCAGACATCGAAATAGCATGAAATCTACTCCATAGTTCTCGAATCACACATCTGACGTCAGATTCAATCAGTGGCGGCGGAAGCATAAAAATTTAGGGGGGGGGGACAATCAGTGAACAAGATGAAATGGTAGGACTCGTGAAACGAAACCGCACATCACGAGCGCGTAGCGCGAAGTCCCATTGGCGTGGGTCCAGGGCCCGCCTTAGGGCCCTGGAAGCTCTGAGATTCTACAAGCTCTCTCTTGCAATCTAAGCCGTTTTGGAACATTTTACGGTGAATTCAATGAACAAAAAGTGCGAAATATTTGCGTTCACAGATAGCCTATAGGCTATTTCCTGACCGACGCAGAATTTAACGTAGGCCTACGTATAGACTAGGCCAAAAATGTCCGAGTTCACCTAGCCTAACCTGATTGTCACAGAACGAGTTATAACGCAACGAGATAAGCCTAAGCATGTGACATCAATTACGCCAAATTACATTGGATGAACAAATGTAGTGGAAATAGCCTACTGTAAGTGAATGACTCACCTATGATGAGTGCATAGGCGCGTCGTACAAGAGCATTTCAGTTTGGGGGCAGAGGATTCTCTGCCCGAAAAATGTAATTCTGCCCGAAAGACTATCTAAGCGGAGCGCCACCATTGGTTGGCGCGGAGCGCACAGAAAATTTGGAAAAATCGCAACCCCTCAGACACCCGGAAATGGCCTTTCCCAGGCTTATAAGCAGAATCAAGGCCGTCGATATTTTGAACTTTTTAAAATTTTCACCAAAAATAAGCAAATCTACAAAAAGGTCAGAAAACTCCCAGATGAAATGTACTACTAACCATTGGATGACTACATTAAGCTATAATCATTGGAAAATGAGTTTGCTTGCGCGTTCTACAATCTATTTTACGTCATGTAGCATGAGATTATCATCAATATAATTTTGAAAATTGAAAAACTTCAGAAACCCTCGAAAATCCCAAGGTTTCATATTATAATGATATACCGCACCTGGAAATGTATAAAACATTACATGGTCTTGTATCTTTCCGTGGAAAACTGTAGAACGGAATTAAAAACATGAGTACCGTATGTCTGTGACTGTTGCGACTCTTGCCCGAATTCCAGTTCCACTGAATTGATACAACTGTCCATATGACTCGACCCGAACTCCCGACTATATATAAATGATTTTTCTACTAACACCGTTTGAGAAAAACCCGGCTTGTCACGTTGCTAGATATTTTTACATTAATTCGTGGGCAGACTTACTTGCAGATTTGTTCACACTTAATAGTGCTTAATAGTGAGAAAACAAGCTACGCTGATTTGTTTACCATTGCCCGAAATTCGGTTCCACAGCACTGCAGGTTAAAAAGTTTCGCACAATTTTAAGAGGATCATTTTGAAAAGTGCAAAATCTTCATCTCATTCATATGCTGCCCAAATACCTCTCGACCAAGTATGTTTCATCCTTCTGGTGACTACTGGTGATTGTCATTTAGTGATATGGTGCGTCACAAGATAGCTTTTGATTGATTTTGGGGACTGTATACATCCTCTCTCCCCTTGTAATCTGGCAGTTAAAATGTCCCAGAACTTTTTTTTGCAACTTTTGCCCGAATATTGTGTCATTTCGGGCAAAGGTTTGCACAAGAATATGAAGTGAGGCTGAAGAAAAATTGTTTTTTATATAAGTTGTCTGAATGTGTCGCAAATTTTGGTATCTTTTAGAGTTTTCATGAAAATTGTACCGTGACTACGATGCTTTTTTATTATTTTTTTCGGCCAAGTGTTTGAAGGAATTCGGGCACGCCTAGGAGTTTTCTGTGTAAGTAGAAACAAACCAGGTTTTAAGACTCAAACGGCTGCCCGAATTTTTCCAGATCCCTGCCCGAATTTTAGGTCTTGAGAAAATTTGGGGGGGGGGGGGCAGTCTGCCCCTGATCCCCCCCCCCCTCGTAGGCCTATGGATGAGTGAATACTGATCAACTGATCGTTCACGTGATGGCAATGGCAATGCTTCACTTCTCGCGGAGGGAAAATACTAGTACAGTAAAGGTTCGGTTTCACTGGACAAGTGATATACTACATACACCTGGTTTGCGGACCGGGCGAGGTTGCCAGATTCTTGTAATGATTTGTAGCCAAAAATAGGTAACAGGCGTAGAGCATGGTCGCAGGGGACCGTGACAAGAATCAGCCAAACAATGGCAGATCCTAGGCTTAGTCAATTTCGGCTGCTCTGTTCGGTGGTGGGTTAACTATATTCTCAACTTTAAATTGGTTCAAGGCTCCCAAGTTTCTTTTACTTCTTCTCTGATTTTTTTTTTGGGGGGGGGCGTCCCCTCGCTAAGAAATTTAGGGGGGACGTGTCCCCACGTCCCCCCGCTTCCGCCGCCAGTGGATTCAATAACCGACCAGGATTTTGTTTGGGTCTATTTTACAAAGAAATCAGAAGATTCGCGGTGTACGCTAGACTTGGCCAAGTCTCTCGTGAGTGTTCCCCGGGGAGCTGACAACACCAACTCTACACAACACAGTACAGCATACAGTATTTGCCTTTTTTTCTAATACGCCCTCTGTCGGTCTATAAAGGTATCGCTTCTCAACGAGAGACTTGGGACAATTGGCTTCTATGACGTCATAATTTTTATGTTATTTCTTTACTTTATTCATCCCTCATTAAGATTAATAATATGTAGTAGTTTCTCAATATCTAGTCCAATCAAAGTTGGCAGTCTGTAAATCGTGATATGAATAAACATGTATTAGGTCACATGAACTTGTCATTCATATATCTGGCAGCCAGCAGTGCCAGCAGTCGACAAATGTAGAGCCCCTACCGTACCGATGAAGCGACTATTTTCTTTGCAATAACATCTGAAATTATTCCGAAAGACATTCGCAGGGGCTTAGAAAGAGTCATTATTAATGTATGGGGCACCAAGAAGACGTCGGAGTTTGATTACCGGCAGGATTTAAGAAGTAAATTTATCGATCGACCACCTTTAGCGGTTGAGTTACGCGAAGCGCAGAGAAGGCAATAACGCTTTCAGTATAAGTATATACTACGAGATCTAACAACAACGTTATTTCGTAAACACTGCATAGGCAATGTGTGAGTTAGAAAATATTCTATCAAGTGGGCTGTTCATGTGTGTAACGTTAGTGCTCTGCAATAACAATGAAGTTTGACCGTGTTGGATATGCAAGTGTAGCAGAGGAACTTCACAACTTTATACCTTATGATTAATGAATATGATGAGCTACTGTTCAGCATAGAGGACGGCAAGGGGAACTACTGGAGGTCTGCAAATTGAAGAAGGCATATCCGGGCATGCTGGTATAATTGAGGTAAACTAATGCACTTTGGCTACTATAATTACCAATAATTGCAACCTTGACCCTGGCCTAGACCCTGGCCTAGTCTCCTAGACCCAGGGATGGGATTTGACTGGGGACTGATTTCACAGTCATTCTGCATGTCCCCACCCGGCCGAGAATTGAGTGTGCTAGGATTTCACTCCATCAGTCTGGATCCGAAGGCCGGGGTAATCTGTCAGGTCTTTTTCTGGTGGTATGCATAGTGCCTAGCTGACAGTGGAGACTTGGCAGGGGGTTTACCCTCAATCAATGTATTCCTAACCCAGCGTGGATATGGCCAGGCTCTGTCTGGGGATTTAACAATTTCAAAAATAAAGTTCCCAGGCAAGACCCGACCATTCCCAGGTCTAGGAAGTGTCAGTGTTGCAATTGATAGGTGCATAAATCTTCATATGACATTGCAAGATTATTGCAGCCAGGCCCTTTAAGTTGACAGCTATAGGCACCACAACATACAGGAATTGGGGCATTGGTAGCTGTATATAGGTCAAAATCAATTGGCCCAGACCCATGAATAAGGTAAAAGGCACTTTCTACTTGGTCTTGCTTAATTCAGGTGGCCCCAATTCTACCCAGAGGTTCAATTATATCAATTCTTCAAACTTGCTCACAACTTTGTTCAGGCTTTTACTTAGTCAGAGAGTTGCATGCATACATTTTAGAGGAACCCTGCTGAAGGGACTAGTTTTGCTTCCTAACAAAATAATTGCTTTATACAAGCTAGGTGTAACACTGTGCTACTGCACAAGGGATTGCCAATCCTTCAGAAAACCAGGAAATTAAAGGGACAATCCTCTCACTCCAAACTACACTTCTAGTATAGGGTAACAGAAACTCTCAATTGGCTCAGCTTTTTGATTGACTACTAATTCTAACAATGCAGAGTATCAAAACTTAAAGCACGAACAGTTCTGATAGTGTTTTGATTATACACATTGAGCTTTCTTTATTCCCCCGCCTGAAGCAATAAAATGAGATTGTGTCTGGATGAGGGTGACTTTTAGACAATTGTGGGAAGGGCTTAATTGAGAAGGTTACAGTAGAAGAACTGGTACTGTTTGCGAAAAGAAAATTGGGCCTTAAATTGCCCAGGCACTGAAAGATCACTTGACAAGTTTTATGAAATGTATAACTGCTAATTTTGAGCCCTAGCATAATTTACAATAAATGAGCATTCATGTGTAGGCATACTGCCTATTTTGTAACTTCAGGAACAGCTACAGTACAGTAAATTGCACTGGTTGTACTTTTTATGAATGTGAATATCTGCACAAATATGGTACAACTTGAAGACTGTATAAGATTTTGATACCATAAATTCGAGGTAGCCCAGGCTAAATGTGTGTTGTTTTCTTGTACTGATCTGAGTAAAAAAATTAGGTCATCAGACTACAAGCTAGCGCACTAGTGCTGTAGCACTGCATGTTTCATCGTGCAGTGTTTCCATCAAGTCTCCTTGGTGGAATATTTGCTTCAAGAGTGAATGGTATGAACATTTTAAAGTGTTCTTAATTCTCCTTCATTTTTCTTTTACACAGAACTTGAGCCATTGGAGAAAGTGGGACTATACTGTACATACTGCAAACCCACCATCTTTGGCAGAGTCAGCAGGCAACCAGGCTATGCAGTACATAAAACATTTAACACCAAGCTTAGCACGGTATATGGAGTATATTAGGCATGGAATGTATAGTGTATGTGTTGAAAACCTACAGTATCTTGACTCCAATTTTACATGGAATGAGTGGTTACATGAACTATGTAAATAAAATCTTTGGTGTGGAAAATATTTCATTGCAATTTTTGAAAAAAGAGATAGACTGCACTTGACAATCATCAAATACCAGTACCAGTACAACCAGTTGGTGCAACTGTGGTGTTTAATTAGAGAACAGTCTGAAATTAGCATTGAAATGTCATGATTGGTATATGCACTTGTCCTTCAATAAAGCATTAACTGGTACATATAGAGCTACATTTTAAACAGGGACCTACCAATTAAACATTAAAGAAAATATTTTTCAACTGCTGTAGTAGAAAAACAAGGACTACTGTAGCTGTTCACAGAAGAGATGCTTTCAACAATCAGTATGATTTAGTTAATAGCATGTAGCAGGAATTTTGTTGATTTTTTTATTTTGCTTAATAAAGCAAGCTGCTTCCATGGGTACAATGAGTAAAAATTCTTTATTAATAGAGGTGGTGTGATGTACGGCATGATGATTTCAACAACTGTAGAAGTCTTATAGTAGTACACAGCTTCCTGAGATTGAGAAATTGAGAAATGTTTCCAGTTTTATTGAGCTTATTGAGACCTGCACAGTTTACGTACAAATGCGGTATGATGATAGCAACTCACTGGTTTAAGGAGCATATTTGTGGAGGGTTGGGGGAGAAAGTATAGGGGGAGCTAAGTGCAAATTATGGGATATTTTCTCAGCACCCTTGTATGATGTATACACAGCATGTCCTTACCACTACTAGCCTCTGCAATATTTTTGTGTACTTGGATTTTTTGTGTGTTTGTGGTTAGGGTGATGGAAAAGAATCTGGCAAGTGTTGCACAAAAGTGACTAGTGAAGAGACACTTTATACATTACCATCTGTAACTGAGCATCATTCTGACATGCGTCAGGGTGATCAGTTCGGATTAGCAATAATCCCATCATCACAGGTAAGTTAACTGGAGGATTAAAACTACTGTAATGCATAGCACATGCAGCCTGGTTACAAATCATTGCAGGTAAGTACCTGTAAAACTTGCATTACTACAGTCTAGTTCTACATTCCATGACCTCTTGAGACAGTGTAAACTCAGCCAAAGCCTTACAAGTGGCAGGCTTATGCACATGGTTTCAGGGACAACTTAGTTTTTTAAGGGGTGGGGTGTGGGGGGGGGGTAGAGACCTAGGGCTCCATAAAACTGCAACCAGACAGGCCATGCAGATAGAGTGTTTAATTTAAGTGATGTAAGGTTACAGGTGGGATTTAAAATTATGAATTTCTTCTCTGAGACAAGATATTTTTGTCCTTCATGGTCCTGGGAAGGTAAAGGCCTACCTTCAGGCCTTGATTTTCAGAAAAATTTGTGGTTGTCCTTGGGCAACCAATTCCATATTTTCAGTTGTCCTAAAGAAAATTTGGCTGTCCAAAACATTTTTTGACCAATTACAGCACAAAACAGTAATTGCATTTATGTATAATTGGTCTGGAAGAATGAAATGATAAAATTTTTGCAAGACAAAGGCACTTGAAGTGTGAAACCATGATGGAAAATTTTGCAACGAGTTGATCAGTCAGCATGTACAACATACTTCTTCATTCAGATAAAAGCAAGCTGCTGGAATATAATTCTTCCACCTTTTGGTTGTTCCTATGGAATTTTAGTTGTCCCAGACAATCGCACAACCAAGAAAATCGAGCCGTGCCTCCTACATGATACATAATCTGAAAGATTTGCAAAATAGCCATGTTAATCTCTCTCTTTCTCTCTGAGCTTGGATCACTGTTTCAGTAGTCTTGTCTTATCCTACTTATCATTTTTTGAGATTGGCAGCAATCAGTAAAAGGAGGAATAAAAATTATCAGATTCAAATTAAACACATGTTTATATTGAATTAAGTGTCATACCTAGTTAGTGCTGCTGGCTGTATGAAAGAATCACTGTGGTCAATACTCTACAAGATGGCTTTCTATTTCTACCTTATCACATAGGGTATATTGTTCCCATGTCTCATAAGTCCCACTTTCATATATTCTATCTCGTTTTGGAACCGTCTCAAAAGTCCCATGTCTCACTCACTGCTCCCCAACCAATCAACTCATTGGGGTTATAGGGGTTTGGGTTAGAGATATGGTTATTGGGCATGCACTTAAAAATATGAGGGGAACAATGACACGGGGAACCAATGCATATCACAGGTAACAAAACTACATTAGATGAACAAGGCCACCATGTGGGTAGCTCACAGGTAGGGATATTAATTGGGGTGGGTCCAAAACGAAGACCTCCAAAACGAAGACAGAAGACATGAAAAATCTCTAAAACGAAGACCTCCAAAACGAAGACCGAAGACAGAAGACAGGAAAAAACCTTAAAACGGAGACCTCCAAAACAAAGACCGATAACCAAAGTCTCTCCTAGTAGAGGCACGGGAAGACATCCCATTCCTTTTTAAACACATTGCATAACACCCTGTTGTATATTTCTCTGTTTACTTCCGGGTCTTCGTTTTTCGGTCTTCGCTTTGGAGATTTGCATAATAGGACAATCTCCAAAACGAAGACTACAAAACGAAGACTTTTCTATTGCGTCATCGCCAAAGGCCAAATGTCAAAAACTCATATTCAGCTGACATCTTAGTCATCCTAGAGATTTCATAGCAGCCAAATCGTACCAGATTTCGAACTAAAATACTCCATTTTTCTCAAGATATGAGAAGCACGCATATGTAAACCGAACGGGTAGTATTTGCTACCGTACTTGGAATAAATAAAAAAAAGGGGAAGAATTAGCAGCAAGATGAAAAAATAAATTCAAAACAATAAATTGCAAAAGGGAGAAAACAACAATTGCGTTGATTAATTTTAAAATTGGTAATAACGAATAAGATTTTGTTTGCCACACCCGGAAACTAGACGTCGCATAAACGACACGCGTAATATCACCAAATTACCACTAAATTTAATCACAAACTAGTCAAAATATTTGACTACTATACTAACTAGTTATTTCACAAATCCGTTTTCAAAGTGCCCTCAAAGTCCCATCTCGACGCATTCATCACAGAGTGACGCATATTTCTCTGTTTACTTACGGGTCTTCGTTTTTCCGTCTTCGTTTTGGAGATTTGCATAATAGGGCAATCTCCAAAACGAAGACCACAAAACGAAGACTTTTCGATTGCACCGCTCCTAGAGGTAGAATAATTGCATGCATGCTAGTGGAGGCACGGGAAGCCATCCCCTGCCTTATTAAACACATTGCATAACACCCTGTTGTATATTTCTCTGTTTACTACCGGGTCTTCGTTTTTCCGTCTTCGTTTTGGAGATTTGCATAATAGGACAATCTCCAAAACGAAGACTTTTCTATTGCGTCATCGCCAAAGGCCAAATGTCAAAAACTCATATTCAGCTGACATCTTAGTAATCCTAGAGATTTCATAGCAGCCAAATCGTACCAGATTTCGAACTAAAATACTCCATTTTTCTCAAGATATGAGAAGCCCCCATAGGTCAAACGAACGGGTGGTATTTGCTACCGTACTTGGAGTAAATAAAAAAAGGGGAGAATTAGCAGCAAAGTGGAAAAATTAATTCAAAACAATAAATTGCAAAAGGGAGGAAACAACAATTGCGTTGATTAATTTTAAAATTGGTAATAACAAATAAGATTTTGTTTGCCCACCCCGGAAACTACACGTCGCATAAACGACACGCGTAATATCACCAAATTACCACTAAATTTAATCACAAACTAGTCAAAATATTTGACTACTATACTAACTAGTTATTTCACGAATCCGTTTTCAAAGTGCGCTCGAAGTCCCATCTCGACGCCCTCAGCACAGAGTGACGCATATTTCTCTGTTTACTTACGGGTCTTCGTTTTTCGGTCTTCGTTTTGGAGATTTGCATAATAGGGCAATCTCCAAAACGAAGACCACAAAAGGAAGACTTTTCGATTGCACCGCCCCTAGAGGTAGAATAATTGCATGCATGCTAGTGGAGGCACGGGAAGCCATCTCCTGCCTTATTAAACACATTGCATAACACCCTGTTGTTTATTTCTCTGTTTATTTCCGGGTCTTCGTTTTTCGGTCTTCGTTTTGGAGATTTGCATAATAGGACAATCTCCAAAACGAAGACCACAAAAGGAAGACTTTTCGATTGCACCGCCCCTAGAGGTAGAATAAATGCATGCATGCTAGTGGAGGCACGGGAAGCCATCCCCTGCCTTATTAAACACATTGCATAACACCCTGTTGTATATTTCTCTGTTTACTTCCGGGTCTTCGTTTTTCGGTCTTCGTTTTGGAGATTTGCATAATAGGACAATCTCCAAAACGAAGACCACAAAAGGAAGACTTTTCGATTGCACCGCCCCTAGAGGTAGAATAATTGCATGCATACTAGTGGAGGCAGGGGAAGCCATCCCCTGCCTTATTAAACACATTGCATAACACCCTGTTGTATATTTCTCTGTTTACTTCCGGGTCTTCGTTTTTCGGTCTTCGTTTTGGAGATTTGCATAATAGGACAATCTCCAAAACGAAGACCACAAAAGGAAGACTTTTAGATTGCACCGCTCCTAGAGGTAGAATAATTGCATGCATGCTAGTGGAGGCACGGGAAGCCATCCCCTGCCTTATTAAACACATTGCATAACACCCTGTTGTATATTTCTCTGTTTACTTCCGGGTCTTCGTTTTTCGGTCTTCGTTTTGGAGATTTGCATAATAGGACAATCTCCAAAACGAAGACTACAAAGCGAAGACTTTTCTATTGCGTCATCGCCAAAGGCCAAATGTCAAAAACTCATATTCAGCTGACATCTTAGTCATCCTAGAGATTTCATAGGAGTCAAATCGTACCAGATTTCGAACTAAAATACTCCATTTTTCTCAAGATATGAGAAGCACGCATATTTTAAACGAACGGGTAGTATTTGCTACCGTACTTGGAGTAAATAAAAAAGGGGGGAATTAGCAGCAAGATGAAAAAATAAATTCAAAACAATAAATTGCAAAAGGGAGGAAACAACAATTGCGTTGATTAATTTTAAAATTGGTAATGACGAATAAGATTTTGTTTGCCCACCCCGGAAACTACACGTCGCTTAAACGACACGCGTAATATCACCAAATTACCACTAAATTTAACACAAACTAGTCAAAATATTTGACTACTATACTAACTAGTTATTTCACGAATCCGTTTTCAAAGTGCGCTCGAAGTCCCATCTCGACGCCCTCAGCACAGAGTGACGCATATTTCTCTGTTTACTTCCGGGTCTTCGTTTTTCGGTCTTCGTTTTGGAGATTTGCATATTAGGACAATCTCCAAAACGAAGACTACAAAAGGAAGACTTTTCTATTGCGTCATCGCCAAAGGCCAAGTGTCAAAAACTCATATTCAGCTGACATCTTAGTCATCCTAGAGATTTCATAGCAGCCAAATCGTACCAGATTTCGAACTAAAATACTCCATTTTTCTCAAGATATGAGAAGCACGCATATGTAAAACGAACGGGTAGTATTTGCTTCCGTACTTGGAGTAAATCAAAAACAGGGGAGAAATGGCAGCAAGATGAATAAATAAATTCAAAACAATTAATTGCAAAAGGGAGGGAACAACAATTGCGTTGATTAATTTTAAAACTCGTAATAATAAATAAGATCTTCTTTGCGTACCGTGGAAACTACACGTCGCATAAACGACTCGCGTAATATCACCAAACTCCCACTAAATTTAACCACAAAATTGTCAAAATATTTCACTACTAACTAGTTAGCGCATATGGTTTACTACTTAAGTGGTCAAACTTGACGAATCGGCTCTCAGATTTCGCTCGAATCTCCATCTCGATGCATTCAGCACAGAGTGCCAAGCAACGACTCGCTAAATAGCGAATGATACTTCCTTGTATGCCATTCAATAATCGAGCTCGGTAGTTGGTCGTAAATCTCAACTAACTTCTTCTGCATGTTCTTCCTCCAATTTTTGCTCTGCTTCTTCAATTTTTACCTTTCCATTGCTTTTTAATGGAATAAATGAAACTTTTTTCTAGGTCTTGAAGGAGAAAGGTTGAAAGTAAAATCAAAGTACATTATTTGGTAAAATCACATTGTGCACAAATCAGTGTTTTGCGCTATAGAGCCTGACATCTTAAGTAGTTTAATAGACGCTTTTTATTGCAGATTTGAATGATTTACTTGAATTTCTTTACGTTGCAGAGCTCAGTTCGCTTTAAAAATTTTCTTTGATTTGTTATTTGAGGTTCGCTATTTTTACCTCCTTAATCTTGAATACTTCATTATATTCCACGATTTTCAAAGGAATTTTGTCCTGGGAATCCTTTGCCTCTGGATGCTACCACTCCAGTTGGTTCCTTTAACCGAGCTATGGATCCCACGACAGCACCCAAACTTTAAGAGAAAAACGTTCTTGTGTCATTGTTATTTTAAGATTTAAAGCTTTCTCTTTGATCCCCGTCCATCCATCCGTTTTGCTCTGAACCTTTATGAAATCATAATTTTGGCATTACCAAACCAGCAACTTATTGACGATAATTTTACCACATTATAGGCATTTGAAATGTCTATCTCCTCAGAGCTTCCGGGGGCTACTCCCCTGTTTCGTGCGATCATTGCCGCTACCCGGCAATAACTTCCTTCTTTCCGCAAAATACGACCCCCCCTCCTCTTTAAAAATTTCTGGTGACGCCCATGATTTTACTAAGAAGTTACAATCAACGTGTGCCTGACTATTTCCCCATGACTATATTCCTGGAGGGGATGGGGGAGTTGTTAGTGTGTGATTTGTCATGGAAGTGATATTACATTCAAAATGAGTCCCGGATTTATAGCAGTTGTTATTTTTCGCTTTGCATCTCATGGGTATTATCAATGTAATGATGGAAGAATTTTTTTTATTTCAGCAATTTAAATTTACATCTCATTAAACTTGTTTTCTGCTTGATTATTTGCTGACAAGACCTTGTTTTCTTTGTAATAGTGAACACGAAAAGTGCGAGATTGTTTTAAAGCAAGAGCAAGGGTATTTTAGAGCAGGTAAAAGTTTGCTTGTCTGGTCACAAATATAAGCTTTTAGGGAAGCACATAGGTCGTTTTTTTGCTCTGAGCACGTTGTGCTTCTTTAATTGGTGGTATGTATTAAGTGTTGATTGTAATTCAGTAGATATGCTGAAATGAGAAGATCGTTTTTTAGGATCACCGAGTATTTTGCAAGGCTCAAAATTAAATCTTGAAATTCCAAAAAATGTTAAAAGGTACTGAAATCAGAAATGCCCTTTGTAAAGATATCACCTTCTTAAAATAAAGATTAGGTATAAATAAGATTTTGCACGTCGGTGATCTAGTTTTGGAGATCAAATTATCAGGCTTTCTGTCATTTCTATAATATCTAGCAAGGAATCACAGTGACCAATTGACTCTAGTTTAACTGATATATGATGTGATTTACGTAGTTGCCTTCAATATTTTATCGACTTCTCAAACATGAAAAACGAATTCTGAAGGCTGAGAACACGGTAAATGATTGTATGGAAATTTTTACGCAATTGTTTTTTTTCCACGAAATAAATGGGGATTCAGCATTATGATAAATGCACCAGCATTTTGGACGCGCGAGGAGCGCATGATAATTTGTGGGTGGAAGATTTTACATACACATAATGGTGGGAAACCCCGAAACCAAATTGGGATCCTGCGCCAATGTTTGCGAAGCAATTGAATTTGAACAGTTGAAAAGTTTTTTTCTCCGTAATGTATTGGTAGTGTTACGACACTAAACCTGGAAAACAGTGTTCATACTTGAGGAATTTTTTTTTCATACACAGCTATTTTCACGACAATTTCTCAGATATGTACATTACAGTTCAAAAGATTATTCACTTACATGCATTACTAAGAAAAGAGCTTGAATTACATGGAACTTAATGCACTTTTATGCCTTTTGGTAAAAACAACTACCACATTTACACCATACACCCACTCCATTTTCAGGAAATTTGAATCGCAATACTGAAGTCTCATCTTTTACCAAAATTACCCGAAACTGTTGTTTAACGTGTACAAAGTATATATCTGCTGCTGTGAGAAGAAAGCTCATGTTTGTATTTTTAGTAACAAGCAGAAATAAAAGTTTCAAATAACAGAAGTGACCCCTGTTTTGTAATTGCTTTTCAATATTTTGTCTACAGTTATAAATTAACGTAAATTTCAGAAACGATGAAATGGAAACACGAAGGTTCGGACCCTGTTAAATAATACATACTTTTATATGTGCGTTGGGCAGAGATACAGTTTCGCTCACTTCCTGCGTCATGAGTATGAATATTCTGTGTAGTCAACAAATATTAATTTTGTGTCTTCGTTTTAGTGAGGAAAGGAGGTCACATTAGATACGGCATGTCGTCCATCTACCAATGGCGCAATCGGAAAGCTCTGTGTTGTTGTTTTTGTTGTGGATATTGCCAGATGAGGCAAATCAAATATCGAGAAACGATGACCGGGAAATAAAAAAAAAAGAAATATTCATCAGACTGTCCTGCAATGTTATAGATATACCGGTTTGTTAAGGTGCTACAAATTCCTTTCCCCATGATATTGCACTCGACAGTAATAACGTTATAGAACTTTTCCTGGTTGATGATTTCTACGGGTAACTCATTGGGTATGGTATGCAAAAAAAAAAAAAAGATATGGCATATTGCAGAAGTAAGAATTTCCTTTGTTAATCATTATGTTATCATATAACTCCTAACTACTTGTCGAAAACTTCACCAATTTGTGACCGAAGAGGTATTTTTCAACTTCCACAATAGTCCCTTTAAAGGTCGTGAAAACGAAGAAGTTCAAGTTGGATATTTGATGTGAAAAACATTACAATCCAAAAGAGGGGCCTCGATTGCCATCAGAATCCTTAAAAAATGGACCATTTGACAGGGTAATTTGTGATTTGTGCTTAATCATGCATTTGCACTTAATCATGTATAAGCATACAGGAGCTAAATACGGATAACGCAATTGAAAAGTCTTCGTTTTGTGGTCTTCGTTTTGGAGATTGCCCTATTATGCAAATCTCCAAAACGAAGACGGAAAAACGAAGACCCGTAAGTAAACAGAGAAATATGCGTCACTCTGTGATGAATGCGTCGAGATGGGACTTTGAGGGCACTTTGAAAACGGATTTGTGAAATAACTAGTTAGTATAGTAGTCAAATATTTTGACTAGTTTGTGATTAAATTTAGTGGTAATTTGGTGATATTACGCGTGTCGTTTATGCGACGTCTAGTTTCCGGGTGTGGCAAACAAAATCTTATTCGTTATTACCAATTTTAAAATTAATCAACGCAATTGTTGTTTTCTCCCTTTTGCAATTTATTGTTTTGAATTTATTTTTTCATCTTGCTGCTAATTCTCCCCCTTTTTTTTTATTTATTCCAAGTACGGTAGCAAATACCACCCGTTCGTTTGACCTATGGGGGCTTCTCATATCTTGAGAAAAATGGAGTATTTTAGTTCGAAATCTGGTACGATTTGGCTGCTATGAAATCTCTAGGATGACTAAGATGTCAGCTGAATATGAGTTTTTGACATTTGGCCTTTGGCGATGACGCAATAGAAAAGTCTTCGTTTTGGAGATTGTCCTATTATGCAAATCTCCAAAACGAAGACCGAAAAACGAAGACCCGGAAGTAAACAGAGAAATATACAACAGGGTGTTATGCAATGTGTTTAATAAGGCAGGGGATGGCTTCACCTGCCTCCACTAGCATGCATGCAATTATTCTACCTCTAGGGGCGGTGAAATCGAAAAGTCTTCGTTTTGTGGTCTTCGTTTTGGAGATTGTCCTTTTATGCAAATCTCCAAAACGAAGACCGAAAAACGAAGACCCGGAAGTAAACAGAGAAATATATAACAGGGTGTTATGCAATGTGTTTAATAAGGCAGGGGATGGCTTCACCTGCCTCCACTAGCATGCATGCATTTATTCTACCTCTAGGGGCGGTGCAATCGAAAAGTCTTCCTTTTGTGGTCTTCGTTTTGGAGATTGTCCTTTTATGCAAATCTCCAAAACGAAGACCGAAAAACGAAGACCCGGAAGTAAACAGAGAAATATACAACAGGGTGTTATGCAATGTGTTTAATAAGGCAGGGGATGGCTTCCCGTGCCTCCACTAGCATGCATGCAATTATTCTACCTCTAGGGGCGGTGCAATCGAAAAGTCTTCCTTTTGTGGTCTTCGTTTTGGAGATTGTCCTATTATGCAAATCTCCAAAACGAAGACCGAAAAACGAAGACCCGGAAGTAAACAGAGAAATAAACAACAGGGTGTTATGCAATGTGTTTAATAAGGCAGGGGATGGCTTCCCCTGCCTCCACTAGTATGCATGCAATTATTCTACCTCTAGGGGCGGTGCAATCGAAAAGTCTTCCTTTTGTCGTCTTCGTTTTGGAGATTGTCCTATTATGCAAATCTCCAAAACGAAGACCGAAAAACGAAGACCCTTAAGTAAACAGAGAAATATGCGTCACTCTGTGCTGAGGGCGTCGAGATGGGACTTCGAGCGCACTTTGAAAACGGATTCGTGAAATAACTAGTTAGTATAGTAGTCAAATATTTTGACTAGTTTGTGATTAAATTTAGTGGTAATTTGGTGATATTACGCGTGTCGTTTATGCGACGTGTAGTTTCCGGGGTGGGCAAACAAAATCTTATTTGTTATTACCAATTTTAAAATTAATCAACGCAATTGTTGTTTCCTCCCTTTTGCAATTTATTGCTTTGAATTAATTTTTTCATCTTGCTGCTAATTCTCCCCTTTTTTTTATTTACTCCAAGTACGGTAGCAAATACTACCCGTTCGTTTGACATATGCGTGCTTCTCATATCTTGAGAAAAATGGAGTATTTTAGTTCGAAATCTGGTACGATTTGGCTGCTATGAAATCTCTAGGATGACTAAGATGTCAGTTGAATATGAGTTTTTGACATTTGGCCTTTGGCGATGACGCAATAGAAAAGTCTTCGTTTTGTAGTCTTCGTTTTGGAGATTGTCCTATTATGCAAATCTCCAAAACGAAGACCGAAAAACGAAGACCCGTAAGTAAACAGAGAAATATGCGTCACTCTGTGATGAATGCGTCGAGATGGTACTTTGAGCGCACTTTGAAAACGGATTTGTGAAATAACTAGTTAGTATAGTAGTCAAATATTTTGACTAGTTTGTGATTAAATTTAGTGGTAATTTGGTGATATTACGCGTGTCGTTTATGCGACGTGTAGTTTCCGGGGTGGGCAAACAAAATCTTATTCGTTATTCCCTATTTTAAAATTAATCAACGCAATTGTTGTTTCCTCCCTTTTGCAATTTATTGTTTTGAATTAATTTTTTCATCTTGCTGCTAATTCTCCCCTTTTTTTTTATTTACTCCAAGTACGGTAGCAAATACCACCCGTTCGTTTGACCTATGGGGGCTTCTCATATCTTGAGAAAAATGGAGTATTTTAGTTCGAAATCTGGTACGATTTGGCTGCTATGAAATCTCTAGGATGACTTAGATGTCAGCTGAATATGAGTTTTTGACATTTGGCCTTTGGCGATGACGCAATAGAAAAGTCTTCGTTTTGTAGTCTTCGTTTTGGAGATTGTCCTATTATGCAAATCTCCAAAACGAAGACCGAAAAACGAAGACCCTTAAGTAAACAGAGAAATATGCGTCACTCTGTGATGAATGCGTCGAGATGGTACTTTGAGCGCACTTTGAAAACGGATTTGTGAAATAACTAGTTAGTATAGTAGTCAAATATTTTGACTAGTTTGTGATTAAATTTAGTGGTAATTTGGTGATATTACGCGTGTCGTTTATGCGACGTGTAGTTTCCGGGGTGGGCAAACAAAATCTTATTCGTTATTCCCTATTTTAAAATTAATCAACGCAATTGTTGTTTCCTCCCTTTTGCAATTTATTGTTTTGAATTAATTTTTTCATCTTGCTGCTAATTCTCCCCTTTTTTTTTATTTACTCCAAGTACGGTAGCAAATACCACCCGTTCGTTTGACCTATGGGGGCTTCTCATATCTTGAGAAAAATGGAGTATTTTAGTTCGAAATCTGGTACGATTTGGCTGCTATGAAATCTCTAGGATGACTTAGATGTCAGCTGAATATGAGTTTTTGACATTTGGCCTTTGGCGATGACGCAATAGAAAAGTCTTCGTTTTGTAGTCTTCGTTTTGGAGATTGTCCTATTATGCAAATCTCCAAAACGATGACCGAAAAACGAAGACCCGTAAGCAAACAGAGAAATATGCGTCACTCTGTGTTGAGGGCGTCGAGATGGGACTTCGAGCGCACTTTGAAAACGGATTCGTGAAATAACTAGTTAGTATAGTAGTCAAATATTTTGACTAGTTTGTGATTAAATTTAGTGGTAATTTGGTGATATTACGCGTGTCGTTTATGCGACGTGTAGTTTCCGGGGTGGGCAAACAAAATCTTATTTGTTATTACCAATTTTAAAATTAATCAACGCAATTGTTGTTTCCTCCCTTTTGCAATTTATTGCTTTGAATTAATTTTTTCATCTTGCTGCTAATTCTCCCCTTTTTTTTATTTACTCCAAGTACGGTAGCAAATACCACCCGTTCGTTTGACCTATGGGGGCTTCTCATATCTTGAGAAAAATGGAGTATTTTAGTTCGAAATCTGGTACGATTTGGCTGCTATGAAATCTCTAGGATGACTTAGATGTCAGCTGAATATGAGTTTTTGACATTTGGCCTTTGGCGATGACGCAATAGAAAAGTCTTCGTTTTGTAGTCTTCGTTTTGGAGATTGTCCTATTATGCAAATCTCCAAAACGAAGACCGAAAAACGAAGACCCGGAAGTAAACAGAGAAATATACAACAGGGTGTTATGCAATGTGTTTAATAAGGCAGGTTATGGCTTCCCGTGCCTCCACTAGCATGCATGCATTTATTCTACCTCTAGGGGCGGTGCAATCGAAAATTCTTCCTTTTGTGGTCTTCGTTTTGGAGATTGTCCTATTATGCAAATCTCCAAAACGAAGACCGAAAAACGAAGACCCGGAGGTAAACAGAGAAATATACAACAGGGTGTTATGCAATGTGTTTAATAAGGCAGGGGATGGCTTCCCGTGCCTCCACTAGCATGCATGCATTTATTCTACCTCTAGGGGCGGTGCAATCGAAAATTCTTCCTTTTGTGGTCTTCGTTTTGGAGATTGTCCTATTATGCAAATCTCCAAAACGAAGACCGAAAAACGAAGACCCTTAAGTAAACAGAGAAATATGCGTCACTCTGTGATGAATGCGTCGAGATGGTACTTTGAGCGCACTTTGAAAACGGATTTGTGAAATAACTAGTTAGTATAGTAGTCAAATATTTTGACTAGTTTGTGATTAAATTTAGTGGTAATTTGGTGATATTACGCGTGTCGTTTATGCGACGTGTAGTTTCCGGGGTGGGCAAACAAAATCTTATTCGTTATTCCCTATTTTAAAATTAATCAACGCAATTGTTGTTTCCTCCCTTTTGCAATTTATTGTTTTGAATTAATTTTTTCATCTTGCTGCTAATTCTCCCCTTTTTTTTTATTTACTCCAAGTACGGTAGCAAATACCACCCGTTCGTTTGACCTATGGGGGCTTCTCATATCTTGAGAAAAATGGAGTATTTTAGTTCGAAATCTGGTACGATTTGGCTGCTATGAAATCTCTAGGATGACTTAGATGTCAGCTGAATATGAGTTTTTGACATTTGGCCTTTGGCGATGACGCAATAGAAAAGTCTTCGTTTTGTAGTCTTCGTTTTGGAGATTGTCCTATTATGCAAATCTCCAAAACGAAGACCGAAAAACGAAGACCCGGAAGTAAACAGAGAAATATACAACAGGGTGTTATGCAATGTGTTTAAAAAGGAATGGGATGTCTTCCCGTGCCTCTACTAGGAGAGACTTTGGTTATCGGTCTTTGTTTTGGAGGTCTCCGTTTTAAAGTTTTTTCCTGTCTTCTGTCTTCGGTCTTCGTTTTGGAGGTCTTCGTTTTAGAGATTTTTCATGTCTTCTGTCTTCGGTCTTCGTTTTGGAGGTCTTCGTTTTGGACCCACCCTATTAATTGGGCAGCTGACCCATATTCTCCCCACGTATCAGTTGTTTGCCCCAGAGCTCTCTCATATCAGTGAAGTGGGCTATCATATAAAGGCCACTTATTAATCCCAGGTGAAATTGGCCCACATGAAAGAGTTAACGCCCATTGGTGCAGCTGCAGAGGAGCCAACCTGGGCATGCATTATTTGTCCCCCTTCCCAAGATTTTGGCCTGTGTCCCTCCCCAACTTAGGTCAGTTAAGAATTGAGTAAACAGAAAAAAATAAATAATATACCTCTCCAGATCTAATTTTTCATACTGAGATATATCCTTGCAAGCTTTTGGGTTTTCGCCCCCTGGACATGCCTACCTCCAGCCTGAATGGGAATGAATGCTTTGGGATCTGTATTCTGTTTGCAGCTGCGTCCAAAATTTTTGCCCCCAACATTATCCTGTGCCCTTTATTTGTCCCCACCCCATCCAGTTTTGACAGTCTTGCACCACCGCTGCCAGTGCATGGCATAGCCCCGGGGGGGGGGGTCAGAAAAACACCTAAAATAGCGATTTTTTCACCCTATTCTTCCCTCATTTAGTGCCCCATGACACCAACCCCCTCCCCCGATGACACAATCCTGGCTATGCGCCTGACTGCTACTACAGTAGTATCAAGGATGGGGGGGCCACTGATGGGGAAGTAAAGAGATGAGACTAAAGACATATCCCCTTAGCTTCATCCATCAAATAACGGCATATTCTTCTCCTACCCATTTGACTTATCTGTCTGTAATCTCGTAATCTCAGTTGGGTACTTTTTTGGATTCAGACGGTTTCGTTCGTTGCAATACTGTTCATTTTTTGTGGGCTACAACCTGACAATAACAGTAGGCCTACAATGATTAGTGTCTGTAGTCAATTCGCATAATTGCTTCAAGTACTAATTCAATGTGTTACGTCGCTGTAAACTCCGATTTCGTGCCCGCAGGATAGATAGAATTGTCACATTTATTGTATCACTTATTTTACATCATGCGAATTTCCCATTTTAGAAGTATTCCACTATGGTACGGGCTCAAAAACATCACGTTTTCTGCTACGCCTCAATGGAAGACGATACTTCTTTTCAAGGTTATAAAGAGCGATCGTATTTTCGTTTTACCATGAGAGATATCAACTTAATAACTCCTTATACACTTAAATATTTGTGAAAGGATCATTTAGGGTAGTTTTAAATATTTAATTATCATGGGTATGATCAGGGTCTTTAATATTATTCACTCACGTTTCTATACAAACCTTCAATTGGGCGATACTAAAGTTTATGTTTGAGAATGCTGATTGGTTGGTAGTGCTGATACAGTTTAAAGATGAATAATAAATAGCCTCATTAGTATGACGTCATAGAAACCAATTGTCCCAAGTCTCTCGTTGAGAAACGATTGAATTAATAGACCGATAGAGGGCGTATTAGATAAAAGGAAAATACGATGTTATCTGCTATGCTGCAGCAGGTGGATTTTGAAGAGAAAGTTGTCAGCTCCCCGCGGAACACTCACGAGAGACTTGGCCAAGTCTAGGTGTACGCAGGACAATGATGGAACTATTACGTTTGACGGGAACCAACGCAACAGTTAGCTTGCACAACGGTAAAGTTGCCTGAAAATTGGTGCAGCTGTAAATTTTCATGAGCTTGACGAGGGCAACAAAGAAAAAAAAAAAGATTTGGTATGTTTTATTTCAGTCGGGAAATTGAAAACATTTGGGATTTTTTAGTGAGAATGGGAATGTTTGAGGTACGGGTGTTTTATAAAGGGACCCTGAAATCAGGGTGTTTCTTTACCAAAGATTTGATTTCTTTCCTCAAATTGAGCCCATTGATCGCAGTCATCTTTTAAAGGCAGTCATTCGTCATCCTAAACTACAGTTTCAGTATGCATATATCAAAACTCTCAATTGGTACAGCTCTTTGATTGGCATCACATTCAAACAATGCATCACAGCTAAATTACACAGCATGGACACTGAGAGCGTCTTGATTACACATTATGGACTTGTATGGCCACTGGGACAAGCCATGTAGCAATAAACTAGGATTGTTTCTGGATTAAGATGAGTTTTAGATAAATGTGGGAGGGGCTAGAAGTAAGTAGGTTGGGAGAATTGGAACTGTTTGGGATAAAAAAGCAAAGTCGGCTAGTGAACTGGTCCACCCGAAGATGCTTCAGTCCGGAGCGCAATCGACTTCGTCGGCTGGGCAACCGATTTTAGTGGCAAGCCTATGCCAAGTGGGAGGAAAGCCGAAGTATCCGGAGAAAAACCCGCGTACATCGAGCGGGACTTGAACCCATGCACATGTGAGACACATTGGTACACAGCAGCAGTCCCGTTCGATGTACGTGGGTTTTTCTCCGGGTACTCCGGCTTTCCTCCCACTTGGCATAGGCTTACCACTAAAATCGGTTGCCCAGCCGACGAGTCGATTGTTTGGGATGTTGAAAATATGCCTTTAATACTTCATCCTAACCAATAACGTTACCGTAGTTAGTCAGTTAGATGAGGTTTAACGACACACCAACGAGAACGTGTTATGTAGTGTCATCAAGTGAAAAAACAAACAAGTAACAAAGAAATGGAAAAAGGAAGAACGGATCCAATTCAATTAGTAAAGTCTACAAACTAAGCAAGCGAGTCATTTCAAAAATTCTTGTAAAGGTAACTTTAAAGCCCGGGATGAGAGAAGGGTCTTTTTGCTCAAATAAGAAGGACTGCTGGTTTGGCACGGTGTACTACTTCTGACGGATATGGGACTACTCAGAGCAGTCTAAAAAATGCGCCTACGGTTACAACACAACCGCAGGGGATGCAGTATGGCAGGTGCGTAGCCAGAATTGTGTCATGGGGAGGGTTTTGGTGGCTACGTCACTGCAGTCTGGTCACTTATCATAATGAGGTAAATAGGAATTGGTAAGATAAATATGGCCGATGCGAGCCATAGTCAAAGCTAAATCGTCTCGCCACTTTCTGGGGATTGCATTTCTCACGGTCCAGACCCTTGATTTCCCTTGGTACAATTTGTTCTCGGGAAAGAATCCCACAATTCCTGTCCCTTTGATTTTATGTAGCCGTTCAAGATCTTAGGACGAAAATCAGTGAAAATAAACCAATTCGGAAACCTCAGATAGTCCAAGTCCAAGTCTCTCGTGTGCATGACAACCACTACCTCTACAAAATCCAGTACTTCAGGATTTCAGCACAGTACAGCATACCGTTTTGCTTTTTTCTAATGTGCCCTCTATAGGTCTATCAATCGCTTCTCAAAGAGAGAAGCGATGCAATGAATAGACCTACAGAGGGCGTAGACAAAAGGAAAATATGATATGCTGCACTGTGCTGACAGCCAGCCTGACAGGCTGAAGGAGGGGATTTTGTTGAGAAAGTTGTCAGCTCCCCGGAACAATCACGAGACTAGACTTGACCAAGTCTAAGTTCATGACGGCTTCGGAATGTCAAAATGGCCGGGGGGGGGGAGGGGGGAAAATTAAGGGCAATGGAAAATGTTGGGCGGGAAACATTTTCGGGCCGAGCCCGAAACCGATTCCTTCCGACGGAAGCCCTACTTGGCCTTGAACACTTCCTGCCTTTTTTGCATAACATGTTTCATAGAGAAGGCTAAATTAATTTCATCACCCTACTAGTATATGACAGAAAGGGTACTATCACATATTGGCACAAGATGAAGTAGCTTTCAGAACAACGACGGAAATACACAGACTGTAATTTGAGTAGTACAACAATGACATCACAAATTATTGCAAAATGTACCGTTTTGAATTGAGTGAATGAACTTCAGTATTTTACATGTCAGCTCAGAAATGTTCTATAAAGATGGGAGTTGGACTATTTGAATTTATTTGTCATACTCTGTTATATATGTCTTTGAAATTTTACACGTGAGGTACACTTCAAAAAGATGATCAAAATACACCTCACGAAATAAAAGTGCATTACATAGATGTGTGCAGGTTCCTATAAACTATTGAAAACTTTGATTATACTCTGGTGCATGTTTTACGCATAGCAATGAAATATTGTGTCGTCTAACAGACTCGGAATAGAACCGACATTTTGTTTTCATAATGTAGTTCATTGGCCGACTTACGAAATCATGGTTCAATTTTGGTCATGTTCTCAACGATTTCCTTATTACTCTCCTTCAACCCACATCTTCAAACGAAAATTTAGTTGAATTTATCGTTCTTATTGTCATGTAGTATGGTGCACTCTCCATGACCTTTAGCAGACGCCATCTTGTTGTTTACGAGCAACTCGCCCTTCCCTTTGTTCTAGATTCCCAGGGCCCTTCCTGTTTCCCGTAACGTGTTACCAGTGGACGTGACATATCACATTGCCGTAGCTCCACGTGCACGCTGTAACCCATATTTTCGAGGTGTGGCCAATTTCCCCCTTTGCAGCCTCCTCATTGGTCATTTATATCATAATAATTATTCATATGGTGCGTCATAACTTTTGACCAATCAGGGGACTGCATGTGTTCAGAGCTCGCACGATTCACAAGACTGACCGAGCCTGCGAGCTGGACACACCCGTACTCGTGCCGTAGACGCAGAGGGATACACATATCTTAGGATTCGTATTAGGCTGGCAGAATAATTAATTCAACTTAATCATCTTTTTGTGGAACTAAAATCATCAAATAAATATTTTAAAATCAACTGAACTCTCCTATCTTTTTTCCGCCTGGAACTCGATCCCGTACCACGCAATATCCAACATGGTGGAGGAGCGGACTCGCCGACAACTTACCTAACATGGCGAAGGAGCGGGCCTTCAATATTAGGCCCCTAATCTAATTAAGGAGCGAACTTCCATATTTATCTAGCCTAATTAAGGAGCGGCTGACTTTCATACCGATTGAAGAGCGGACATTTCCACCTGTTTTGTAGAATTCCAGACGAGACGTCCCCCTGTTCATCTCTGTTTTTACACTGTTCGCATATCCCTTCCGCTGGACAGCAGTGCTACAATTCTCCTGTACGTTTGTGGATCACTCCAGACTTAATGCAGTTTCCCTGGATTGGAATTTGACTATCTTTTGGACAGGTGTTGTTTTCGATCTTGGCGATATCGTCATCTTCGTAGCCGTTTACGCGTTCGGATGGTTGGTTTCTCTAACAGTCATTACATTTTTTGGAACCTCACGTCAGCCCACACAGCCTGATGCAGTCATCGATCAGCAGTCTTCGGTAGACAGGTTTACTTTTGGGAGCGACAACGCCTACTTCAGCTCACAGCCAAAGACGGACGCTACCCAGAGGATTGTTATTGTTTATAATTAACAGGTGAGTGCGAGACAACCCCCCCCCCCCACCAAGTATGTTTACTTCTATCTGCACGGCATAGGCTAGGCTAGGCCTCGATCACTTAGTAACATGTCCGTATTTCAAATTTCATGTTATCATATGTGATTCCCTAATATGTGTGCATTTTTGTATGATTTTATCGAAGTCTGCATTTTATGCCATTGTTGATTCATGAGCTTTACCGTTGGGCCTAACTTAGGCTTGTCTACTCAGTCATTATTGTTTTAATAGCCATGCATAGATTGACAGTTGGGACCTAGCCTAACCGCTGGTATTTATTTAGAATACCTGTTGTCATGGCGAATCTGCGTAGTACAGACTTCCTCCCAAGCCGTTCTGAGGGCGATAAAATTAATGCAGATTTGGCAAGAGCACATTTTCTAGCCTTTTCACATTATCTAGAGGCACACAATTTGCATAATCCTGCCGATAACGCCCAATTTCAGACCGTACGTTCGCTTTTCAAACGTACTCCTCAAGGTACTGCACGTATTTGGATCGAGGGCAAGGTTTTTCCAGATCTTCCAAATTTAAGAGCCTCTTTTCTTGCCCGATTTAGTGAATCTTCCTCACATCATGCCTTAAGCAGACAATTTTCAGAACTCAAATATATTGAGGGCAATACTGCAGAACAATTTTTAGCCTCGATAAGAAAATTAGCTTTACTTCTGGGCTATACTGAACTTCAGGTGCGTGATAAATTTTTAGCCGCTCTTCCTAGCGATTGCCAATCTGCCGTGTTAATGTCGACAGACCAAAATGTAGACATAAATTTACGCACTTGTGCAAAAAGCTCAGATCTATTTAGATTTGAAGAAGTCCTCTTCTTCTAGCCCCGCTTCTTCTACTAAAGTGGCTAGTATTCATGACACGGCCTTGTCTACACAGACAGACAATGTGTTGACTAATGCAAGCATTACAGAATTGTGTAACAAAAGAGACGGTCTGCTATAAAATAATCGCTCTCGTACTTCCGATAGGCAGGCAAATAATCAATCCCCTCGTCAGCGTTACAATTCTAGAGATAGCAGAAGACAGGGTCTTCCTCGTACGCCACAACCACGGGCGCATTTTCACCAAAGTAGGCCTAGACTTGGATTTCAGGGGCTGTGTTTCTATTGTAATGTCCCAGGTCACAAGGCCGCAAATTGTTTCCTGCGTCAGGAACATTTAAGGGCGCAGCACGGCCCTCATTTTCACTCTTATCAGCCTACTGACAGGCACATGACCAATGCAGTTCCGTCTGCACCCATGCAATACCCAAAATTTTCAATAGGGGATGTCGGTGAGTGTACTCCTCACAGGCATTCCGGAAAAGAGGACGTGCAAAATTTCAATGCAACTAATGTTAGTAACACCGCTTTATACCTAGGGAATGAGCCCGAAGCAACTATTCAATTAGATCGCAAAAATTTTGTAAAGGCACAATTAACAGACGGAAAGAATATTTTATTGTTGTTTGACTCTGGTGCCACAAGGTCTATTTTATCTGCCTCTACTGTCAAGAATTCACGTTACTTATCGTCTCTCAAGCCATGTAAAATTAAGTCATTGTCTTTTCGCTTGGGAAATGGTCAATTTTTGGTTGCTCATGAGACTTTGACATTCGTTGTAAATATTCAGGGTCATAGCATTCAGTTAAATGCTTTCATCACTGATAACCTCACAGGCATAGACCTAATTTTAGGAACATACCGTAAAACAACTCAATGGAGTTCTAGATTTTTCAAACAATTCCTTTAAGATTAAGCCAGGTGTGCAACGTTCTCGTCCTACGAGTAAAGTTGTTATTTACCCAGGTCAGTGTAAATATATTAATTTGCAAAGTCGTGTGCCATCTTGCTTACGTAACACTGACGTAGTTCTTCAGCCTGCTGCATTTATTGCACACATGTGCCCTACTTCAATGATGGTAAAACTGCATAAAGGTAGGACTAGATTCATGTTGAAAAATAACGGTACATGCCCATTTGTTGTGTCACCTAGCCAAACTGTAGCTTCTTTTGACTTGTCTGATATTGTGTCAGTAACTCATGAACTTCATGAGGATTGTCATCGTAAATGGTTAGAAGAACGGCAGTTCTTTAGGCAGTCTTTAGAGCATGTTAATTCTACAACATCGCAATTTTCAGGTGATAATTCCAGTGAATATTCGCAACGTGACCATATACGGCGTTATAACTTGCAACATTACCCACATTTGAGTTCAAATGATCCCTTAGCTTCACTCACAGAGTCTGAAATCATTAGGCAACAGGTCTCTTTACAGGAGAGTGTTTTAGATCCAAATGAACGGGACGAATTTTACCAAATGTTGGATAAAAATAAGGAAGTCTTCTCCTTATATGGTGAACTCTCCAGTTGCCCGAACTTTGAGGCAGATATAACGTTAACCAATAACGAGCCTTTTTTCATTAGGCCATATAAATTATCTCCCGATGATAAACTTATTGTCTCAAGAGAACTAGATAAATTGGTAGATCTTGGAATCTTGGCAGTTGGTAACCAGTCTTATACGCCTCCAGTTTTCTTAATTCCAAAAAGGGCACCAATGAGAAACGTGTGGTAACTGACTTCCGTTTTTTGAATAGCAGGATTCAGAGAATTAACCACCCCTTCCCACTCTTGAACGAGACGTTACGCACAATTGATAACTCTGATGCCACAATTTTGAGTGTTTTAGATTTGAAATCTGCCTTCTTCTGTATTCCTTTGAGCAAAAATGCTCAGAAGTACACAGGCATTGCATCTTATAGTGGAGGTCGACATTATTTTTATAAGCGTCTGCCACAGGGACTGAATCTTAGCCCGAGTATCTTTAGCGCTAACATGACTGAAGTACTTTTACAGGTACCAAATTCCGATCAGTTTTGTATTTCTATGCATGACGACATTATTGTTTACAGCAAAGACAAGTCGTCTCATTCCAAACACTTGTTAGCAATTTTTAAAGCTTTGATAGCTAATGGTTTGAAGATTTCATCATGCAAGTGTAGTTTATTTCGTTCATCCGTTACCTATATGGGACATATCATAGCTGTTCATAATGACAGAAAGGCTACAATTCAGCCACTAACTAATAGATGTAATGCGATTCGCAACACGCCAGTCCCACACAATGCAAAGGCAGCACGCCGATTTGTAGGTGCAGTAAACTATGTATCAAGCTTTTTTCCTCGAATACAGGAACATTTAAGACCTATTCACAAATTAAGTAGGCAGAACCGTTACTTTCAGTGGACAGAGGAACATCAGAAAGCATTTGACACAATTCGTAATTTAATGTGTAGTCCACCAGTTCTTCATATGCCTAAAAGAGAAGGTCGTTTAACTCTTTATAGTGACACATCAAGGATTGCCACTGGTTCGTACCTAACTCAGACTGTTGATGGGAAAGAATATCTTTTAGGTTACTACTCTAAGGTTTTACCAGAAGCTTGTGCTCGATATAGTGTAACAGAGTTAGAATTATTTGGTTTGCTCATTAATATTAATGGGTTTGTTCACCTTCTCAAAAATGTCGAATTTGACGCATATGTGGATCATGCTGCACTTGTTGAAATTCTCACATCAAAACGTGAGCCCCCTACCTCACGACTCAAAAATTTGTTGTTTAATTTGTCACAATTTTCATTCAAGGTTGGCTATAAGAAGGGTTCTGAACTTGCATTAGCAGATTACCTCTCTAGAGCGCCTCAGAATGGTGACTCTGAAATCGATAGGATACTTCCCCTTGCATTTTCTGCGATCTCAGAATTCCTGGAAAATGACTCTGAAGATCACGCTCTTCCAGTTTTGACTAGAGCTAGAGCTAAAGCTTTAGGTGTTCGGGTACCAGATTTGTTCCCTGGGAGGAAAACTTCTCCACCCCGTGCAGCCACGAGTGGGAATGTGCATACTCCTGCACAGAGCAGTGATACGTCACAGCAGCAAAACACTCCAACCCCACCGCCCCCACCTGCTTTTCGTGGTAATTCAGCCCCCAACAGGTGACCCCCCTCTCTGTACAGCAACCGCTTCTCCCGGCGCCGCCTCTCTTACATCATCATCCTATACCTGTACCATCACAAGGTCCAAAGGTGAGCACACCAAAAGCCCAGCCAGAGCCACGTCTGGTAGATTTGCCACAAGAACGCCACAGGGCACCCCTGATGACTTGCTTTCGTCGAGTAAACCCCTCCTTGCCGATGTGAAGAATTTTCGGACTTCACACATACCGCATCAAAGAGATATACAACGTGTCATGCACAAAATTCAAAGAAAAATCATTCGAAATTACGATTTACCGTTTGATGCAAAGCAATTGCAAATGCAACAGGCAACGTGTCCCTTCTTTAAGCCAATCTACGATTTTTTGGCGTATGATATTTTGCCACAAGATGTTAAGTCTGCTCGTACTATTCGTACCCGAGCTGAACAATATATTATGTGTGATGGTCTTTTGTTTAGGTTGACTTTGCATGCTAAGCACAAGTCTAGAGTGGTACTGCAATTAGCTATTCCTGACACAATGATAGAAAAAATTCTTTCGAAATATCATGATGATCTTCTCAGTTGTCATCAAGGTGTTATGAGAACGTATCTCACCATAAGACAACACTTCTTTATGAGAAACATGTTTCAAGTTGTCAGCAATTATGTTAAAGCTTGCTTTAAATGTCAACAATTTAAACCTAAGCAGGATAAAATCAGACAATTTCATGCAAGAGTACCAGATTCATATTGTCCTTTTGATAAGATTAGTTTGGATTTCAAAACCATGCCTACATCCAATGCAGGGTATAAACATTTAATGGTTGCATGTGACGAAATTACCAGATTTGTTATTTGTGTTCCTTTAAAAACACTTGATGCTCCAACCATTTGTGAGGCGATCTTACAAAAAATTGTTACTCTTTTTGGTCCTCCTTCTACGCTTATAACAGATGCGGCTAGGTCTCTCACTGGGAAATTAATGGAATTATTGTGTTCTGCACTAAATATAGACAGAAAAGTCATCAGTGTCTGTAATCATGGTAGCCTCCAAGTTGAAAGGCATATACAGACACTTTCCAATTTCTTAAAGGTCAACCTTAACCAATTTGGCACTGATTGGGTGCGATATATTCCTACTACGACCTATGCGTACAACGCATTTTCCTCCCCCCATTTGGGTGACCACAGCCCTTTTGAGTTAGTCTATGGTCGCAAACCACGTGATCTCACTAATTTGACCTTTAACCCCATGGAAGGTCTTTCTCACTCGTGTGCTTTTTAAGTGCATCAAAACGGGTACTGAGAAACAAAGGGATAGGAACTCAAACCAGACCGGACAAAAACACAAAGGCAAAGGCTATTTATAGAACCTTAACATTTACCAAGAAACAAAAATTTGTGTAGCTATATACAAAGCTATTTACATATTTAATCACACATGGTTACAGGTTAACTACCACCCGCCCCGCCCTCACCGAAATAATTGGCCCCCAACGCCTGCCGAACGTCGACCTCGGCAGACGAAGGAAGTCTGCCTCAACCTTCAGTTTAATCTCCGTCCTCACCGATAGTGCTTTTTACGTATATAGGAACGGGCACGGAGAACCAATAACACAACTCAGACCAGACGGGACAAAACATAACTTGAACTATGTACAGAATTCATACCATTACGGACGCAAAGAAAGATTTTGTGACGATAATTTACAAAACCCACCCCAACCCAGGACTATTTACAAACTCACCTATTTACACATTACTACCAAACAAAGAGAAAATGTGTACAAAACGACCCCTGAGGAAACACAGGATTAATTACAAATTAACTATCACCCGCCCCGCCCGCACCGAAACAATTGGTCCCCAACGTCTGCCGAACGTGGACCCCGGCAAACGAACAAAGTCGGCCTCGACCCTCAGTTTGATTTCCGTCTTTACCGACGCCAACACGACGCCGGCAGGCCTCCCTTCACCCCTAAAAACAATATTACATCGGTCTCTCCAAACAGCCAGCTTAATGGAGGCCGAAACAAAGGTGAGTATGCCACGAATACTTGCATTGCATGGTGGTGGTGGTGGCGATAGACCATACAATGCATAGTCCTGGCTGACCGCCCAAGTGTTGCAAAGCGTTAGCCGGTCAGCCAGGACTTGAAACCACTCCCAGAGGAGGGCCACAAAACCACAATGCCAAAACACATGGGGCACACTCTCCCACTTTGTACACCCAGCGCGGGGGCATATGCCATCTCCAAGACGCCACCGAAGGCGCTTGAGATTGGTTACAATGGCATCATGTGCAATTCGCCACAGCAAGTCCCGCCGGCGGTAGTCTAGTGACTTGCTGTGCACTACGGTCCACACTTCCGGCTGTAAGGCATAATCGCTTGGATGGACCTGGTCCGCCAAGTCATCAAAAATGTCCCGGTACAGGTCCCCCGCGCTGGACTGCGAAACCTCCCCTACAGTTGACATCATACGGAGAGTATCCCTCAGGTGACAATATGTCTTTGAGGGTCTCCCTCTGTGGGGCATACTATTACCAAACAGGGACGGAAAGAACCCACGCAATGACAATCCCCCCCCCCAATAACGGACAAAGTACGCAAAGGGCATCTCACTGTCAACAGCACTAAACACACACTTTGCCAGGAGAAAACGGAGCTTTGATGGAAATTGCACAAGGCCTAGGCCCCCATGTCTAAGTTCCTGGTACACAACCTTTCTTCTGACCAGCTCCGTTTTCCCTGACCATAAGAACTTAAATACGGCCCTCTCAAGTCGCACAAGGGCACCCACTGGAGCAACCAGAACAGTGCCCGGGTACCACAAGAGAGGGTAAATGAAACGATTAATAACTGTTACTTTCCCCGTTAGACTAATGTAACGCTCCCCATAGTCTGTCATCCTAGCTTCCGCCAGGTCCACCTTTTCGTTCCAGGTAAGTGACTCGGGTGAGCCGTAACCAAACCATATACCATTGATTTTCATGGCATCGTCAACCCTAGATGCCACGAAGGGCAGTTGTTTCCACCGCCACTTACCCAGACGGAGTCCCTTTGTCTTGGCGGGGTTCAGTCTGGCACCAGTCGCTCTTTGAAAGGTAGACAGGATGTCAGACAGGGCCCCGAAGGAAGCTAGGTCAGAGACTACACACGTGACATCATCAGCATACTGCAGGCACTTGACTGTGGCCCCACCAGGAATATGAAAAGGTCGAAACAAAGGGTCTTCATGGAGGGCTCTCGCAAGCGATTCACTAAACAATACATAGAGTAAAGGTGACAGGGGGCATCCCTGCCGTACCCCACGTTGTACTCTAAAGGGGTCAGACGGTATGCCATTGACAATAACACGACTGTATACATTATTATACAATAAAGCAATCCATTTAACAAAGAAAGAGTTCAGACAAAACTTCTTTAAGACTTTAAAAAGGAATCCGTGATCAACCATGTCAAAGGCCTTCTCCTGATCGAGGGAGATAAGCGCACATGGAAGATCACGGTCCATAACATACTCTACTAAGTCCCGCACCAACCAGAGGTTCTGCTGAATACTGTGTCCCCGCACCGCACACGTCTGAAAGGGTCCTACAAGATCCGGCATGACAGTACCCAGCCGGTTGCAAAGGGCTTTCGCCAGGATCTTGTAGTCCACATTTAACAACGTTATTGGTCGCTTGTTTTTCGGTTCAAGGGGGTCTCCAGACTTGGGTAACAAAGTTATTACACCTGTGCGCTGCGAGGGGCTTAACGAACCAGCAAGGAAGGCAGAGGTAAATACATCCCGGAGATCATGTCCAACGGTACCCCAAAAGCGTTTGTAGAATTCTACCGGGATACCGTCCGACCCTGGCGACTTTCCGTCCTTCATTTTCGTCACCGCCTTCCAGAGCTCGTCGACAGTCAAGGGGGAACCAAGTTCATTGTTCTGCTCTGTAGAGGGGAACTTATCAATATTATCTAAAAGGGACTTTTGAAGGACCCCATCGACATCTGCCTGGGTGTAAAGCTGTTTATAGAAGTTCTGATACACTTCGACAATGTCGAGGGGGTCCTTCTGTACCGCACCGTGGACGTCACGGACTGCTCTAATACGGCGATCAATGGCATACTTTGTGACGTCTTGGTAAAATTTGATGGTTGGCTTTTCCTCCGCCTCCACGCAGTGTACGCGAGCACGAACACGGGCCCCATGCAACTTCTGATCAAGGTGCTGCTGGATGGCATGGAGTGCGGAGGAGTCCCCGTTCCTATCCCTAACGCAGAGCGAGAGGAACTCTTCCCTTCTTCGACGAGCTCTTGCTACACAATACTCAACTGTAAACTGTTTTATGCGAGACTTAACTTCATCCCACCATTCTAAACCCGTTGAAAAGGCCGGCCTCATTGTTCGCCACCCTTCGTACCTGGCTTTCAGTTGTTCTTTATATTCAGCCTGCGTTAAGATATCTGTATTCATTTTCCAGAATCCCCTCCCTGAAGGCCATGACTCAGGGGGTTGGAAGGAGACAGTAACTGCATCATGATCCGAAACTGGACATGCCACAACTTCACAATCACTCGGAGACAAGGCCAAGGGAGAGTACACCCGGTCCAACCTTGACGCGTCCGTGCCATCAGGGCGGTGCCAAGTGAACACGGACAAACCGGGATGTTGCACTCTCCAAATGTCAACCATGTCGTGATTCTTTGTAAACATGTCCAGTTCCGCCATGCCAACGCTACAGCCCGAAGACACACAAGAGGACTTACGGTCGAGCTGTACGTCAGGGACACAGTTAAAATCTCCAGCCAGGATACAAGGGGCACTGCCAGGAACGAAGGATGGCAGGGTCATGAAAAAGTTCCTTCTATCTGAAGGCCGATTGGGTGCGTAAACGTTACACAGAAAGAAGCTTCCAAATGGGTGCTTTATTGTTACGCACACCAACCGACCCTCGTGATCAGAATCAACTTTTCCGACCAGGGTGGACCACCTAGGCGAAAGTAAAATAACTGAACCACAAGACGTCGGGGAACCAAAGGAAGCATACAAACCCCCACCCCATTCGAAGGACCAGGTGTGGACATCATCCTCATTTACAATATGGGTCTCCTGGAGAAAAACGAAGTCCACACCCAGTGATTTACAAAACTGAAATATTCTGGATCGCTTCCGATTGTCCCTCAAGCCATTAACATTTAGGGTCAAGAGGGACAGGTGATCGGCCATGATAGGGCATTGGCTACGTGTTTACCTGGGACTTGGCCTTTTTGCTCTGCGGATTCTTGGGTATTGGCTCCGCATTGCCCCCACAGTCTGACACCTCACCTGAGGCCGACCTCTTCAGTGGGGATTCTGGCACAGATCCCCCACACAAGTCAAACCAGCCCTCCCCCGATGGTGGATCCTTTGGAGGAGGCTCAGAGGCAGGCTCTCCATCATCTGACATCTCATTAATAGAATCAGAATCGGGGGAGAGGTGGAGGTCCTCCACAACTGTTGTCACATCAGCCTCCATGGGGGTTAATTGGGATGATGGTGGAGAGTCTGTCTTGGGAGATCCAGTACCCGCCTCACGTTGTTTGGAGGCGAGGAAATCTTGTTCCACTTCATTGGCTGCCTCCTCCAATTCCTGGGTGGAATATTCCGGTCCCGGCTGCGATGCCTCCGGTACCTGCCCCACACCTGCACCGGCACGGGCAGAGTACGATGTGGGACACGCACCAGATACATGCCCATCCTCCCTGCAAATATTACACCGCACCTCGTTGGGGCAATCTGCCCTGTCGTGCTCCAGCAACAGGCACCTGCCGCAACGTTTGTTGGGACACGACTTGGCCTCGTGACCCTCTTTAGAGCACTTAAAACACGTGCGGGGCTGCCCAAAATACCTTATGTGGGCCTTGGAACCCCCAATAAACAGGAAGGATGGGATGTCCCTCTCCAGTTCCATACGGAACTGCCTCTTGCCATTAAGAATGCCTTTCAATTCACCTTCAGTGTAAACACACATTCGCATGTCTGAGACAGTTCCGTACTGGCCCAGAACCCTCGCAGCCAGGCGCTGCTCGACCTCGAAGTTCAGGTACAGCACCGTCACTACCATAGAGCGATCATATGGAGTGACAGTGAGTCCCTCTCCCCCCTTCAAGCAAGACACGCCTTTCACACGGGCGGCATCAGACCTGAACTTAAGGTCGTACGTGTTGCGGGCAGCAAGTGCCTGCAACATTTCAATTTCTTTAATGTCCACACCTCTATTCTTTAACAACGAAAACACTTGCGGGGGAGGAACACTCGCCCCTGACCGAAACTCTAACTTTACAATCGTGCTATCCCGACCTCCGGGCATAGCAGCGAATGGTTGTGGCGCAAGGCCACACAGCGACAATAGCAAAAACTTCAGCACCCAAACTCAAAACTTATGTAGAGGGGAAACGTAACGGAACTCAACACAATAGCACAAGGATAGACTGGGCGTGCTTGAAAACGAGCACGACCAAGTACCTGTTCCTAAAGGAGACCACACCCGACACTACAAATAGTACGACAGCAATATAGTATAGCACAGTACAACAAGGCACAGAGCAATTCAATGCAATGATCGACGAGAGCTCGCGTAAACACGTCCGCTCTCGACGAAGACCAGAACTGAACTCACTTTCTCACTCGTACAGTGAGTATGTTGATCTTTTGAAGAAAAGGTTTGATCACTTGTCGCAAACGATGCTAACACTTCAAAGGCATAATCAGGATAAGCAAAATTCTAAGATCACGAATAAGCTTGAAAAGAGCCCCATCTATTCAGTGGGACAGCTCGTTTACTTGTATAAGCCAACGAGCTCGTCACTTACTGCCAATTCTCGTAAGATTGTTGCAGAATGGGTTGGACCGCTTGTCATACACGAAATTCTTGATCGCACTCACTACCTTCTGCAGACATTACAAGGTGATGTTTTGCAAGACGTATTTAACTTTAACAGGCTCAAACCATGTTTTGTACGAGCATCAAATCACAGTAAAACCATTACAAGTGTTGACAAACTTAAAGCAGCATGCAATGAAAATGTGCATATGAGTGTAAATGACGATTCTCATCATATTCGATTCCAAGATGAAACAGGCAATGTTTTGCCTTCCGTCACAAGCAAAGATATTTTTGCCATTTATCATGCAGATCCCATTGATGTCTCCCTGTGCCTGCACCACGTTAAGCCCAATCATAATTTAGCTGCTATAGTGCCTTTAAATGACCACCAAATAAAGTTACAATTTCGACGTCTTGCACATGCTCCTCATAGCACGATGGAAGTTTGCCGTGCACGTTTTCATGGAGGAAATTTACAAATTTTGCTGAGTATGCGATTTATGGGAACACTCCCTGATGCTCAGCCCTATAAATTTTGGTGGAATGCTCATCAATATGCGGACACCACTGACATTTTAGATCACTTATTAGATGCACGTGTCCCAATCACAGGCGGTCCTCATAAGTTTGTTCAGCGATTGTTTCAGTAACAGGAAGGCATCAATGCGACATTCACTTTTCCACGTATGTTTTGCTTAATCATACAATCTTCCTTGCATATTGTTTTTATCATAATTTCGTGGCCCATTTTGCCCAGTTGTATACATCTCTGAAATGCATTGATAATCTAGAAGAAACGTTATGCATTTTACGAAAGTTTATTGCATCTTGTGGTGATAATTTCACTATACTTTGAAATGTGAGCAAATATTCACTGTCAATCAAATATGTAAGACAGGAGTGGTATGTCATTGTGGATTCGTCAGAGCGTTTACCCAGTTTACTAGAATCTACCTGGAACATTAGCAACACTGGTCTTCACACAGAAAATGCTTATCACAAATTAAATGAACTTTTGTTGAACCTGACAGTGTTTCCCTGCTTGCTCACAGTCGTAACGAGTTGTATTACCTTAATCTATCAGTTTGAGTCTAGTTACACATCTTTTTTCAACAAGAGAATGTTTTCACATTTTAATGTTGTTTGTAACTCCTAAGCTTAACATTTTAATAACTTAAACGTATCCTTGCAGTCAGATGTACAATGTTTCAAGTTATTGCGTAGGTAGAATTTTCTGGTTTACGCCTCACCAGATATTATAATTCTGAGTACACCTACATATTCTTGTTTCAGTTGGCACTGCTCAATTTAATCTCTTCTTAAGCGTAGTGAAGTAGCCCTACGTCTACTTTCGGAAGTTTACTTATGTTATTCTTTGCTCATGATTTTATTTTAAAGTCGTCATGAGATCTATTCCCCTGACATTTGATGTTCCTCGTGTAAACACGTTGTTCACTTTAAAGAAAATATTTAATTCCAATGTATGATTACGCCGTGCTCATTTTAATTTCATTCTGAGTTTGGGACCCACCTCCCTTCCTTTGTCTCGCACTTACCCATCTCTCTCATCATTTTGTCTTTAATGTTTAATCTACTTGACAAAGAATGCATTTTTTGTAATATCCTCCGGTCGTATTCAATATTGTAATCCTAAGAGTAAAATTTTTCACTGCGTTTCCAAAATTTTAAAAAGACAAAAGGGGATGTCATGTAGTATGGTGCACTCTCCATGACCTTTAGCAGACGCCATCTTGTTGTTTACGAGCAACTCGCCCTTCCCTTTGTTCTAGATTCCCAGGGCCCTTCCTGTTTCCCGTAACGTGTTACCAGTGGACGTGACATATCACATTGCCGTAGGTCCACGTGCACGCTGTAACCCATATATTCGAGGTGTGGCCAATTTCCCCCTTTGCAGCCTCCTCATTGGTAATTTATATCATAATAATTATTCATATGGTGCGTCATAACTTTTGACCAATCAGGGGACTGCATGTGTTCAGAGCTCGCACGATTCACAAGACCGAGCCTGCGAGCTGGACACTCGTGCCGTAGACGCAGAGGGATACACATATCTTAGGATTCGTATTAGGCTGGCAGAATAATTAATTCAACTTAATCATCTTTTTGTGGAACTAAAATCATCAAATAAATATTTTAAAATCAACTGAACTCTCCTATCTTTTTTCCGCCTGGAACTCGATCCCGTACCACGCAATATCCAACAATATGTCTTTTTATAAACACTAGAACACCTAAAAATGTTTTTTCTCGTTTTCACGAACAGCCAATAAATTGTCATGCATGAAGAGACATGCTGTCTTTAAAAAAAAAAAAGAACACTGTACTTTAGAACCACTCTACAAACGATAATTACACAACTGATGTGAGAGTTACCTTTCACCAGGAAGCTGTTCACAACCTGTTTTCACGTAGACTTGGCTAAGCCCTGACGTGAGTGTCGGATGGGAAGCTGACAACTACATCCAGCCTACACAATCCGGCACTATAGAACCAGGGAGGTCCTAACACCTCCCTGATAGAACACACAACATTCCAAAATTTTACTTTTTTAATACGCCCACTATAAGCCAATTAAGTGTATCGCAGGGAAGGAGAAAACTCGGCCAAGTCTTGCTTTTACACAGTCTGAAGAACGTTTACCTGCTTAGCCGGTTGGTTGCTTTCTCCCTAAATTTGATACATACCTGCTATATACATAAAGAACATATACTGCGCTCCGTCCGGTAGATGTACTTTTAAATACGTAGTCATGGATTGGAGATGTATCAACGGCACTTGCTTGTTAGAGCACGCGAACTTGAAGGGAAGATGCAGTCTCCCCAATTTGAATTAGTCTTCATGTTGGCTATCCTGTTATCATGAAACACTATTGAGAATCATGAGGCAATATGTTTCCCTTCAATTGTTAAATAGGAGTAAACTGCTTGGTTTCTTTGAATATGCAATATTTATCTTGAATTGGAAAATCATGAAAGATACTTTATGAAATATCATGACAGACACTTTGAAGAATGAAGAAAATTGTGCACAATTGCATAAATTGCCGTTTCAAAAACAGGTTTGGAAGACTGTTTTTGCCATGGAAATATCAAATATTCATATCAAATGAGATTTGAAGCCTTAAGGGTCAGTGGCGGAGCTGCCATATGGTCGGGGGGGGGGGGGGCGGTCGCCCCCCCCCCCCTGACGGACCAAAATCGTCTGTCGGCGCCCTTTTTAGGTTTTGAACATACTTTATTCTTGCACCATTATTGGCAAAAGACGTAAATTAATAGCGTTGTTTCAAGGTCCAGATAACAAAATGCTCAAACAGCCACCAGATAAGTAACTGGTACTACTGCATTTTGGTCTGATGAAAGGGTCTTCTGTAATATAGGGATGGGTTTTGCCGAAACGTATGCTTTATACGCACTAATAAATGTTGCACTGATGAATGTTGACGCTCACCCTCCCGGCCAATAAAAGATGTTTCAAAGGGCGCAACAATAACTGTAGCGCAAATAGCCCTCTTGTTGTCGGGGATAATAGTCAACATAGACAATAAAAAAGGTTTATAAAGATACCAAAACAGCTTCCAAAATCATTTGAAGAGAAAACTGAGGTTAAAATAAAATAAACTGTTACAATAGTGGTAATGATTAAGGGTTTTAATAAGCAGTTTCCATTTTGCTTTTCTTCAAGTGACCATTCTCATGCAGCTGAGGCTATTTCTGACACTGCACGATAAACCCATGAAAATAATTATTTCTGTACTGTCGTGGTCTCAAAAGCCAGAAAATTGCATCCAATAAGACTAGGTTTAGGCTACTTTTATTTATTATGGATTCGGTATCTAGAGAGCCAAGCAGACCTTTTGTCTAAGCTATTTCTTTCAATGTACCTAATTAGTGGCTATTTCAGAGTAGTCATATGATGTAAATTACGTCAATGAATGTTTCTTCGTGTACTTGTCTTGATTTCCAGATGCCGAAAATATACACCGAACGGTGATTAATTTCCATAACTTTGTCCCCTTGTAAGATTGCTTACTATTTAGCTCTAGCAGGTTTAATCTTAAATCTTCTCAAAGAAGCCCAACATTACATTAAAATTTTAAATCGAGACCCGACAATAACACAAAATGTAATGACCGCCTCAATACTAGAATGTGAAAGAGAGGGATAGAAACATGGGAGTCCGCAGGTAGGGGCAAGGGGGGGCGAACATGCCCTCCCCTGGAAAATAAAAAACCTGAATAAACGAAGAAAACATAAAGAAAAAGACGAAAAAGATTAACATGAACATCTCTTAACAGTTCCCCCAGTGTTTCCCCTATTTATATGCTGTAAATAGACTTTAGAAATGCCATTTCCAGCGATCTGCGAGGCATTTTGGGTCATGGTGGCGCGGAGCTTTCCCACCTAAAAGAATTTTGACCCCAATTTTCTTCTGCGGAGGCCCATGGATAGAAAATATAAACATGTTTTGATAGAAGTCTTCTACCAGGTGCGGAAAATCAAATGGAAAGTCTGAATAGCCGTGGCTTCGATCGCTGAGACTCAAGGTATTTACTCCTTCGAAGCGCCCCTGCAGACCATTTTCGCCCCCTCTGACCGAAATCCCTAGCTCCGCCACTGTTAAGGGTATACACGTAAATATATTTCATTGTGAGAGGGAGTTACATTTTTCATGGCGAGGTTTCCTAACTGTCTACAGTCGTGACAGAATAAGAGCCGGACTAAAAATTGTTGAAGCAGGTGGAGGTACAATACCGCATAGAACATTTTCCATACGTCTATGTATAAAATATACCCAAGGCGTTCCTCACGCCAACACAGCCCAGGTTAACTGTTTGTCAGTTTAAAAACCAACTTAAATAATGTGTTTTGGCTAGACATCCAGTTGGCTGTTTTTAGGATATCCGAATAAAGAAGCTCCCTGGGCCAAACTTCCTACTTTGGTCTTCACTTAAAAGACCAATCCTCTCACCCAAAACTACAAATTTTATAGTGGTTTACCAAAATTCTCGATTGGCTCGGCTCTTTGGTTGATAGCTAATTTAAACAATGCAGAGTACCAAAGCTTATATTACACAGCATGAACTGTTCTGTGATTGTTTTGATTATAAACATTGAATTTTTTTTATACTCATCCTGAAGCAATAAACTGAGATTTTGTCTGGATGAGAATGACTTTCAAACATTCTTGGGAGGGGCTTAAGCAGTGGCTTAGCCACGGGGGGGGGGGGGGGGTCTTGGGGGCCTAGGCCCCCCAGATTTTCTTCAGCCCCCCAGATCTTTTTGCCTCCTGATAAAGTAATTGAGAAAAAATAAAATATTTGAACGGAAATAAAATTTGAAGTATTTCCTTCAAAAACAGTGAATAAATAAAATGTGTAACAATCAAGAAAACATGCATGAATGTCTGTAAAACACATTTTGTGTGCACGTATGAAATCAAGTAATAACTTCAAAATGATTACTTTCACTAAATTAGATACCGTATATAATCTGCACTGTCGTTTATTGCATTACACTTCGAAGATGAAACGAACGATTCGACGGCAAACTCGAATTTGTCTTTGTTAGGTCTTGTTAGGTTAAGACCCTTTCTGCCTTTCGGATGGCTGGTTGATTTACTGAAAACAAGGCAATCATACACTGAAGACCATTCTTTCACGACCATTCCTATACTTTATCACACCCAACATATGCCTTAAAAGCCATGCTCTCTCACCCCAAATTACAGTACCAATTCTCCTAACCTTCTTACTTAAACTCATCCCCAAAATCTCAGTTGATTGCTTCGAGTAGAGTATAGAAAAGCTCAATGTTTTTAAACAAAACACTCTCAGTACAGTTCATACTGTGTGATAAAAGCTTTGTTACTCTGCATTTTTTGAACTAGCTGTCAATCAAGGAGCTGAGCCAATGGAGAATTTCTGGACAGCCCTACCAATTTTGTGGTTTGGGGTGAGAGGACTGGCCCTGTAAGGGTAAGGTACTGCCTTCGCATAATTCTTCCCGTCCATCCCTAACAAGTAAGCATATGTCGTGCCTCACTCCTTCCCATGACAAATGCCACTGTAAAACGATTTTTTTTTTCAACAAGTCCTCTTTTTACTAGTTGGCACTGGCGTCCGGGTGGATTTGTAAAATTGGAACAAGGTCCGGATTTCATGTGTTTCCGGCATGATCCATACTTCTGCTTTGCGGTTTAAATATTTTGAGAGATTAACTCGTAGTCGTAGTATTTTAACTTTGACTACGTAATGTACCGATGACTGAACAAGTATTGCACCATTTTGCATCTAAACACCACTGAAAACCGGAAAACATTGTTTCTTTGGTAGTATGTATGTCACTTGTAAAATCTCTACAAAGACTAAAAATGAGTATTTTGAAAATTGTCATGCTTCCCAAATAGGAAAATCCTGAAACGTAGGCTAAAATCAGTTCAAAGTTTTGCCAAACATAGCACCATTTTGCATCTAGCAAACCTAAAGCATAGCAAGTTTGTCAGAGGGAGACACAACTAATTTTGGTTTTCCTATTGAAGCTGAAATCTATTCAAATATTGCCACATTTGCGATTTACGTTATCCTGAAGTTCACAATTTTTCCCAAGAGAGAGGGAAATACCGGTTCCCTTTAGTCTCATCCCCCAGGCCATGGCACATGGCACAGTTATAAGTAAAACTAAATTATTGGTTTTTAATAATATGAAAGGTGACACTGCACGTTTTACTATAAATTTTAAGAACACCATCATAAGTAGTGAAAATTCTACTAAGTTCTTAGGGGTTACAATTGATAATAAACTTACATGGCAGGATCACATTCGTAACGTTACTAAATCCGTTTCTAAAATCGTCGGTGTTATGAATAGACTAAAACATTATATTCCTAGTTGTTCCTTGTTAACTATTTGTAATGCATTAATTTTACCACACCTTACTTATAGTATTTTATTATGGGGTAATGCCTTGCCAACATATACAGACAAGCTTTTTATTCTTCAAAAGAGGGCTGTACGAACTATATCAAAAGCTTCACCATACACTCATTCTCTTCCACTTTTTCACCATTATAATATTCTAACTCTAAAGGACCACTACAATTACCAGTTAGGCGTTCTTTTGTATAGGCACAACAGCGGTCAACTCCCTCCTGATTTCCATTCCTTTTTCAACCTTAATAGTTGTCATCACAACTATCCAACAAGAAGAAGAGATAATCTTCTCCAGCCATATACTAGGACAATGTTTGCGCACTCTCACGTGAGAAGTAGCGGGGTATCTCTCTGGAACTCTCTTGACATTAGCATAAGAAATGCCCCTAACCTTAATCTATTCAAGAAGTACTTAAAGAAATCCTTCTTGTTATTGTATGTGGATAATTAATTTTACCTGGCAAAAAAAAAAAAAATAAATAAATAAATAAATAATCAAATAAATAAATAATTAAAAATCTGGCTAAAAGTAAGCATCAAACTAGCAGCAATTCTTTGTATACAATCATGTAAATGTTATAGGAGTCATATTCGTATTTATATATTCTAGTTGTGTAAGCAATTAAGAACATCTCAGTTATTAGGGCCATACTAGAAAAGCTTCCAAGCTTCATCTGGTTCCTTTTCTACTGTCTTCATACTCACGTTTCTTGTAAATATTATTACGTATTGTATCATAATAATAATGATAATGATTGTACGTTTGCATGTAGTACAGTTGAAAAAATAAGCAATAAACAATAAACATATCAGAAATGCCCAGATTTTGGGTCCCTAAAAAGTGTATGTATTATCATTTTTCATAGATTGATTTTTTATTCACACTATTCGAAAAGTGGCTGACCTGAGATTCGTATTTCAAGGCTGGGTTTATCCAGCTTAAAACAGGTGGGAATTGCCGTTACCTAGCCCCCCCCCCCCCAAAAAAAAAAAAAAAAAATCAATCCTGGCTACACCACTGGGCTTAAGTAAGAAGATTAGAAGAGTCGGTAATGTTTTGGGGGGCTGAAGTAAGAAGATTAGGGGAATCGGTACTGTTTGGGGTGAGAGAATGTTGCCTTTAAGTATATGGCTCACAAAATGCCTTAGTAGCATGGAATGTTAAATTCTTGGCAGTCAACCTATCATGTTTTATCCATTCCTTGCAAAAGTGTCGTTAAAAATAACGACGTAGTAAGCCTATCAAAAACGAAGGGCCAACTCTGCGCATAGAAGCTGATCATTTTGAAGGTCAGCCTTTAGCATCTCCTGTGTATAGATTGTGAACTTAATCACATGTTGTCTGCGAATTAAAATTTCATTCGGCAGAACAATTTTAAAGGGCAAGAGCAGTGATCTCAGTTCGAATTGGTATATTAGTCTTCTCGATTTCGTAAGTGATTCTTGAGATTGAGAATCACGTGACCACATTTTTCTGGCTAAATGGAGGAATTGATGAAAGTATATCATTGCTCTAACTTGAAATATTTGCAATATTTAAACCTTGAACTTAATGGGAACAGAAGTATAAAGAAGAAATCACTGAGGATTGGCTGTTGTTTCAAAATAAGATTTCCCCTTTAAAATTTACTAACATTCTCAACTCGAAACAGGCATGCACCCATTTTATCTTTGGAAAGCATCAACACAAAAATTTGGGCACAGAAAATTTTAGTATGTGCTTTCAACTAGGTTTGTGTGAGGAGGGCTATTGAACTTTGGTCTAATCTATTTGTTTCGGGCAGATCTCGCTCCTAATAAAACGTAACGACTATAAATCCTGTGCAAACACATATCTGTGGTGTTGTGTGTACTTACAGAATCGTACTGCTTTGTTGCACACACGAGGGACGTATACGGGATGAAGTTATCGGGTTGGTTGGTCTGCTAGCATACGTATACAAATTTTCTCACAGTATAAATGTCTTAATTTTAAGAAATATCAACTGAAGGAGCAATGGATTCGAACAATGCCAAGAAACCTAAACCCAACGCCAGAAGTTTGCTTTTAAATAAAGCCGAGAACGAAAAATTGTTTAGTATTTTAGAATATCGATCGCAGGTAAGTTCACACGAATACATGTAATATTCATTGGTCGGGTGTCATTACATAAGCCTATATGAAAGTTCAAACTAAATAGGACTTCCAAACTTATGTCAGTGAGTTCATATGCAGGTCTCATGCATAACCGGGCCCAGCCTGATGCGGACCGGGCCCAACCTGAGACGTATAAGGGGAGAGTCTTAGACTGAGCAATGTCAAACTTGACTTGGACTATCGGGGTATGTTATCTCCAGTGTCTAAAACTATAGTTTTGAGATCATAAATTAGGCTGTATTCCACTTCCTGTTCTCGGCCTGTTCTGGAACAGAGAATTGTTTTTTACGACTCGATCACGAGCGAACATGTTCGTGAACTGTTCTTACACCCAAATTTTACACCACCTCGCCGGGTTGGTGGTGCAGCGAGAATGAACTGTAAACAAGATGGCGGGGATATCTTCTCACGCAGAGATTGTAAGGAAATGTCAGAAACACGATGGCTGAACTTAAACAGAACATGTATACCACAGGAATAAATCACTAGAACAACAATTTTAAGGATTATTATCACGGGCGTAGTTCAGACGCATGGGGAATACATCCAATAATATTCAACCAAGGGGTAGTCACTGTAATCGTCATCCCCCAATGCTCAGTCCACAAATACTTGTAAAATTGGCTTCGCGCTTCGGGCTAGTCGTGCACGCTTCGCCTACACATCTTCTTGGTTTGTCATAATTCGAACCAACACCCCACCCCACACCCCAACACCAAAAGTTGAAAAGAAATCTACGCCCATAGAGTGACTTTTCACTCTATTGGAGTGAATTTTATAACTTTCACACTTTTAACGAGTGAAATTTCGCTCTTTTTCTAATTAACCTTGTACTAATCTCATAGCAGATGGTTAGACATTTACTTTTTTGCAATAGCACTTCCAATGATAGGTTCATATTCTCTTTTTCTCTTTTCAGAGCTTGGCCTCGGCCATTGTTCAGATATTTTCCTTCGATGGGGACAAAAAATGGACGAAGCTCTGTTGTGGGGTCGGATGTTTTATAAAAGATCACAGACAAAAATCTTACTTCATCAGAGTTTATGACATAACGGTAAATTGTCATCATTGAGCTTTTTCTTCATCCTTTATATCATAATGTAGTTATTCTTATTGAAAATGCCAAAAACATACAAACACATTCAATATGTATATTTTGTAAATAGACATAGCTTTCTGGAACGTTTCAATGAGGTTGTCGACGGGAAGGGTCACATCAAAGTTGAAAAGTGGGTACATTACTGGAAGTGTGTTTTCTTTTCTACTCCCCAAATTATAACAAATTTTTTTCTCCTTTTTAAAATTGTCCTCCATAGTCAGAACTGTCGGGCTTATCCCGTAAAAACGTGGTTGTAGTTGGGGTGGAGGGTGGGGGTATGTATGCGTCATGTGATAAAGGGGTACCGGGAATGGGGGAGGTGAATCTGTTGTGAGTGTGAAACCCTCACAAAAACTCAAATCGACCACCTCAGCTGGGTCAAGTTCTGTCATGAAGAAAGTTGCAATTTCAACTCCGTATGGCCTTAAATTCATAATAAGGGTATGTATAGTTTAGGATTTTTATTGTAAAGAGAAGTTTTTAATAGAAATATGATTGTCTGTTCGGATAGGATAACCTCCACGTTTAAAAACCTAACGAGTTTACACTTACAAAGGGTTTCAATTGGGAAAGGTTTGAAGTGTACGTCAAGTCCAAAAATTCAAAAATATATATCAAAGAATATGAAAAATGAATTCTATGAACTCTAATAGTTCAACTCCCATCTTCATAGGACATTCTTAAGCCTATATATAAAATGATGAAGTTCATTCACGAAGGTGTGATAGCACTCTTACCCTTACAAGGTGATGTTATTAGTTAAGCCCTCCCTGTACAACACGTTATTGCAAACAAACAGGGAGTGTTCGTAGTCATTACAGCATTTTTTTATTTGAAAGGGAAACAAAGCAGGTAATGTGAGTTGTACAACAAGAAAGTCACAAGTCACAAATGATTGCGCAATGGGTTAATTTGTTTTAAGTGAATAAATTTCAGCATTTAATATCTCAACAATGGAATGAGCTTTAGCAATGGGAGTTGAAAGAATAAGATTTATTTTTTAACTTCTGAAACATATAATTTTAAAATTCTAGACTTGAGGTAGACCTTCACTTTAAGAACTACCAATCAACAGATCCTGAAAGGCGATTAATCATCTGTTGTATTCTACATATAGTGTTTCTTCGGGATATGCACTTTTGATTCACCCATTTTTGTCAGGACCTGGGGCCCGTTCCACAAAGAGTTACGCACAATCTTAAGTTTGATTCCCCATACTTAAGTCAACAGTAAATCATACTTAAGATTGTGCGTAACTCTTTGTGGAACGGGCCTCTGTTCTTTCTGAGTGGAAGAAAAACATTTAATCATGTCATATACTAGTTAAGAAAAGGTGAAGTAAGTTGGCAAGAAGGATTGTACAGACGAATCCGGACAGTTATGGTCTGATTTTAGTAGCCATGCTGTAACTGGGGTTGATTAACTTTAGTCCTGAAATTTTCTTGCTTGTCTGTATCATGGATGGTTGTATACTAAGTTTTATTTTGATTCCCTCAATTTCACTGAATATGAGGGTTTGAAGTTCATGTAGACAACTATGTTGCCAAGCAGCCGTGACGTCATTTGTTTGTAAACATGAATAAGTCTATTGTCATATTTTGAAACATCATTATGCTGATGACGTAGTGTCCAATTATCATTTTTTCTTTTCTCGAAAACGTTTCCATCTAGAGATGAATGGAGGCGCCCGCCATATTCTCTTATTGGAATGGCAGAAGTTAAAAATATGTCGGTTTCAAAGGTATGGGGAGGGGGTGATTATCATTCAAGTTAAATCCTATCACCACAAACTACAACAAACTACAATTTTTATAGCAGTTCATAGAAATTCTCAATTGTTACACCCCTCTTATTGACAGCAAGTTCAGAAATTGCAGAGTAATGAAACTCATATTGCACAGCATGTGCTGTACTAAGAGTGTTTTGTTTACATATTGAGAGTCCTGTGTATTCACCCTTGAAGCAATAAATTGAGGTTGTATCCTGGTATCTGTATGAGGATGGATTTTACACGGTTATGGGAGGTGCTTAAAGAGGCTCATTGAGTTGTTATCGATTACTTAATGAGAGTCTCAAAGGGTCATTACCACATAACAATGCTTATAGTTGGCATAACAAGTCAAGTTTCAAGTCCAAAAGTCACAGAAAACGTTAAAATTTTGAATGTAGTGTCCGGACTTGTAACGGTTTTGTACATAATTTGAAAAAGTGTCTGGTCACGAAGTTTTGAAAACAGACTCGAACCGTTAAGTACTCACTCATAAAACAGTTATCTGTATATAGGGTATGGGGATTGTCTAAGATTGATCATTTATCATTGGTATGTGCAGAAAACTTAACAGGTTTGGGAAAAATTTGTTGAATTTCATGAACCAACTCAATGAGCCGCTTTAAGTAAGTAGGTTAGGAAAACTGGAACTGTTTGGGGTGAGAAGATTAGGCCTTTAAAACGTTAAATTTGGAATATAAATGATTTAGCAAACGCCATTCTCTTCCCGTCAGTCTTAAAAACCCTCTGACTGGGAGAGGACTGCAAGGTGTAAAACAATCGTCAATCCCCAACAACGATGTCGAATTCGATCTTAGCAACACAAAACTTTGTAATGTGTAGTTACAGATTTGGACTTTACCACAACAAACATAGTTAAAACATGATAATGGTACGAATTCACTGCAGAGTATGTAAAGATTGGCTTAAAGTTTAGAGCAAGCAACATATTAAAGTTTTACTCACTGAATTTCCTCTTACTTACATTCCATTGACTGTGCTAGTATCAATTCTTTCTTTAACTTCCCAACAGAAGTACGATGTATAATTCATATTAGAAGTTCAACCATACAATTAAACCGTGTAATTCTTCATGATTCTGTAATTTCCCGGCAAGCAACTTTCACAGTGATTCAAAGTTTAAAAGTTTCAATTCAAGCTTAGCTGTATTGATAAAAGACGTTAAGTGTTTACTTCACATAGCATCAGCTACGTAGCCAGGAGTTTAGCACATTCTTGACTGATATGGGGGGGGGGGGGTCCGAGGAAAAGAAGTTTCCCCTCCCCTTTGAGAAATTTTTAAACAATTGAGGGCCCTTTGATTGCAATCCGGATGATGTTTTGTCAGTTTTATCTTTATCATATATTACATTACCGCATCAAAAGATTTTTCCTGTTTGAAATAAGAACAAGTAAAAACAAATCCACAAGAAAGAAAAAAAATCGACCCTGGCAATCGGCCTGGATTCCATCCTTGCGTAGCGTGTCCTGCTTTTAGTTAATACTTGCATTGGATCAATAAACGGATACAGTAGACCTATCTCATAACTAGTCAATAATGTTGTGTACAAACTGAGACGTGCACCTTGCAGTTGAGCTGTACATGACTCATAATTTTACATCTATAATATTTTTGTTGACTTCATATTTAAATCCTCCTTGGGATACTTTTCAAAAGGGGTTAACAGTTTTATCGTTGTGTACTTAGTGGGTTTCACACTTTCGGGACTATCCCTAACTGATGCAAAGCCTTTGGTCCTTACTTCGGGGAGTTGATCTACGGTAAAGCCTGATACGGATTTTTAGACCACTTCCTTTTTCTCTTGTTCATTACTTCGGTCATTTAATGAAACTTATTTGTTCTTTCTTGGGTTTCATGTGGGAAAATGAAAAAATAAAAATAAAAAACCAAAACAAATAAATGGTACGAAACGAAATGTTAGCTCCGTGCTCAGAGTTTCTAGGAATTGAAAGGCTAAAGTCCATACATGTTTGTCAAAGACGGAAATGTTTGAAGCATGAATTATACATGAAGTAAAGATATACACGTGATTTGACTCGTTGATGTGGGAAACTTATGAATATTAATTTTACACCTTATCAAAGGTGCTCATCAAAGAGATGCTACGGAAGCAGATAAGGCTCGTAATTCTGTTTCCTGGCATCTATCAGTACGGTAACAGATAGCACTTTGATCTTTTGTGGAAAGACACTTTTATTGTCCAGTCCTTCAGTTCCTCTTCTAAGTTTGTTTGTCTTAAAATCATAATGAGACAGTGATCCTTTCATACTAAAGTAAGCTAAGCTCTAACTTGATAACGACCTGGTAAAGACAAGTCAGCTTGAAGTGATTTTGTGTCTGCTACAATTCCCTGGTCAGGGAAATGACTGTAAATGCACTTTAAAAAATTTTTAAAAAATTTAAGCGGTCACATTCTTCTGCAATTCTAATTTCTGACATTAACCAATGTTGTTCTCCTAAAAATAAATTTGAATTGAAATGAAATGAAAATTAAAGTCCATCATTCGAGTCCGAGTCTGGACTCGAGTCTTTAATAGCTGAAAATTCCCAGACTTCTGGCTCGAAGACTTCCGACTCAACTGCGTCACTGGTTTATGGAGATATTCCGTGGTTTCTTAGTCGATAAACTATGTGGAGCCAGTCTCTTTGAAAGGAAAAGGGGCATCCTTCTCTCATGCGAGCATAACCACAGGATGGGGCTTCAACGCCATGAAATGTTTTCATAAGAAATCATCTCAACCCCAACTGCCCACTAAGTTATTAATATCACAGACTAAATTAAGAAAATTTACATGGGCATAATTTCATTGTTCTTGTTCAAACAGCTTGGCCAGCGAATATATGAACACGAGTTGTACAATAACTTTGAATACAACAAACGGAGGTCCTTTTTCCATGACTTTGCGGGAGAGGTAAGTGCTGCAAGACTGAAAATAGACGAAGCCCTAACTAATAACTCAGTAACTTTGGCATTTGCACGCATACGTAGAAGACTGTACATAATTCACTTGTTCAATTACATCTCCGGTGTCCCACAACTGGCAAAAGCCGTGCACGCAGCTGGATTTAGTAAAGCAGAATATGCGTTGGGGCCACGAACTTCCTATATACATGGACAGAACATGTAACGCGTACGTCCTTAGGCGTAGATTGTCGCCACCGCCTGGGGCAAAATAAAGGCGCACCAAGATGGCCGCCGTGAAGCTATAATTTGTATGATTTGACTAGGACTCAATATGTACGTTAATATTTTATCAAAAGTTGAACATAAATGGGGAACAATATGATACTCCTGAAATATGTGTAGAGATTTTGACCTCAACGTGCATTTTTTCGAAAATATTTTAACTGTTGCAAAAGTCTGTTGTTTTGAACTACTTGAGCAGGTCCAAACCTTCACACGCAAAAACCATAGCAGACAGCAGTGCTACGCGTACACTCACACGTATGGTAGCGACAATCTATAAGGTGCAGTCATGCTCTGTCCACTTATACAGGAAGTCAGTGGTTGAGGAGTGAAACCTTATAAAACCTATTGCTTGTTTGAGAAACATTAAAGATAGGGTGAGCAAACAGAACCCACTCTGCATGAGAACAAGTCTCTCATCAGCAATAACATGAAATTTGAATTGTTAAATTTAATGTAGGCTAGTCAATAAGAAAATGTGAGGCGTAACACACTATACACTCAAGAAGTCACAATTCTAATGGAAAATTGGGATAAATACGGGGTAAGTTCTAGGAAGCAACAAGGGCGAAACTAAAATTGCAACAGCGTAAAGCGGAGTGTGTGACATCGTTTTAAAAACGTGTGTAGCAATTAAATACATATTTTGCCCCCACTTTTAAAATACATTTAAATTCTAAACATGTTTAGCGATTAAACACTAGATGTTTAGCAATGACAAAACGTGTCTAAAAGCGAGGAGTCTAGGAATTGGACACTAGTGTCTAAACGTGTTTACAAAGTGGGGGAAAAGTGTTAAGAAAATATTGAATACCTTACCATTTTTTATAGTGTACATAAAGCCAAAAGGCTTAGCGGTTCCTTGCCGAAAAAATTAAGTCTGTTTTTTTTTTTTTTTGATTGAGAGTGTTCAGTAATGTTCTTCAAATTGACATTGCCTTTTGGTTTTTTACTTTCCTGTTTTAATACAACTGCCATGCACTCTATGTAGTCATGTGTGTATCTTTAAGGTACTTAACTGTTAAACTAACACACCCTATTTAATTTTGATTTTTTATGATTACAAAATCGACAAATTTTCTTTCAGGATTCATGGATTGGCATAAATTTTGCCAATGACGATGAAGCGGATAAGTTTAATGAAGCTATCCAGTCCTTTTTACTGCAGAAGAAAGAGAAAAGACGTAAGTAAGACATGTTTGTTCATGCGTTCATGCACTTTTGGAGGGCCATTTTATTGCAAGACAGGCACGTAGGCAAAACCTGAAAGCAGGGGCACGAATGGGCGAGGACCAACTAGAATTTTTCCTACCCTCTAGATAATTTAAAGTTTGCCATTGACTTTATTCATTTTAAAAATATTTTCCCCTTGGAAAAACGTTCTCTCCCTTTAGTACCTTGATGGCCACGGACCTCTCCACAGAGCATATTAGCATGTTCGGTACTGAACAAATACATCAGGGCGGGATTTACCGTTTTGGGAGCCCTGGACACAAACTAATGTGGACCCCATGGGTATAATTGTCCACAAGACCTCACAAGACTGGCACATGTCACAAGACGAGGACAAAGGTTTTGGTCGCTATCATCGGGCCCTATAATCGACAATTATGCATATACGAGGTACGCGAGTCTGGAGTACCTCATCCATAATATTGACGTAATTGGGGCCTGGGACCTTCCCTTTTCGAAGAGACCGTGAGTACGTGTCCCGTTAGCCGACGTCCTAATGTGCGTAAATTTAATTCAGGGACGCGTGTCACTGCTATCTTGCTTGATTAAGCCATAAAATTGGCGTTGGTATAGAATCTTTATTGCGTTGAAGGAATTTAAACGCCTAAATACTTCCTGGCACATGCAGCTTTTTTAAAAGGTCATCAACTATACGAGTTGTTGTAAATATTGAACTTCGAGAAGAAAGCAAAATAATGACGGTACAAACGCTCTCTGCAACAGTTGACAGGAAAACAATAAGATTCCGAAACAAGTACACCCAGCCTAACATTGAAGCGAAAGCACAGGACAAAGCAACGAACCTAACCTGATTTCACAAAATAGTGTACTTTTCGGGTATCTATCATGGACCAAATTTACAATACATCAATTGGAAGGTAGTGGTATTGACAACATCCGTTCCGTAGGTATGGTGTACTCCACAGTTTTAGCTTCTTCTCCTTCTTAAATATATAGATATAGAAGATACCTTTCGAGATAAGCACTTAACTGAAGGGAAATATTAATTCTCATGTAACCAGTTTGTTGCTCTTTCCTTCAAAATAACGGCCATGCCTAACGTTTGGGTCATTTGCCCCAAATTTACCCCTTTCCGCACAAAAGCGCATCCGTCACTTGACAGCTACAAACCTGTTGGCTATACACAACTTGGTAGCTACCTTACGTTTTGGTGAACTTAAAAAGTATGTACAGCGCTCTAACTTCAAAAGCCTTTATTTTTCTCTTTTAATGTGGCGTGATTATCAAAATAGTGTTCGTTATGCTGACTTATTGGATGTAGACCCAATCACTTGATGAGGATTTTTTTTATTTGAAGTTCAAAAAAGACAGACAAAGCGGAAAGCCCCTCCTTCACCGATGACACCGCAGAAAAATTTCCCCCCACCGCCCGTGACAACATTACCTGCACCGATCGTGGGTAAGTAAGATGACTTTATAGAGTTAAAGGAAGAGTTGAGTCCACGGACTTATATACATGGACATAGCATGTAACGTGTACGTCCTATCAGTAGATGGTCGCCACGGACTGGGACAAAAAAGGCGCATCAAGATGGCCGCCGTGAATGTGTATATCGTCTGGTTTGACGACGACTTTGTTATATTATAAACAAAAGTTAAACTTGAATGGGGAAAAATATCATATTCCTGCAATAAGTGAAGTGATTTTGACCTTACCTTGCCATATTTCAAAAATATTTCAACTTTCTGGCAAAATATGTTAATCTACTTGAGCAAGTCAAAACTTTCACACAAAACCCTAGCAGACAGCCATCTTGATGTGCTTTTTCTCACACGTACGGTAGCGACAATGTACCGTGCAGTATGCTCTTTTAATGTACAGGAAGTCCGTGGCTGAGTCACAAAAAATATTTTATATGTAAAAAAGAAACTACTAATGAAATTTACCCAATTCGGACACGCAGTTCTCGAGATTTCCTTGATATTTCTGACACAACGTGAGTTTAAAGAAGGGTTTATGACCTCCTCACAGTGGGGACCAATTCTTGTTTTTTAAAAGTGTGAAATTTCAAAACTGTATATCATAACAGTAGAAAAGTAAGTCCAAATTGTTTAACTCTTATCTTCACACGGCATTCCTGAACTGAGATATAAAATGTTGAAGTTTTTTCACTCAATATAAAATGATAGATTGTGCAAGAGTTTGGTTTGTGATGTAATTATTGTAGTCAAATTTCAATTTTGTATTTTTTTGTTTTTCCGAAAGCTAACGAACCTTGTGAAAAAATATGATTATTTTCTTCTTACTGTTATAACTTGATAATACAAGCCCAAGTGTGCTTTGCAAGAAAACACGATGTATGCATGCAAGGCCATATAAAAAGTTTTTATGTCAAAGGGAATTTAAAGCAGGTAATGGGAGTCGTACAAAAAGAAAGTCACAAATTGTTGCGCAATGAACTTTTTCGATTTAATCAATAATATTTTAACATTTAGCTGTATCTCAGTAACGGAAGGGTACAATCACGTTGTGAGGCAATCAAGTGGAGAAACCATGAGGGGAAGAGGGATTTTCCACTGATTCATGCGTTCCTGGGGGAGGGGTTAAGTGTGGTCAGGGAATCCTTTTTACCCGGCCATAGAATATTCCGACTGAGGATTTTCGAAAGGGAAAAGGATGATTTTGGGGACCAACACGCAGATATGACATTTAAGCATTGTAAGGTGTTGTGTTGTGAATGAACGAACGAACGAACAAAAGAACGAATGAATGAATGAATGAATGAGCAAAGAATGAATGAATGAGCGAACGAATGAATGAATGAATAAATAAACAAATAAATCAACGAACGAAAGAAAGAATAAATGAATGAACAAGCGAAGAATGAATGAACAAAAATATGTATGAATGAATGAACGAATTAATTAATTAATAAGCATGTTTTGCTTCTGATAGAAAAGGATAAATCAAGTAAGAAGGGAAAAGATAAGAAAGACAAAGCCAAGAAAAGAATTTCGAAATCTGAGATAACCGGACCGTCAAATTTTATGTAAGTAAAACATTGAGTACTACTAAACCCTATCTAGAGCTTCTTTTTTCAGACACAATTCCACATTTTACATGATTAGAGGCATATTCAGGCCCTAAGAGTTTGTAATCAATTCTCTGTGCATGTTGTGTAACATGAACTATTTGCAGGATAATTACCTTCTTATTGTCCTCCTCTATGTAACAAACCTAGTGAAGTGATCTTTAAAGAGTTCATGCAGCAAAACACCCTTATTGTGCTAACTTTTCAAAACAAATTAGATTTGAAAATAAGGAATATAGAGTCCTGATGAGCCAAAGGTGACCTGTTGCAACGAATAATGGGGGAGTCAGACGAAAAATCGTAGTAACTTCACTGTATTTGACCGATTTATTTGCCAAAATACCATTAGCTGCTATTCCATTGACATACACACTATTTTTTCTTCATCAAATCCCCCCCCCCCCCCCCTAGCCTTCTCAAAGTTCACAACCCACTAAAGCTACCTCTCACATAAAAGCCAAAGTGTTCGCCAATCATGGCATTACATATTCACCTTAGCCTGACCGTTTAGATTTTGAGCTACTGAGGGAAGAAGTTTATGGGCTGTTAACCCACCCCATATTAATCCCCAAAGTGACGGAAATTACCTCTTTTTCACACCCAGTACTGCAATGGTGTAAATTAACTTCAATCATCCCAATTTGACAGAACTAACACAAAACATCTCCTCTTTCATATCCACGAAAAATAAGCAGCAACTGTTAGTGAGCAGTTCACACTCAAAGAGGACCTAAAGTTGACCGTGTGCTGTGGAACTACTTTTCCTGGGAGTACCGTTCTGCTAATGGTGGTGTGCTTCCTTCATTATTGTTGGACGGTAAAGTTAACGGACACATAGCATGAACGGCGAGCGACCCTTTAGTAATGTTTAGTTTCTATATTTAACAAATTTATTTTAAAAATTTCTTTTTATATCTGCTGCAGACATTTAAGCCACGTCGGCTATGGAGACAACAGTCAGGTGATTCTATTCCTTTCATTTAATTTTTTCTTTTGATTTAAAACTTTGAGTAAATTGACTTCAGTGACATTTTATATGTATCCTGTTTTATGAAGGGGCAGTCCATCTTGTTTTTGTGGAGATGCCACCAACAATATCAAAGTTTAATTAATAAACTAATTAAAATTTGCAGACATTAATGATGAGCCTAAGTTTCACTCATCACCCATCAAGTTCCATACCTTCACAAGATTTGTGCATTCGTCATTGGCATATATTAGTCAGAAACTTTTTTGATCTTATTGTTTTAATCTCCATTAATAAAGATGCAGTCAATTACAGAATTTGCAACTTAAAGGGAAATACAGCGTTTGTTTCGCAAGAAAAATTCATCCCTTTTAGAAACTAATATTTATTGACACAGGGTGATAGATTATCAAAAATAAGGCATGGTAGCCTTCTTTTCAAGGAATAAGTTTCCCACAGAGAGAAATTAAGTTGTTTGTTGCTCAAAAATAAATTGTTTACCCAAACTTTCAACATTTCAAATGATGCAACGGCCATTGCTCTTCTTGAGCATAGTATTTTGAAGAGATGTAGCTATTGCTGGGGTTTATGATTAAGACTGAATTGTTGGATAGTGTCTGACGGCTTCTTTCTTTTTACTCTTTCTTGGAGCATTTTAAACACAATACTTCCCTTTAAGTTCCATTCACATCTACGAATCAGTGTATTACACTTTCAAAAGAGAGATCATGGAAACGATAGGCTTAGGTTAAAGACGTATTCCGAGGACAAAATTATTTAACTTCAAAATATGTAGAAAATTGTTCTAATTCAGGAGGTAAAAACTGCATCGCAATAGCATATAGCGTTAGGAAGAGACAATTTGTTAAAGTAATGCTTATTTCCCTTGAGATTTGGTGCATCATGTGAAATCTGTGATGTCATTGTGGCATATTATTTTGATATTGCATTCAATTGATTTGTAATTTTGATGTCACTGAGGGGAATATTAACCAACATTGTTTTTTTTTACCCTACATATGGTTAAGGGTAATGCTAGATCTACGGGAAAAGACATTGAAGCATTTCAACAGTTTCAAATTCCAAGGCAATGCGGCAATGTGCCCACATTACATAACATTCTGTAGTTTTGTTGAAAGGCAGAGGTATTTTTAAACAAAAATGACCAGTCTTTAAAGAGGAAATATCTTGAATTAGGAAAAGGCTATTGAGACACGGTTCGAGGGATATCGTATGGAATATTTTTTGTTTTTCTTACAAGACCCAGGTGAAAAAGCCACCAGAATAGCCTATGTCTTTATGTTGTCTCTGGATTTTCGTGTTTTTTGTGTTTTTTCTTTTAACAGACCGGTCTAAAAGACAATGAGCTGAGAGAATGGTTAGAGCAGATTGGCATGTCGGATAAAGTACAAACATCAGCACAACTTGATTTTATCAGGCAATGGGTACAAGATCATGGAGGCAGAGACGCGGTAGAGAAAGACAAGGAAAGAGGTGGGGATTGCTGTAATATGAATAAAAATTAAACCACATTGGTGTCGGGTACACATCCAGTCCCAGTATATCACCACAAGCAGTAATCTCTTAAACCCAGGATCCCCAACACTCGAAACTCTGATTCAAGCAGGGCAGATATTTTTGTATTTAATGTTTTTGAGAGTTTGATAATAATTTTTTAAATAAAAGAAAATACCAGAAAAGAAATGAAAAAGAAATGTTAACTCACAGCATTTAGTGACAGAAGCAGCGTTTACCGTGTTTTTTTTTTAAACACGAAGTCAATTACCTTGACGATTTTACAAGACAAAATGTCCTTCACAACCAAATTATGCTATTAAGAAAAGACCTTGTAGGGAACTCATTTATTTATGACTTGTTGACCAATTGCTGCTTCACCGGTGATGGATGTCTCTCCTTCATTTCAACAGTCAGGAGAGCTTCTACTAAGCGAGGTCCGCCACCACCAGTGCCCCCTAATCAATCGAGAGGAAATCGGGGACCCCCTCCTGTTCCACCGGCCACACAATCAGCAACACCTCCTCCGCCACCACCGAGTCGTCGTCCACCGTCATGGACAAGTAGTTCGACTTATGGTAACCAGATATCAAGGTCCGATAGTAGACGAGCACAACCTCCTCCACCGCCCATGCAGCCACCATTACCGCCACAAAGCAGTACCCCGCCTCCTCCTCCTCCACCGCCCCCTCCACCCACGTCGGGTGTTCCTCCACCACCTCCATCGGGTGTTCCTCCACCACCTCCATCGGGTGCTCCCCCACCGCCGCCTCCACCACCGCCGCCACCTTCAACTGGGGGTCCTCCATCCCCGCCTCCCCCGCCCTCTCTGACGTCGCAAAATGATCCTGCACCATCCCCTACTGCCATGAATGGTAGAGGAGGACTTTTAGGTGAAATTCAAAGTGGTATTACCTTGAGGCCTGCTAGCCAGGTAAACAACGCAGAAAAACGATCAAGCACAGGGCGCGAAGATCTATTGGAGCAGATACGGGGTGGCATCACTTTAAAAAAGGTAGGTATATAAATTAAGCATAACTTTGCTTTACATATGACAAATATAGAGCCAAAATTTGAGTTAAGACACTTATTTTACCTTTTGCAAATGTCGCGGGAGAAAGGGGAGGGGGAGCCCTTTCCAAGGTCCATCAGTTTACACGTTTACATGTCTGTCACGTACCTTTTAATCCTACCTAGTTAGCCACGTGGCTATTTTACTGATTTCAAGACTGATCCATTCTCTTCATAAAGTACTTTTGTATATATATTGTAAAACAATATCGGTTGATTGAGTGTATAGTGCGTCCTCCAACTAATGGAAACGCGAATGATAATGTGGACATTTTAGTTTCGACAACTAACAGTATTCTATCGGTGTGAAACGTTTACCCACAAAGCGACAAATTTACAAACCTCTTAATCTATATACCTCTGAATGAATGTATACTGACTCGAAATGGCAAGTTTTAAAATTTTATTACATATTTCGTATTTTAGGTCGAAGACAGAGATTCGGACGGAGAAAGTACAACTTCAAGCGCCGATTTGGGTACAATGGGAGCTGCACTTCGACAGGCTTTGGAAAAGCGAGACTTAGCAATAAGAGGTAAGAAACGTTCACTTATAAACTGCCCAATTTTGTTAAATGAAAATTCTCCAAGAAGAGTAAACGTTCACTGGATCTTAGTTTACCAGATATATGTGACCAAAATAAAATGTGACAAAAATGGAATAACGGCGAAAGCACTGTGAACACATTTAATGTTATAGTTGGTGGCCTGAGACTATAGATATATTCTGAATAAAATTCACATATTGCGTCACTTAAGTTTTTTACTTAGTTTTCAAGCTATTTCTTCTAGTCAATGTTTGCATGAAATTCATTCACACTCTAAAATCAAAAGAGTGAACTTAGTCACTCTTTGAACGAGTGAAAAGTGTAAATTCACTCCATTAGAGTGATAATTCACTCCAAGAGGAGTGAAGTTCCCTCCAAAAAGAGTGAAATTCACTAGAGGAAGAGGGAAAATTCACTCTTCCACGAGTGCCTGCAATGATCGCTCTTTTTTAAGAGCGATCACTGTGGGCACTCCATCAAGAGGGAAACTTCACTCGTTTTAAGGGAATTTCACTCTTTTTGGAGTGAACTTCACTCTTTTTGGAGGGAACTTCACTCCTCTTGGAGTGAATTATCACTCTTATGGAGCGAATTTATACTTTTCACTCGATCAAAGAGTAACTAAGTTCACTCTTTTGATTTTAGAGTGCATTAATCTGTTACTGAGTGGCGTGATATCGTTAATAGTTCACAGAATACACAAAAATATATCCATTTGGGATAACTTAAGAATTATTTTGAATAATAGCCTGGCTTAGCCTGCTCTCATACCAATAATCGTTGTAAATTTGTAGGACTACAATCATAAGCATCCCTCCCATCACTAATGTTTCACCTATATAAATTTTCAAATATCCTTTTCTGAAATGCGCAAACCTCATCATAATAAATTCACGTGTTGGTCTAACGGTAGAGCACCCGCCTATAACACGCGAAAGGCCTAGGTTCGGTTCCCAGGTCGAGTCATACCAAAGACTCTAAAATTTGGCAACTTTCTGTTTATATCTCTAGAACCGGTAGTCCGCCTCCATTCGCGAGTATGAATGCCTTGCATTCTGGTTTCGGGAAACAGTGACCGGTACACTATGCGCGATTAATGCTTATACGTACTGCCGCGATTGTACTAGGCAAATAAAGGTATCCTGATCGGGTAATGTTTACCGGATGTGGATAAAGGACTACAGGGTGGACGGTATTAAAAGTTGTTAGAGACATGGATAAAGGGCAATTTTTTTAAACAGATCGTTTCTAAATCTGAACATTTACTGCACTGGATGACTACGTAAAAAGCATTTTTCAGGTATTGATATCGCGGAGAAAGACTTCGCAAAGTCTATGATAAAGGTAGCCCCAGTCATAGAAGGCTAAAGTAGCTCGGTTTCATTGGTTTCTTCAAAACTTACTCAAACATAGTATGGTAATTAGTATATTGAAGTGCTATCATTTCAAATAGAACAAGAATTAGTGACATCAAAGCAACAACTAAGTTATTAGTGTTGCACACTAAAGCGTAAATAATAAAGCACAACCACTCTTTTTCAATACAAAAAAAGGCTTTGATTCTGATTTTTTTTGTTATTTATTGATAATTTTACATCTCGCTCATTTTTTTTTTTTTATCAAAGTGAACTTTTTATTGCAAAAGAAAGCTGAAAATATCGATTGCGTCGATTCTCCTCACACGCCTACGAAATGCAATTTTTGGCTGTATATGAGGGTCACGATTTTTCATTTTTTTTTTCTGGAGCTCCCCGCCAACTAATGATGGCATCCGCTGAGACAATGTTTTGGTTCGGACAAGAAAGCTTGTCCGAACAATGTACCGTGCAGTATGCTCTGTCCATGTTAATAGGAAGTCCGTGGTCGAGCCCCTAGATCTAACTAGAAGCAAAACAACTGCAACGAAGTCGTACAATGCAACATGCACGCTTACCTGTTTAACTGAGTGGGCGCTTTCAGTTTCGTAAGTCACGTAGGGATGGTGGGCATAGTTCATTCTTCGGAAGATGGACAATATACTTTCCATGTAACACGTACAATTTGTTTTCATCAAACAGGAGATAGCGACGAAGATTCAGATTCTGAAGAATACGACTCGGATGATTGGGATGATTAGAAGAGGAAGTCGTTCTTCATTGGGGGAGGGGGCCATCAGACCGAGAAGGGGTTCCGATTCGGGGCAAAGTCTTTTGTGATCAAGACACAAAACACCATTTTAGGTCGTTAAATTTATTAAATCTGTTAGTTAGATACAATTCTATTACAAATTATAGCTGTCTATAAGTAAAACTCTTTCAGTCTGTGACAACAATCTTGAAATAAAGGAAAAATCAATTCAATTAAAAGCTAATTTGATCATATGAGGAGGAGGTCGCAGCAGGATCGTTTAAATCACTGATCACCTGGCTATTGGTCAAAGACAATTGCAATAACATTTACTCTGACACAGAGTCGCACAAGGCGGCGTATAAAAGACCATGTTATTTAATCTGTATTATTTAACCATAGTTTACAAAGTTTATATTTAATACTAAATATTTTCATACAGAATCTGAGTTTTAGTGGGAAATTACCCGGGAATGGTCACTGAAAATACACTCGTAAATGGTTAATCATATATATACATGTGACATTTTACACAGGGTTCTGTTCTTGGTACGTATGAAACAAAGTAGTTGCTCAAAATGTTACGAAAGACGGTTTCATATTTGCTGTTAATACTTTAAATTTCGTTATATACAGAATGACGTAAATTCATCGTTGGTGTGACGATTTTTTTTATGAATACGTTAAGGAATACTGCGTAGCATACTTTGAAACTACCAGCAACAAGCACAGCAGTATTCTACATGTAGCCTAATCAAATCTATATACGCACACCTTTCATTATATAGACGAATTTGAACAGTCAAGTGCCGATGGCCTCATATAGTCGACTAAAACGTTTAACTTTCCAAATCTCTGTTACCTGCATTATGATTGGCGGTACACTTAATATTTTTTATCTATTTATTTGGATTTTGATGTAAACAACAAAATCAGGATTTTTAAGGCTGATGGACCCCACTAATAGTCAGCTTCACTAGCTGCTCGAACTTGTCTACAGCAGCCAATTTCTTCATTTCGTTCGATTCAGTTGCGAAGTAACACCCTCTGGACACATGGACAAAAAAGGCGAGGGTCCTCTATCTTTTTTACCAAGATCCGCCAAACCTTCATGGAGGAGGTACGGGATAAGAGTGAGACGTTGAACCGACCAACTACGGATTGCATGGGACCTTCTGTATCTTCGTGGCCCCTGGAAATGGTCTACAAGTTCCCCTTCTGGTTTTCATGCCGGTGGGTGGACTGTAAAGTCATTCTTTGAGAGCGCTTTTAGTTATGTGCACTCTTTATAGGAATGAAGGAAAAACTGAAACTATGGGAAAATATATATTTTGAAGTTAAACCTTGAAGGGGCAAAACCGGACCAACTATCCTTACATTAAGTTACATCCCACATATATAGAGCCTCAGAGAGGATCATACTGGAAAATACACGATAGCGGCCGTTCATACAAATTTAGACTCGCAAAAATTGCTGCTGTGCTAGTGTCGTTTCGTTTGCATAACCTTGAAATCTGTAACATTTCAGACAAAATGTAAACATGAATGACAGGAAAATATCGTCATCCTTTAAATTCTGCTTGCTTAATTTAACCTAAACTTTCAGTCTGGGGAAATTATCGGAATGTATTCCATAGTCAATTGATTTCAAACCACTTGAGTAAGTCCAGACTAGCGAAGAAGACATGAGCGCAGCCATGTTGGGACGTCTAAACGTGTTCGTAGCAGGTAGTTGTTCCCTGACCCCAAGAAAATTTACCGGATAATACGGCGACGTTTTCGGCGCATAGGATGTTGTTACACATGCTCTGTTCATATTAGGGGCCTCTGTTAGAAATCTGTCCAACCCGATACACTCAAGCTGACCAGAACCAACCTTTTATCCGTTAACAGGTTAAACCTGTAAATCCTGTGGGTTTGTCTCGTGTGGTTCGGCTCCATTTGACAGCCTTCTTACACGCTACACATTTGTAACCCAACTTCTGAGGGATATTTTCCATTTAAAAGGCTGACACAAACTTGCCGGGCGGGTTTGATTAAAAAATCATTTTCCATTGTGTTTAAGATATTGGATTTGATTTCACTTGAAGTGATACTTAAAGAGTGTGGAATCTCTCGAAGATAAAGAACCGTCCATGGTAAACATTTTTAAGTCAAAGCAAGGAATGAAATGGTGTAGTCAAACATGGAATATTTTATACAGATAACATGCTTGTGTCTATTATTTACATCTCTGAAATTAAGCATTCATTATTGATGGATTTAATTAAAATGTAATCATTTTATAAATAATAAACGCATCAATCTCATCGATTGAAGAACCCCAATGCATATGCATACATGATATCTGAGTACATAATTACATCATTTCAAGGCCAAATCTTCTTATCTCAGAAAGTCAATGTTCCTATATGCTTACTTAAGCCTCTCCCGCAACTTTTTAAAACTCATCTTCACCCAGAAAGAAAATCGCAGTGTATTGCTTCAGAGTGAGGATATAAGACCCGAATGTGTAACCAGAACACTCCCAGTTCAGTATACATGTTGTGCAATGTGAGCTATGATACTCTGTACTTTTAATTTGCTGTCAATCAACAAGTTGTGCCAATTGAGAATTTCTAATTTTACTCAAGTCCTCACGACTTTCGGGCAAAGAGCCATTCGACGAAATCAAACTATAAAACTGCTTCCTTAGAGAGCTACGTCCATTGTGACAACACTTAACTGAACAACCTTACAGCCCTCAGAACATTTACAATTTTTTTTCTGAAGTCCTCCCGACTCTCTGGCAAAGATCCGTTCGGCGAAACCTAACTTTAAATTACTTCTCAAAGAAGCAACTACTTTCTCCTTTAAACATTGCAAGAATTAACATAATTGTTCTGTAGACTACTAGTTAAAATTGTAACTTGTGTGAGAATGGACTCCCTCTAACACTGTTATTACTGACACCATTTTGAATTAGTGTAGCCCATAATCTGAATTGATTTTTTTAAAGGAAGGTAAAAATTATTGTCGTGGGTACTTGAATGAAAAGAAAAAAATAAACATTTTTGAGCAGGGGGGGGGGAGGGTCAACTGTCTTTAACAACTGAGGTGCTGATAGCATCTCCCTAATTTAGCAGTCTCCAAAAGGGTATATGAAGAGGTTAAGTAAAGCACGCCCCGGACAGGGTCATTATTATTTATAGTTATACCTTAGCTCAGCGTCATATCTGAAAAAATTCAATTAACGTTTATAATCGTCTGTTTATCTGTACGCACAACTACCCAATGGCCCTCCGCTGCCAGATATTTCCTTCTGATTAACAAACGCTTAAAACAAAGAAACAAAATCCCCTATAAAACCGGAATGTGTCAAGTGACCTCTATTCATAAAATATTTCACCCCAGTTGAATGCCGACTCACTAAAAAGTGAATATTTCACACGCATGAAATGAAACATCGCTTTATGTGTTGTAATTTTCACTTTGTTTTGATTGAAATTTACTCTTACTAAGAGGGGACACTCTTTTTGGAGGGGATGTTTTTTCTGTTTTAAGCGCGTATACTTACTGATCGCTGATACGAACAATGCATTTTTTTAATGTTAACGAAAGATCTTGAACCGTATTTTGAGCATGTGTATCAACTAAATATAATTATTTAACCATCAATGCGAATGTGTGTGTGAACATGTATTTTTTTTTTTTGAGAAATCAGTAAAATTTGATAGTAGTCTAAGCTTAGTGTATATGATATGCTGATCCAGAATCGTGAAATACACCGAGGTCGTCAGATACCAGATACCTGTTCATCGCGTGTCACACCCGCAGGACATGATATGTAGTATGAGCCACTTTGTTTATTTTAATTTTATGTCAGTGAAAAAGCTATACCAAGTGAAAGTTTGGGTATACCCAAGCCAGGGTAAAACTATGGTTTGGGACATTTCAAGTGACGAGTGACTGCCTTTAACAAAATGATGGCTTTCAAGAATGACCGAATGCCGAGCTTGTGTTTCTTGACTCGGACCCACTCATTTCGACCGTGACCACAATTGATTCTGTAAGGCCAGAAACGTTTGTATCTCACCATCCTTGATTCCCTCGGAAATTTTTACCATATTCAACAAACTGGCTATCTGAGCTCTTTGTGTAGTACCTTGCATTGGTCGTCATGCAGTCGCCACCAATATAAATGAAAGTTCTGTAATAACAAGCGCTTGTTGTCACAGGAAATAGCGCCTTTCACACAAATCTATACAGTAACACGACTATCAGTAATGATCAGCAAAGTCAGCATATACCTGCTTTGATATACCTGCTATTTCCTTGGTGTGCAAACGGTTAGTATCTTCACTCTAAAAAAGTTGGTTAAAAACATTCCCCAACACTTGTCACGTATGTCAAATACCTGAAATTGGTTAAAGTGTACCCAATAATTGTTGATTAATGGGTTATCCAAGAGGTTTTTTACCACTTTGTTGGGTAACCAGCCTGTGTGGTAATCAAATAAACAACAAATATTGGGGGAAACTTAACCAATTTCAGGTATTTGACATACGTGACCAGTGTTGGTAAATGTTTTTAACCAACTTTTTAAGAGTTCTGTACCCAAAAATAATACTGAACCGCACCCAGACCTTAATGATCGACCAACAAATAAGATTTTGAAAAGGTTGTCCTCAGGGTCAAATCTCCCTTTTTTCGAAATTTCAAAAAAAAAAAAAAAAAAGAGAACAAAAATTATGCTAAGAAAACCCAGCTTCCTTTACCTAATGTTGGTGAAGGAGCCCTGTGGCTAGTTTATTTAAAAGTCCTTCGTATGCACTTGTTTAAAGAAAATGAGGAAATACGTGCAAAGATATGGCATGTAAGGGCGGGGTTATCATGGGCACTTAAAGGGTGACGTAAAGGATAACTTACAGGCCTACTTTGTTCCGACTAAAGCCGGGGTCACACTACAACAAAATCGAATCAGATTCCGTTCCGACTTTTTCGTTTTTTTTAAAATCTTCTCCATCTCTGGTTGGAAAGAGCCAAAAATTTGTCAACCAGTGTAAATATATGATTTACCGGTACATGTTATGTCCATAAAAACAGTGCAAACTCACTTTTTCCACACCCATACACAATTTTTATCGGACATCTTAGTGATCTTGAGGATGGTCAGCTGAGCACTGTTGCCTGTCTGGGACCGACTTTTTGGGAAACAACGCATCCGGGAGTAAACATTTGGCTCTTTGCAGTGGTGTAGCCACGGGGGGGGGGGGGGGGGGGGGGGGGGGTGTCTGGGGGCCCAGGCCTCCAGATTTTCTTCAGCCCCCCCCCCCCCCATATTTTTTGCGTCCTGATAAACTAATGAAAAAATAAAATGTTTGAACGGAAATAAACTTTGAAGTATTTCCTCCAAAACATTAAATAAATAAAATGTGTAAAAATTTAAAAAAAAAAAAAAAATACATGGATCAACGTGTGTAAAACACACTTTGTGTGCACGTATGAAATCAGGTAATATCTTCAAAATAGCCTACTTTCACTAAATTTGATACCGTTTGTGATCTACACAAACGTTTCGACGACAAACTTTAAAGGGCAGGAGTAGCCATCCCAAATTGAAATAGTGTAGTAGTCTGTCGAGTTTCATGATTGGCTGTTGGGAGTCACGTGACATTTTTTCTAAATTTGAAATTAACTGGAAATAACTGCTTGGTGTACCTTGAATATGCAATAGTTATGATACTTTGAAGAGAAATAAGACAAAATTTGTGCTATATAGCTGTTTCTTCAAAATAAGTTTGGGGAGACTGCTCTTTGCCTTTAATGTGACTTTGTTAGGTTAAGACCCTTTCTGCCTTTCCGATGGCTGATTGATTTACTGAAAATAAGGCAATCGTACACTGGAGACCACTCTTACACGACCATTCCTATACTTTATCATACACAAAATATGCCGTAAGCAGGTAAGGGAAAGGTACTGCCTTCGGATAATTCTTCCCTTCCATCCTTAACAAGCAAGCCTATGTCGTGCCTCACTACTGCCCATGACAAGAGCCACTGTACAAATATTGCCGCATTTGCGGCAGGGTACATCCAGTTTAAAACACGTGGGAAGTGCCGTTTCCGGCAATCTGGAGGGGTTTTAAAGCCCAAAATTTTCTTCTACGCTCCGCGCCAACTGATGGTGGCGCTCCGCTTAGATTCAAATATTGCCGCATTCGCGATCTACGTCCTTCTGGAGTTTACGATTTTTCCCAAAGGGAAAGGGAGACACCGGTTCCCTTTAGTCTCATTCCCCAGGCCACAGATCAGAAGTGCCCAGTTTTGGGGTCCCTAAAAAGTGTATGTGTTACCATTTTTCATAAATTGATTTTTTATTCTCATTATTTGAGAAGCCGCAGACATGAGATTCGTATTTCAAGGCTGGGTACATCCAGCTTAAAACACATAGGAAGTGCCGTTTCCGGCCATCTGGAGGGGTTTTAAAGCCCATAATTTTCTTCTACGCTCCGCGCCAACTGATGGTGGCGCTCCGCTTAGATAGTCTTGCCGTGCCTGACCCTTGGAGGTACAAGTCTCCCACCCCCCAGAAAAATCCCATCCTGGCTACTCCACTGGCTCTTGGTCAGAGAATCGGTTGAAATTAATAAAAAAAAAAGGGGGGGGGGGGGCTTTTAAAATGCTTGGAAACGGACAAAAAAGGCCAAATTTTCCACAACAAAAACGGAAAATAATGTCAACACAAGATCATATGCTATAAACAGGGACAACTTACAAACAACTTACGCGTGCTGGTTGGGATCGGAGTGACCCCCGTGCTAGACAGCCTTAGCGACCGCCGAACTAGCTTCGATTCCGTGATTACTCACATTCCTGTGCCAGTCACATTCTGAAATGCTTTGATGAAAATCGAGGTCAGCGGTATTGCTGATACTCAAGGTTCCAATATTCTATAGGTACGTGTTGTATTGCAGGTGAGGTGACGTCATAGGATTGTACTTGAACGTTGTGGGATCCAATTATAGACACTTCAATGTCGTGATGATAATCTATACTGTCGAGTTTCGAAAGGCTACCTATGTTAGGAGACCCGCGAGCTGCTACTCAGCTAGGGATATGGCTGATCAAGGAACATGCCCCACAGCCTGCTCGGCATGCAAACCAAGTACCGAACTACGGCAGAATGTACGAAGTTTATTTTCGATAGTTACACTGCGTATACAGTGGCCAGTGTTGTAACAAGTCACGACTCGAGTCACTTCCTCTCAAAATGATAGTGACTTGATAGGATTCAGGAGTAATTTGTAAATGTTCTAATAATTAAATTTCTAATTTTACTCAAGTCCTCACGACTTTCGGGCAAAGAGCCATTCGACGAAATCAAACTATAAAACTGCTTCCTTAGAGAGCTACGTCCATTGTGACAACACTTAACTGAACAACCTTACAGCCCTCAGAACATTTACAATTTTTTTTCTGAAGTCCTCCCGACTCTCTGGCAAAGATCCGTTCGGCGAAACCTAACTTTAAATTACTTCTCAAAGAAGCAACTACTTTCTCCTTTAAACATTGCAAGAATTAACATAATTGTTCTGTAGACTACTAGTTAAAATTGTAACTTGTGTGAGAAAAGAAGCAACTACTTTCTCCTTTAAACATTGCAAGAATTAACATAATTGTTAGAAATCTGTCCAACCCGATACACTCAAGCTGACCAGAACCAACCTTTTATCCGTTAACAGGTTAAACCTGTAAATCCTGTGGGTTTGTCTCGTGTGGTTCGGCTCCATTTGACAGCCTTCTTACACGCTACACATTTGTAACCCAACTTCTGAGGGATATTTTCCATTTAAAAGGCTGACACAAACTTGCCGGGCGGGTTTGATTAAAAAATCATTTTCCATTGTGTTTAAGATATTGGATTTGATTTCACTTGAAGTGATACTTAAAGAGTGTGGAATCTCTCGAAGATAAAGAACCGTCCATGGTAAACATTTTTAAGTCAAAGCAAGGAATGAAATGGTGTAGTCAAACATGGAATATTTTATACAGATAACATGCTTGTGTCTATTATTTACATCTCTGAAATTAAGCATTCATTATTGATGGATTTAATTAAAATGTAATCATTTTATAAATAATAAACGCATCAATCTCATCGATTGAAGAACCCCAATGCATATGCATACATGATATCTGAGTACATAATTACATCATTTCAAGGCCAAATCTTCTTATCTCAGAAAGTCAATGTTCCTATATGCTTACTTAAGCCTCTCCCGCAACTTTTTAAAACTCATCTTCACCCAGAAAGAAAATCGCAGTGTATTGCTTCAGAGTGAGGATATAAGACCCGAATGTGTAACCAGAACACTCCCAGTTCAGTATACATGTTGTGCAATGTGAGCTATGATACTCTGTACTTTTAATTTGCTGTCAATCAACAAGTTGTGCCAATTGAGAATTTCTAATTTTACTCAAGTCCTCACGACTTTCGGGCAAAGAGCCATTCGACGAAATCAAACTATAAAACTGCTTCCTTAGAGAGCTACGTCCATTGTGACAACACTTAACTGAACAACCTTACAGCCCTCAGAACATTTACAATTTTTTTTCTGAAGTCCTCCCGACTCTCTGGCAAAGATCCGTTCGGCGAAACCTAACTTTAAATTACTTCTCAAAGAAGCAACTACTTTCTCCTTTAAACATTGCAAGAATTAACATAATTGTTCTGTAGACTACTAGTTAAAATTGTAACTTGTGTGAGAATGGACTCCCTCTAACACTGTTATTACTGACACCATTTTGAATTAGTGTAGCCCATAATCTGAATTGATTTTTTTAAAGGAAGGTAAAAATTATTGTCGTGGGTACTTGAATGAAAAGAAAAAAATAAACATTTTTGAGCAGGGGGGGGGGGGGGGGGAGGGGTCAACTGTCTTTAACAACTGAGGTGCTGATAGCATCTCCCTAATTTAGCAGTCTCCAAAAGGGTATATGAAGAGGTTAAGTAAAGCACGCCCCCGGACAGGGTCATTATTATTTATAGTTATACCTTAGCTCAGCGTCATATCTGAAAAAATTCAATTAACGTTTATAATCGTCTGTTTATCTGTACGCACAACTACCCAATGGCCCTCCGCTGCCAGATATTTCCTTCTGATTAACAAACGCTTAAAACAAAGAAACAAAATCCCCTATAAAACCGGAATGTGTCAAGTGACCTCTATTCATAAAATATTTCACCCCAGTTGAATGCCGACTCACTAAAAAGTGAATATTTCACACGCATGAAATGAAACATCGCTTTATGTGTTGTAATTTTCACTTTGTTTTGATTGAAATTTACTCTTACTAAGAGGGGACACTCTTTTTGGAGGGGATGTTTTTTCTGTTTTAAGCGCGTATACTTACTGATCGCTGATACGAACAATGCATTTTTTTAATGTTAACGAAAGATCTTGAACCGTATTTTGAGCATGTGTATCAACTAAATATAATTATTTAACCATCAATGCGAATGTGTGTGTGAACATGTATTTTTTTTTTTGAGAAATCAGTAAAATTTGATAGTAGTCTAAGCTTAGTGTATATGATATGCTGATCCAGAATCGTGAAATACACCGAGGTCGTCAGATACCAGATACCTGTTCATCGCGTGTCACACCCGCAGGACATGATATGTAGTATGAGCCACTTTGTTTATTTTAATTTTATGTCAGTGAAAAAGCTATACCAAGTGAAAGTTTGGGTATACCCAAGCCAGGGTAAAACTATGGTTTGGGACATTTCAAGTGACGAGTGACTGCCTTTAACAAAATGATGGCTTTCAAGAATGACCGAATGCCGAGCTTGTGTTTCTTGACTCGGACCCACTCATTTCGACCGTGACCACAATTGATTCTGTAAGGCCAGAAACGTTTGTATCTCACCATCCTTGATTCCCTCGGAAATTTTTACCATATTCAACAAACTGGCTATCTGAGCTCTTTGTGTAGTACCTTGCATTGGTCGTCATGCAGTCGCCACCAATATAAATGAAAGTTCTGTAATAACAAGCGCTTGTTGTCACAGGAAATAGCGCCTTTCACACAAATCTATACAGTAACACGACTATCAGTAATGATCAGCAAAGTCAGCATATACCTGCTTTGATATACCTGCTATTTCCTTGGTGTGCAAACGGTTAGTATCTTCACTCTAAAAAAGTTGGTTAAAAACATTCCCCAACACTTGTCACGTATGTCAAATACCTGAAATTGGTTAAAGTGTACCCAATAATTGTTGATTAATGGGTTATCCAAGAGGTTTTTTACCACTTTGTTGGGTAACCAGCCTGTGTGGTAATCAAATAAACAACAAATATTGGGGGAAACTTAACCAATTTCAGGTATTTGACATACGTGACCAGTGTTGGTAAATGTTTTTAACCAACTTTTTAAGAGTTCTGTACCCAAAAATAATACTGAACCGCACCCAGACCTTAATGATCGACCAACAAATAAGATTTTGAAAAGGTTGTCCTCAGGGTCAAATCTCCCTTTTTTCGAAATTTCAAAAAAAAAAAAAAAAAAGAGAACAAAAATTATGCTAAGAAAACCCAGCTTCCTTTACCTAATGTTGGTGAAGGAGCCCTGTGGCTAGTTTATTTAAAAGTCCTTCGTATGCACTTGTTTAAAGAAAATGAGGAAATACGTGCAAAGATATGGCATGTAAGGGCGGGGTTATCATGGGCACTTAAAGGGTGACGTAAAGGATAACTTACAGGCCTACTTTGTTCCGACTAAAGCCGGGGTCACACTACAACAAAATCGAATCAGATTCCGTTCCGACTTTTTCGTTTTTTTTAAAATCTTCTCCATCTCTGGTTGGAAAGAGCCAAAAATTTGTCAACCAGTGTAAATATATGATTTACCGGTACATGTTATGTCCATAAAAACAGTGCAAACTCACTTTTTCCACACCCATACACAATTTTTATCGGACATCTTAGTGATCTTGAGGATGGTCAGCTGAGCACTGTTGCCTGTCTGGGACCGACTTTTTGGGAAACAACGCATCCGGGAGTAAACATTTGGCTCTTTGCAGTGGTGTAGCCACGGGGGGAGGGGGGATGTCTGGGGGCCCAGGCCTCCAGATTTTCTTCAGCCCCCCGCCCCCCCATATTTTTTGCGTCCTGATAAACTAATGAAAAAATAAAATGTTTGAACGGAAATAAACTTTGAAGTATTTCCTCCAAAACATTAAATAAATAAAATGTGTAAAAATTTAAAAAAAAAAAAAAAATACATGGATCAACGTGTGTAAAACACACTTTGTGTGCACGTATGAAATCAGGTAATATCTTCAAAATAGCCTACTTTCACTAAATTTGATACCGTTTGTGATCTACACAAACGTTTCGACGACAAACTTTAAAGGGCAGGAGTAGCCATCCCAAATTGAAATAGTGTAGTAGTCTGTCGAGTTTCATGATTGGCTGTTGGGAGTCACGTGACATTTTTTCTAAATTTGAAATTAACTGGAAATAACTGCTTGGTGTACCTTGAATATGCAATAGTTATGATACTTTGAAGAGAAATAAGACAAAATTTGTGCTATATAGCTGTTTCTTCAAAATAAGTTTGGGGAGACTGCTCTTTGCCTTTAATGTGACTTTGTTAGGTTAAGACCCTTTCTGCCTTTCCGATGGCTGATTGATTTACTGAAAATAAGGCAATCGTACACTGGAGACCACTCTTACACGACCATTCCTATACTTTATCATACACAAAATATGCCGTAAGCAGGTAAGGGAAAGGTACTGCCTTCGGATAATTCTTCCCTTCCATCCTTAACAAGCAAGCCTATGTCGTGCCTCACTACTGCCCATGACAAGAGCCACTGTACAAATATTGCCGCATTTGCGGCAGGGTACATCCAGTTTAAAACACGTGGGAAGTGCCGTTTCCGGCAATCTGGAGGGGTTTTAAAGCCCAAAATTTTCTTCTACGCTCCGCGCCAACTGATGGTGGCGCTCCGCTTAGATTCAAATATTGCCGCATTCGCGATCTACGTCCTTCTGGAGTTTACGATTTTTCCCAAAGGGAAAGGGAGACACCGGTTCCCTTTAGTCTCATTCCCCAGGCCACAGATCAGAAGTGCCCAGTTTTGGGGTCCCTAAAAAGTGTATGTGTTACCATTTTTCATAAATTGATTTTTTATTCTCATTATTTGAGAAGCCGCAGACATGAGATTCGTATTTCAAGGCTGGGTACATCCAGCTTAAAACACATAGGAAGTGCCGTTTCCGGCCATCTGGAGGGGTTTTAAAGCCCATAATTTTCTTCTACGCTCCGCGCCAACTGATGGTGGCGCTCCGCTTAGATAGTCTTGCCGTGCCTGACCCTTGGAGGTACAAGTCTCCCACCCCCCAGAAAAATCCCATCCTGGCTACTCCACTGGCTCTTGGTCAGAGAATCGGTTGAAATTAATAAAAAAAAAAGGGGGGGGCTTTTAAAATGCTTGGAAACGGACAAAAAAGGCCAAATTTTCCACAACAAAAACGGAAAATAATGTCAACACAAGATCATATGCTATAAACAGGGACAACTTACAAACAACTTACGCGTGCTGGTTGGGATCGGAGTGACCCCCGTGCTAGACAGCCTTAGCGACCGCCGAACTAGCTTCGATTCCGTGATTACTCACATTCCTGTGCCAGTCACATTCTGAAATGCTTTGATGAAAATCGAGGTCAGCGGTATTGCTGATACTCAAGGTTCCAATATTCTATAGGTACGTGTTGTATTGCAGGTGAGGTGACGTCATAGGATTGTACTTGAACGTTGTGGGATCCAATTATAGACACTTCAATGTCGTGATGATAATCTATACTGTCGAGTTTCGAAAGGCTACCTATGTTAGGAGACCCGCGAGCTGCTACTCAGCTAGGGATATGGCTGATCAAGGAACATGCCCCACAGCCTGCTCGGCATGCAAACCAAGTACCGAACTACGGCAGAATGTACGAAGTTTATTTTCGATAGTTACACTGCGTATACAGTGGCCAGTGTTGTAACAAGTCACGACTCGAGTCACTTCCTCTCAAAATGATAGTGACTTGATAGGATTCAGGAGTAATTTCTCCACTGAAACAGTACAGTGACTCGAGTCACTTAAAGTTACAAAACTGGTGCCTTGAGTCACTTATCTAGTGACTCGATTACAACACTGACTGTGGCACACGATTTTTGAAGACAGAAAATTTGCAATCCGTCTATGTCTACTGATTGCGGACGTGCGAGAGGATGCCCAGCCTCTGATTAGTTGACAAATTTGGAGATTTAATTTCTTCTTACTACATCACTTCACTGTGATGCTAATACTGATGGTACAATATTTTACCTCATGTCGCGATGTATCGATATACTTACACAAACATAAGTAAAGGATTCATCAAGAGCACATTGAGGGAAATAATTAACAAGTGAAAAACATGTTTCTGTTGTATGTGTAATGTGTATTAACAGGATCCACAAAAATAAATCTACAAAATGAAACCCAAATACCGAAAAAATTCTTCATAAACAAATTTTTTTTTGTAAAGCATGAGCACACCTAATAATATAATACTTCAACCTCTCTTTAAACAGACAACTCTCTGATCAAATCAGTTCCACTTTTTGATAGTGAAGGTTCCTAAAATAACATGAGGACAAAATTAACCAGCAGGAAACTTCAGTGTCAGTTTCAGTTTCTTCCTCTCTCTCGACCCCTGCCCCCTCCCAGAAGCAGGATATCAGGGGGCTGTGGGTAAAGATCCAACTTCACACATAAGCTATGTTTTTCACCACCCACCCCCACCCTGTGGGAGACTTCCATGGGAAGTCTGTATTTCTTTTTCTTATGTACATTGCAATATTCTACAATGCTATCAGAAATTCTGATCAAGCTATCAATGACAACCTAATCCACATATGAAATGTTCCATCTCCTGCATTTTAATGAAGAAAAACTGGACATTCTGACTTCCTCCCTCCTCAACCACCAAACACACTATATAGGTATTTTTTGTAACAAATTTCATGCAATGATAATCACTGTTGTTCAATCTTGCCAGCCACCTTATACACATTTCCATTTGTGTCAGTAAATATAAAAGCTTGAAGAAAGTTTTGGGTGTTTATTAGACAGCCACCACAATGATTAAGACTTGTTAATTTACGCCATCTGGTTTCACCATTTTACACTCAACCTATCTAGATAAACAGAAGCATAAACATAAAATAAATATGACAATAGAAATACTCCTAAAACAGAAATCCATAATTCTTCAAAGGTATTCTAATTTTTATATTACCAGTGGCCACACCGCACATTTTCTAAGTGTGGGGGGGGGGGGGGGAGAGCAATAAAAGGGGAAAGGGGACTATTAGGGCCAATATATCAGCTGCATTATTAATCAAGGGGAGGGGCAATGCCCATTTTTGTCCACTGTATTCACTGAGCAGAGCATAAAGTGCATCTGCAATATAAATATCTATGGAATTGGATCATCTACTCCCTTTACCTGAAGACGAACAATATTTGCTCATTGTACATTTTTGAAGAGAAAACTTTTTTCCCTGTCCAACTTAAAAATGCTGGATAAATATTGAATAAATCTTCACAAATTAATTTCTATAGACCTATTTCTAAATAGCAATTACAATGAATTGAGGGATAGAGTTTGGGTGAACGTCAATTTTCACCATAGTAAAATGCCATTGATAAAAATGACAAACACCAAAAGTCTATCCCACAATCCTTTGTAATTTCTATTTGGGAATAGGTCTATGATAGTGCATAATCATTAGTCCAGCAAAAGATGATAATACTGAAATCCTTTTTGTGGTCGCCATTTTCAGTCGCTAAGAGTCAAGATGACTAACACTATCACATGGTACAGTTTCATGAAGGGTCATCGCCATATGGGACTATTTCTCTCAGGGGGGATTTGACTTTCTGCCTGACTCCAGATTCCCAACCAGGTCATAATCTTTGCCCAACTGAGGCACCAAAGTCTGCCCGATTCAGTAAGGATTTGGCCAATTGGGAGGGGACTGCAGCCCCCAGCCCCCCATCCCATACAGCCATGTGTAGGGTCATTCTTGAGAAGACATTACAATAAAATGCAAAAGTGAATGTGAAGATCCAGTGACTCATTTATCCCATTTGTGGATTATCTAAGTATATAAAGTGCTATACTTGAGTAACCATACCAAACTCATGTTTTAGGAATTGTTCCATGGGAAATATCACACTGCATGTTACAGAAATCTACTGTATGATAAATAAATCTTAATGACTGACAAGATACATTAATGCTCTTCTTCCAAGGGTGAAAGAACGTAGGTATGTAAATAAATATTTAAAAAGTATTTCCATCACATTCAGACGCTACTGTCTACTTTAAATATGCAAAAAAAACATTTTTAACTATTCTTATAAACCAACTATTCCAGTATAAAACATCACATTACAAAATTACTGAAAGTTACCTTTAAAGTTACTTTCAATGAGTCACTAACCTTCACAGCAGGTGTTAAATATACTCTTCAGAAATAAATACTCTAGCACCTGTGTACAATGACACCAATCGGCTCATTTCTCTGTATTTATGAACAACAACTGAAACTGACTCTCATTCATTGATTGGTTTTGGTAGATGAATATCAACAAATGAATTGCTGTGACTGAAATGCCTGTGCACAGTCAATGGGAGATCATCAGCATGGGAGCTTGAAGTGTGACAACATCACACACTACATTCAATTGACAGTCTTCATCTGATTATATCATAGTCAGACTTGCTGTTAGTCAATCTTGCAGTAAATATTGCATACAAAATGGATAACATCCAGAGGAGCTTTCCAACCTTTCTTATTGAAGTAATGCTGTTCCACAGTCAGCTGACCTGGGAGTTGGGACATCTTGTAATTTCCACACTAAGTAGGTCAACAATCTATCCATTTGCAACTGGGTAGATAGCACACAAGATGTAGATATCACGGGCATATGTATAAAGCCAGCAGAATTAGAGCGGTTCATTGAGTTGGTTCATGAAATACAACAAATTTTTTCAAACCTGTTAAATTTACTTCACAAACCAATGACAATAAGTCAATCTTAGAAAATCCCCATATCCTACATACAAATATCTGTTTTATGAGTTGGTAATTAACAGTTCAATTTGGTTTTCAAATATTCATGAACAGACACTCTTTCAAATAATGCACATAACAATTTCAATTCACAGCACCACAAAATTCAAATTATAACTTTTTCCATAACTATCGAATATGAAACTTGAGTTATGATGCTAACTATGAGCATTGTAATGAAATAGTGACCCAGTCGCACTTGCTAAGTTGTAGATTTCAATTTAATGAGCCCTTTTGAGGGTGAGGCACACTACTTCAATTTCTGAGCAAATTGCAGTTTTTGACAGTTTAGGTTAAAACCTTGCCCATCTGCGGTAGGAAAGGACCAAATATTTGCTTTGCCAACATGTGTAAAATACAAGATTTGTATCAGAGGATTAAGAAAATAAAATGACAACTATTTCATGATGTCACTTGAACAGACTGCTTTTATTGGACCATGACTGTTTAAAAAAAGCTGTGACATCCTAAAATAAGACTTTAAGGTTGATTTTAGGTAGTCTTGAGATGCAAATTAGCTATTTACACATGGCAAATTTGGGGTTCTTTATGACCAAGGATGGAAAAGAACTGCATCTGAAAACAATCCAATAACACTGTAGTGTGACTGGCATGATTGATACATGTATCCATTTGGTACAAAAATATGCATGATTTCTCACTGCATGAACTTACATGACAAAGGTCAATATTTTTGGTATGTTTGTTGTACACATAAAAACTTATTTTTCAAAAATAATCCTCAAGACAACATCTTGTGCTGACGATGTTACACTTAGTAACATTGCTTGAAAACATTTGTACACATAGAATCCTAAAACTTGGGTCTAGGTACCAAAGACTTAAGTGATGCATGCTTTTCCTGAGTAATTAAAAAAATTTGATGAAACTTACAAAACATGACCCATGATTTTCAAATTTGATAAACAAAATTTTTCACAGATTCTAGTATTGAAGATCAAATAAATTGAAAGAATGAAAAAAGTAATGTGAAAAGCTCTTGATGTGCAGAGAATGGTCCAGGGCCAAATTTATTTTTTGATAAGTAAAAGAGGAACATATTGTAAACATTCTGTGGAACTTTCGTTCATTTCCCATACTCAATTCTTCAAATATAAGTTACTGAATGTCACACACTCTCTACATAGGATGAACTTGCAGCAAGCAGGTCTGTTGGAACTTTTGTTCATTTTCCATACTGAATTCTTCAAATATAGGTTACTGAATGTCACACACTCTCTACATAGGATGAACTTGCAGCAAGCAGGTGTGAAGTCTAGGATACACATTGTTGGCCAATGTTTTGTTTTTCTTTATAATTATACCACCAATTTTATTCTATTCAACTCTGACATGTTGATACCAGAAGTGCATCTTGAGCAATGGAATGTTAAAAAACTCTATATGCCTTAAAGACAAGAAAGCATCCCTTATCAACTTTAGGTGAGACTAATAGGATTTAAACTAGAGAAACACAAAACATTGGCGGAAAATGTGTTTCCATGACATTGTAACTGCTTACTACAAGTCCCCTTTCTGTAGAAAATGTGTCAAATTCAATTGATAATACATTGGAAACAGACCATGGGAAATAAATGAAACTTTCATGAGAATGATAAGAATATGTTCCCCTTTAAATAATCAAATACACACTGGTTCTGCACTATTCCTTTAATAAAAATACATTTATATATGTATATGAATATAATTTGCACATAACAAATTATTCTTAATCTTTTAAGTCTTCAGGTGAATGGGATTGTGCACTATTCCTTTGTCCAAAATTTAAATAAAACTTTTACAAAACTTAAGTCTTAAGTCATATTCTGTTTTTATTAACATCTGCAAAATCTATCATTTTTATACAAAAGCTATTGATTTCTCTCCTAAAGAAGTAAGAAAAATTAGAAATATTACTGAGGCCAAAATTATGCAAATTTTGTATTTCTTCAATCATCCCATTCGTCGTCATCATCTTCAAAATCTTCTTCATCTGAGTCATCCTCATCAGAACCTGAAAAAACACAAACACAGGAAAAGGTCAGAGGTCAGGTAGAAACAATAACAACAGCCCAATGGGCACTGTGGTTCCTTGCTGGATATTATAAGAACTGTACAGCCAGTCTCCGAAATAGAGCTAAGCAAAAGCTCATAGTCAATGTTTGTAACATCTTCACAAGGGGTATGATAGTACTAATATTACATGAAATCAATGATTAAATTTTTGTGGCCTTACTAACATTCAGCTTGTATTTGCTTGGTGATCCTTCAAAAACACTACCTCATTTCCATATGTATTTATGCTTGTAATCAAACTTGATATTATCACCAATAAACAACACACAATGTGGTCAGAGAGAGAAAAACACCCATTGTATTTCTCTCAAATAAGTTATTTTTACCTGCTCTCAAATAAAACTTGCTATTTCTTTAAAACAGTCTACCATTTGTCCTGTTTGCTATCTCTACACAGAAAACAGTGTTTATTCAGCAGTTAAGCAGAAAGCAAGTGATTAATGGGGTGTGATAATAGAATGAGGATTAGGTTACCCCCATAGAGCACAGCATTATTTAAGAGACATACTGTATAATCCATGTATTGCTTCCACTGGCAGAGAGACCAGTTTAATGCAGAGTGACCTGTGTTCAGTGAAATCTACAGATTTCAGTTACTGTCCTCTTGAAACTTTGAAAGATTCAAAATATGTGTACAACCCGAAGGAATCATTACTGAAAGAACGTAAGGGCCAAATTTCTAAGGTGTTTGAGTTTGTAAGCATGCAAAACCAGGTGAGATAAAAAAAATCTATTGAACCTATCTTTATCCAGCTTACAAGATTTTCTAAATAACGTTTCCAGCTGTTGACCTCCAGTGACCTTGATGACCTTTGACCTTAACCAAACACATATTGATTTGATATATGTCCTTTCTACCTGAAAATACTGCGTTTAAACTTTTTTTCAGTGTATGACCCCTGGTGACCCCAGATGACCCCTTGACCTTCACCAAACATATCCAATTTCATCCTTACACCATAACACATCCACACACCAAGTATGACATTTCTCCAAGTTTCCTACCTAGAGATATGGTGTTGAGAAGGTTTTTAGTTTTTGACCTCTGGTGACCCCAAATGACCTTTGACCTCCACCAAAAACAATAGGGCACACCTTCTCCCAATGACGAATCTATGTACCAAATCCAAGTTCCATCCAACCTTACCTGGTTGAGTTAGAGCGTACCGAAGCAAGTGTCACACACACACAAACACACACACACACACACACACAACCTGACTACATAGGTTCCTTTGCTACCGCAAGGAACCGAAAATGACAACATTCAGCAAATAAGCAATTAATTTATCGGACAAAAGACACTATGATCAGACAGTATCTGAAAGGCATAGCAGTCAATTCTCACCCTTCACTGCAATTTTTGTAGTAGTTCACAGAAATTCTTGATTGGTACAGCTCTTTGATTAACAGCACATTCAAATAATGCAGGGTAGTTTACCTCAAACAACAACACATGTACTCATAGTAGCTGTAGCTACTAATTCATACTATGCATGTACTGTACAGAGAGAGTTCTAATTAAAAAATTGGATCTTGCTAACTTACCCTGGAGTGATAAACTGAGATAATGTCTTGATGAGAATGAGTTTTAGACAGTTGTGATAGGGGATTAAGAAGATTTGGCCTTTAAGCCTGACTTAGGTAGCAAAAATTCAAAACCCAATGATAGGTCACAACATGGTTGGTTAACAGGTATCAGAAGTTTGAAAATTGAAGGAAAATGATGTAAGAGAGTACTTCATTTTAATGTAAGAGAGATGGATTGGGTTTTGTCCTATGGTGGGTCCATATACCTGTAACACTATTTCCTTAACAGACAGGTACCCTATTTGCTCATTTTTGGCCTTTGGTTGGTACCCAGTGACAAAACCAAGGTACCTCAACAAAGCCCTCATCAGGTTTCAAAAGCCCTTGAAGCCTGCCACAGAAATGTTTGCATACAAGACTACCATGGCAAATAATCAAGCAGTGAAGTGTATACTGAGATGTGCTGCCTGTACATGAGTTAACATGTCATGTGAGCTAGGGCTGTGAACATGTGGCGATTAACCTACAAGGGATTAACCACAAAACTTGTTCTTGATGTTTTTTTTCTATTTGTATACTCTGATGATCCCAGGTTTTTGTTAAATGGAACATTCTGGTCACATATGAGCCTTGTAGGCTGCAAAGTTTCAGAATAATTTGATTTTACCATGCAAGATGACAACTATCATTTCTGCATTACATTCAGTATCAATCACTACCTACTGAAATAAGGTAATCCCCATTAATCACTAAATGATGGCAAATTTTTGAGGTTAAGTATTAGTTATTTTGCTAAACGTTCACAGCCCTTTTAAACTTATGTGACTGAACTGACTATTCACAGCTCAAAAGTTCCCATTTTTAAAATTATATACCCTTGTTAAACAAAATTTTCTAAAAGAAATAGCAATGCCAGAAGCTAATCTAGAAGGTAGTAGTGGTAGTGTACAACCCATATTGTTGAAGAGTATCGCATTTTATGCATGGGCATATGATTTTCACTCAAGACTCCACCTTGACAACAAGTAGCACAGGCTACCCCACCCCCCCTTTCCATTTCCCAAATCATGGACCAGGCCCTGAACACATCATTGCATTAAACATTTCTTGTTGACCTTGCAACCTTTTCCCATCCCCCAAAATTGTTTCCCATCCCCCAAAATTAAGTAAATCATAAAGTGCAAAGGACTTTTATTTTTGAATGAAATAATTGTTCAAATTTGAATGCTAAAATTCTCTTTTTCTGTATTAAGATTTCAACACCTTTTTTTGGGGCGCAAGGGGGGGGGGGGGGTGGCCTCCTCTAAAATTCAACATTACCACAAACTGAACAACTTAATCCAAGGGCATTTCTTTTAACCTTTACAATGAATAATTTTCAAGATTTAATCACATATCTTCTTACCTTGCATTACAACATTTCGCTGACTTAAAGCAGAAAGAAGGGCTGATCCTAGACCTCCCAGTTCTTCAACTGGTTCTTCCCTTTCAACAGGGGTAACCTGACAGACAAATAAGAAACCAATCCTGTAATCTCTAAAATCTTATCACAACCTCAACATGTATTCTTTGTATGATTTCCCTAGAACAATAAGCAGCTATTTCAATTAAGTATGCCATTGATCTCAGTCAACCCTTTACCGTTGTTTGGGTCTTTTGGACCCATACAGAGAGCACGGCTGTCACCCATCTTTACTGTTTCACGCGGAGCTGAAAACTGCGAGTTGCTACCCGAAAATTTGGCCACAACAACGAGAGGGACAATAGTTTGAGGTCACAGGGTTTATAACCTACGGAAGCTGATGTGGGGCATGCTATGTCCGCTTTTCGGCCCACTCCTGTGGCGTGCAAATATGCCCCGATTGGAGCACAGCGGTAAAGGGTTAATAGGTGGTACGATGAGGTTTTAGAAATTATAGAGCGCATGAAAAATGAATTCTGGCAGTTCAACCCCTATCTTCAAAGGGCATTCCTGAGCTGAAATAAATGTTGAAGTTTAGTAACTCAACTTTCAATTGCATATTGAGCAATAACTTGTGATGTCATTGTTGTACTACTCAAATTACAATTTTTGTATTTCTTTGTTTTTCTGAAAGTTACTACACCTTGTGCCAAGGTGTGATAGCACTCTTACTCTTATGGGGTTAAGTAATTAAGTAATTATGAATCAGCCATTTCTGTATCATTTTTAAAAACAGAAAAAGTTATACCTTTAATTTGTAATGCCAAATACTTGGATCAGCACTCTTTCAGAATCTAAAAATTCTGAGACTAGATCAAATCATTTATTTCAAAACTGCTCTGGTTATGTTTAAATCTTACCATAGTCTGTTACCAAAACCCTTACAAAACCATTTTGATTTAAAATCAAGTAAAAACCACATTACTCATCAACAGGATACCTTTATGCAAAAATTCATAAGAACAAGACAAACACAATTTTGTATTTCATTTTCCGGAGTGAAGTGCTGGAACTCCCTTGATGACAGTATATAAATTTCTAACACCATTAATTCATTTTAGAACTAGAAAGCCAAAAGGCTTAGTGATTCCTTGCCATATGCTATATTGTAAAAATGAACATGGATGCCCACATGACAAGCATGAGATCCCTCACAAATACTGAGGTATACTAGTAAGGTCAAAACCTTTTGAGATCATGTGACCCAAAATGACCTTTCACACTCACTTAAAACGATAGGGAGCAACTACCTAAAAAGACCATCAACATGCTAAATATGAGCAATTCACAAACTGAGTATGAGATCCCTCCACAGTTCAATAACCACATAAAATGTCATGTCTTCAAGGTTTTGCCCTTTTGTGACCCCAACCTTTGACCTTCACAAACAAGAGAAATCTCCCACGCAGTTATGATGCTGGTAAACTATGTTGTCTATTAACTTGATAAAGAGATATTTTTGAAACATGCTCCTTTAAATCAAAATTTTGGGTATTGAGGATAGCTCTCTATATAATTATGTCTCTATGATCCAAAAAGTTGACTGCATTGAGGTTAGTGCTAGAACAAGCCCTAATCTTAACAGTCATCCATAAATTGGAACATACAGTAGAGACATCTCAACAGAAAGGTGTAACCTTGGCTATTAGTGGTGGTCCTTTTGTATTTGTTTTTTGGTGAAATGCCCTTCCCAATGACTATGATATCCTTGAAAATTAACAAAAAATGGGAACCCTATTAATCCAGAAATTAACAAGATTTGTAATTTGCCTTAAATTGTCTGCTTGTAGGAACACCACATAACACAGAGTACAAGTCAAGTGTCCTTTGTTTGATACACAGTAGATACTATTTGCTAGTTTTGATTACCTGAACTACAGTACTTTCTGAAAAACAAGCCTTACTGAGAGGGCTAAATAAGTGTCAGACACTATCTACAGACAGGTAGGAAATGGTTAAAGCCATTGAGCTGTATGATTCAATGAGAAAACCCCTCAAGACACTGTGGCAGTCAAATGTGATGAATTAGGAATTAAAGATCACAGTGACCAGCAATTTTCACAGACTCTGGTGGGTCAGTTATGTTAAAAGCCTCTAAAGAAAGCTTACCTGTTAAGTCCTTGGTTGATTCACTATAGCAGGATAAAATAGGTTCAGGGAGCTGACTCAGTATTTGGAATGAGAAAGTTCAAAGTTCATACACTAAATCGCTAAAACAATACACTGTAGTTGGTATAAACTTCACTATGATTGCTCTTGAAAGCTTTGCACTAATTTCGCTAAATGTCTGACACTGCTGTACACTATAGCACTAAAAACCCCACCTAGTATCCTGTCTAACACTGCTGTACACTATAGCACTAAAAACCCCACCTAGTATCCTGAAGGGAGAGGAAGAGAAAAACAAAAAGTCAACACTAACAAATCTCCCCCTTTTTTCTTTTTCTGGAAACAACTTAACTTCTGGTAGGATACTGATGGGAAACACCATAGTTCTGTAAGCTCCCCACTTGTAGGATGTCCATTAGTTCCTTACAAGATGCCCCATGTTTTGTTAGGCAATTTGAAATTTGGGCACCACTCTCAATCCACTTGACACTAGAAAGTTCTCCTTTATGGAGCATCTCCTTGATGCTTCCTATCTCCACTCTAAGACGCTTCTCACTAACTGCTTTGGTAGAGTGAACGTTCTCAAATAGGGATTTGTTATCAGTACACACTCTGATAGGCACTCTATTTTCCTTAGGCTTGTTGAAAACCATTTCTGACAGCAAATATCCAAGGCAATATGCTGAGTCAAGGCTATCAGCCATTGAGAGAGCTTCTGCCGCTAAAGTACTCCGTACCACTCTTCGAATTTTTCCAGATCCCCAAGTAAGGGGACAAGACTTGTTGTCCTCACCAGTCAAAAACAAAATGTGACCACCAGCACTGGAAACTCCATCAGTTAAATTTGCATACAGTAGGAGGCATCACAAAATACTGTCAAACTCAACTGCTCTATCTCCCCCAGGTTAGGAAAGGGGATGTTACTCCTTTTTGATTTTAACTTCTTGATCACCTTATTGGCTTGGACCAAATCTTTTACTCTAGGTTCTCTGGTTGCAGTACTAAGCTCCAAGGCATCATAACTGGCATCAGGTCTTGTTTGGTTAGATGCCCACTGCACTTGACCAATGGCTCCTCTCAACTCTGTCACTTCACTTTGAGTAAAAACTCCTTTTGAGCCACTCTTTTTGCTGGAACAGGGATCTCTGAAAGGGAATCTACGTAATTATCCTGTGTGAGCATGATGCCACCTTTTCCTTGAACAATTTCAAGTCCAATAAATCTGAAAGCACCTTCTGCCTCCTTCCCAATTTTGAAAGCTGATCTTACCCTGTCTACCACCATTCTTTGGAAGTTGTCTGTACCAGCCCACAGGAAATCATCAACATGCAAAATGAAAATGCCTTTCAGTTTCCCTTCATTGTGCCAGAAAAATAATGCCAGGTCTACTTCTGAGCGTGAGCATCCATGTTTAAGGAGTTCATCCCTGACACTGAAATACCAGTTTCTTGAGGCATCATTCAAACCATACACACACTTTTTTAATTTCCACACTTTGCCAGTAACATCAGCCTCTGTAGCTGGCCTCAGAAACATCTCACGGTTGACCTCATTTCCTTGCAAAAATGCAGCTTTAATATCTATGGAGTGACATTTCCAGGTGACAGTAGATGCCAGAGCCAGAAAAACCTTCATTGTCTCTTTAGAAACTGTAGGAGAGTCAGCTTGAACACAATTCTGTTCTTCAAACCCACGAGCCACAAGTCTGGCTTTGACAGTTCTCTTACCATCAGCTGACTTCTCTGTTATCATCCATCTGGTAGATATAGCTTGCTGGCCACAATCTACCATCTCTTCATATACTTGAAACTTCTTCCAATTGGCAAGTTCTTCATCTTTGGCAAGTCTAACTTCTGGCTCAACATGTCTGTGTAAGGGAATAAAGACAGCATTGGCCTCGTCACTGGCACCAGATTCATCCCTTTCATTTGAATTATTTTCCACAATCTTCCAATCTTGAACATCATTTCCAAAATCCAGCTCTTTAAGTGACGAGTCACTTTTCTCCAAAACCAATTACGGTATTTTCCAGTGGCCTTTCCAGATCTTTGTACAACTTCGCATTCAATCCATGAGCTTCCTCCAGTTGGTAGGTAAGTGATGTTCTGTTTCACTTTGGGCAATGCCTGGGCAGATCGTATTTCTGTTCTTTGGTCAGACTGGTTATGATCTTGGCTGGATTCTCCTTCTTCTATGTCATCAGTCACTGCCTGAGGATTATCACTATAATCATCTTCCTCTTCCTGTGGTTCAGGTAAGCCATCTGCCTTGCCACTTGTTTGGGAACTATCATGACCCCTCTTCCCAAGAATCTGAAGTTTGGGGTCCCTCATAGGTGGTTTATCAAACTCTGTATCAATTCTTAGCAGTCGACAGGGATGCACTCTCACATACACACTACCATGATGGACGAAAACCACTTTACCATCTTGCCCAAGAACTTTGCCCGGACCTCTCCATTTGTTACTCTCATCACACTTGTAATACACCTTGTCACCAGGCTGAAAAAAATCATCAGAACTTCTAATCTTGTGTCGGAGGGCTCTCCTTATCTTCTCTGATGCTTCAGCTTGAACAAACGCTTTACGACTAGCATGTAAGGCGTTCAAATGTTTTGCAAATATTTCACTCACTGTGGTTCCATGAAGGGCTGGAGCTTGGTCAGAGAGCACTGATGGCAGGTTTGGATTCCTACCGAACACAAGCTGGTAAGGGCTATATCCATACACCATCTGCAATGAATTTTTGGCATTCACTGCCCACACTAGAGCTAGCTCGATATCCATGTTGGGGTAATCCTCCAAAATCTTCTGAACACAATTATCAACAACTGCATGGTTTCTCTCACACAGACCATTTTGCCAGGGACTCCTGCCTGCTGTGTTCCATACCTCAATGTTAAGATTTTCAGCCATATCTCTGAAATCCTCATTGGAAAATTCTCCACGATTATCAGAAAGAAATTTTTTTGGTGCTCCCAAACCACTGCCAATCCATAACTTCATCACTGTATCAATGATCACCATGGGGGTTTTTCTGTAAATAACACCAGCCATGATAAAACGTGTAGCAACATCAATAATGTGTAAAAAATATACGCCACTTTTCCATTCTTTCAGATCCAAGGAGACAACTTCATTGAATTCTCTAGCCAGAGGCAATCCAACTACAGGCCTTGGAGGTGTTTTCTTGTATCTCTTACAAACATCACACTTTGATACAATTTCTTCCACTAAATCCATTGTTTCCTGATCAGAAATATTGGCATCTTTCAGCAGGTATTTCAGCTTCTGTGCAGTTGGATGGGCAAATTGCTTGTGCAGCTTCTCAATTCTCTTTCCTTTTTCTTTAGAACTCTCTTCTTCTGACACCAAGGCCTCTACTGTGTCACTGACAGGAATTGTTGCTTCAACAATAGGGATGCAGTAGTGACCAGAAGAGGTACACTGAAGGTCAACTGTCTTCCCAAAAATGGTTGCGCAGTCATTTTCTAAGTCAAGTTTCACTTTTGCCTTCTTCATTGCCGGCTTTCCCAAAAGGAGGGGAATATCACTTTCCACCACATCAGTAGTCACTTGGCATTTCACACCAGCAATATCACATGGGATGGTAACTTTCTCCTTAGACTTCAAGCGCTTTCCACCCCCAAACTTGAAAACTGTGTCACTTTTGCTCCGCATTACATGAGCCTTCTTTTCTTCTTCAAGCATATAAATATAATGAGCCATCCAGGCTTCTCCAGCAACCGTTCAGCTACACGCACTATCCAAGACAGCAGAACCCAAAGCCTCTGTCAATAAAACTTCTGTCTCTGACTGTTTGTTCCCAGTGAACAACACAGCTTCCTCGTCTTTACTACCAGTTTGCAATACACTCCTTTGCATGTTCTCATATGAATCTGGGCAGTCTTTCAGAAGATGTCGGACTGATTCACAACTGCTACATTTCAAAGGGTAACCATCAGGTCCAAGCGGATTCAGTCGCTTGGTTATACTCTGAGAATTTTGCCTTCCTCCTCTGTTGCCACGACCTCTGTTAAAATTCTTAGCACGATCATACTGAGCATTACTGTACCTTCCACGACCATTACCTCTGAAACCTCCTCTTCCAGTGACAAATGCAGTTTCGTCAGAACCAATAAATGTTGGTTTAGCCTTGATGGCCAGTCCATCTTTGGTTTCCATTGATGACATCGACTGTTCTCCAAAGAACTTCTTAAGAGAAATCTGCATTTGAGAAAACATGCTGTCTGGTTCCTTGTAATTCACAGCTGTAAGTACTAGTTGCCTTTCTTTATGCTCTAATTGAGCACTCTCCAAAAGTTTGAAGGCCAGGACTGGTTGAGGGAGCTCCATCTTATACTTTTTGGTTTTGTTATACAGCTTCTCGAATTCCACAACAAATTCCTCCATGGTCGTCTCTGTTTTCCTTCTGTAACGATCAAATTTAGTGTAAGCCTCAAAGGCAGCAGATAATTCGTCCTTCTTGAAAACATTGTCCATAAACTTTATGAGGGTTTCAACACCTGTATCTTTCTTAAGTTCCTCTATATCCACTTCACTGAAGACCTTATCCCTTATAGATTTGGCTCCCACCTCAGGAAGGGTTAAGGCTATGGCCAAGCCATGTTTCTCTTTCTTTAAGTCTGTCACTACCTGCCAGGCTTTAACCTCTTCGATCCATCTGGCATACGGCTTCGCTTCACTAAATACTGGTGGGGTTTTGTAACATGCCATGACTCTGTATATGGAGGATGGGATTTAGCAACCAGGCTCTGCTACCATGTTAAAAGCCTCTAAAGAAAGCTTACCTGTTAAGTCCTTGGTTGATTCACTATAGCAGGATAAAATAGGTTCAGGGAGCTGACTCAGTATTTGGAATGAGAAAATTCAAAGTTCATACACTAAATCGCTAAAACAATACACTGTAGTTGGTATAAACTTCACTATGATTGCTCTTGAAAGCTTTGCACTAATTTCGCTAAATGTCTGACACTGCTGTACACTATAGCACTAAAAACCCCACCTAGTATCCTGAAGGGAGAGGAAAAGAAAAACAAAAGTCAACACTAACAAGTTACAATTTGATTCATTCAATTAGGCAATCTCAGTTCAAGCATGCTCAGGGGTATTTGATCCAAATGATCAGTTATTTAGTTCTTTTTATAAAACTAATTACCCGTGGTGTATTTAATTATCTAGTTCACACTTCCATGTCCTTATGAGGACAGTGGCACAAGGTTTGTCTGTAACTTTTAGCAATCTTTGATACTAAATTTAATGTTACCTTCATATTTTCTTTAGGGTTATGGAAGAAACAATGCTTGTATGTTCTAAAAGAAATTTTGGGCATCATACAGAGCACTTGATCTGTTCAAAGTTTAAACTTATGAAGTTCCCCACTGAACAATTTCTCTGCTTTGTGGGCATGGAAGCTTTCTCCAATATGTTCAGACTATGTCTCCAAATAACCCTCATACAGCCTTTGTTTAACTCACATATTTCATGAAAATCTATAGGCCGAGGTACTTATGGCAAAATCAGCATACCTATGACAAAGATAAATTAACTAACAGGTCAGCCTGATGAACAGTTTTTTCCTTTTTAACTTTTTCAGATGTTCTATCCACTTACTCTTATGTGTATTAATACTGGCACTAAATGTTATGGGGCAAAACTTCAAACCAAAATCAACATAAATACTGTACCAAATGCACTTTTATGCACTTTAGACATTCTTAATACAGTGAGATTGCTTCAGTTCATATTTTGAAATTACCCAACTTGATCATTGACATAATGAAGTGGATTCCAAAAGCTTACCAAATGCATCTTACATTACCCATGCCATTCAAAACTCTTCACCCTATGCACTAATGAATATTAACCCTAACAGTTACCCTTTTTGAGATATAGTATGTGCAAGGTTTAACCTCTGATGACCCTAAATGACCTTTGACCTCCAGTAAAAACAATAGGGATCATCTACTCAATATGGACAATCCACATGCTAAGTATGAGATCCCTCACAGTTACCCTTCTTGAGATATACTGTTTACAAAGTTTTGATGTTTTGACCTCTGGTGACCCCAGATGACCCCAGATGACCTTTGACCTCCACCAAAAACAATAGGGATCATCTACTTAACATGAACAATCCACATGCTATTTATAAGAGCCCTCACAGTTACCCTTCTTGAGACACAGTGTTTGCAAGGTTTTGACCTTTTTACCTCTGGTGACCCCAAATGACCTTTGACCTCCACCAAAAACCATAGGGACCATCTACTCAATAAAGGCAATCTACATGGTAAGTATGAGATGACTCACATTTTTCCTTCTGGAGATATCGTGTTTACAAGCAATTTCCAAGGTATTTACCATTTGACCCCTGGTGACCCCAAATGACCTTTAACCTCCACCAAAAATAATAGGGACCTTCTACTCAATGTGGGCAGTCTACATGCCAAGTTTGAGATCTCTCAGAGTTACCCTTCTTGAGATATCATGTTTACAAGCGGGCGTAACACACACACACACACACACACACACACACACACACACACACACACATGACATCACCATCGCATAGATTCCTTGCCTGCCTTTGGCAAGGAATCAAAAAGTATAAATGTAAGTAATTGGCAACTTGAGGATTTATTTGCATATTACAATCTGTGAGGAGACTCCATTGTCTATTGTGTGGTTGTTGTTGATTCAGTTATTTCTTTTTGGGCAGGGGGAAGAATTATTTGCATATTACAATCTGTGAGGAGACTCCATTGTCTATTGTGTGGTTGTTGTTGATTCAGTTATTTCTTTTTGGGCAGGGGGGAAGATTTATTTGCATATTACAATCTGTGAGGAGACTCCATTGTCTATTGTGTGGTTGTTGTGGATTCAGTGATTTCTTTTTGGGCAGGGGGGAAGATTTATTTGCATATTACAATCTGTGAGGAGACTCCATTGTCTATTGTGTGGTTGTTGTTGATTTGGTTATTTCTTTTTGGGTAGGGGGGAATATTTATTTGCATATTACAATCTGTGAGGAGACTCCATTGTCTATTGTGTGGTTGTTGTTGATTCGGTTATTTCTTTTTGGGTAGGGGGGAGGGATAAGTAAGCTTCTTGTTATGTTGTAGTATGTATTTAGCATGTACTTCCATCAACAGGTTATGCAATTCTTATACTTTACATTGCTTTAGGATATAATGATTTATAAGTCATGCACTTCTGTTTTTCTCCTTTTCCATGCATACCACCAATAGTAAATTATTTATGTATATTTTGATTCGTAAGATGATGGTGGAAATAAACTGTTTAAACTGAAAACTGAAAAATCAACCAAACTTCTCTCTTTCAGAAACTTCCTTCTTGAAGAGAAACCTACTTCAATCAAAATTACCTATTATTTTGTGATAAACATAATGTAGTACTTTCCATATTGTAACAATGTTCTGTAAAACAAAGACAATGCTCCCCTTGAAGAATAATGAAAGAGTCCTCATAGTTTCTAGTAAATGAACAAGGCTACCCTTTGTTAAGTAAGACCATTCATTTACTGGGGAGTAACAAATGCTGCATTTGTGAAGACTACTAACAATAAGTAAGGCTGGTTATTCACTGTCACATAGCATGGGTGGGAGAAGGGGAGGGGGCACGATGCTGGAAACACAAACCAAGTTCAGCACATAGTGTACTATGTTCCCTTACTTTTATGCAGTAGGGCATATTACACTAACTATATCTTCAAGTTTAATCCAACTGAATGAAGAAAGGTGTTCCAGTTCTACTCTACAAAAGGTTAAAATGCAACTTTTTGCAACAAAAAGACAATTTACTTACTAAGCACAGACCACTTTGCAAAAAAAACTAAAGATCCCTCCTATGAATGGATCAATAAAGAATGATTCCACAAAATCTGTATTTAAAATCAAATTTTGGAACATGTGTTGCTGGTGATGAAACATTGCATTTATCACAACTGTTTGAAGGAAGTACTTATGTACATAGGCCTCCCCTCACCAATGGAATAACTGAACTCCCAAACTAATTCATGACTACAACTTACCCTCTTTAAATCTGCTCCACCTCTGATTGCTTCCAAGAGGGCATCCCGACCAGATGGTGCAGCTTTCTGATTTCCACTAGGTTCCACAGATTTCAACTGTGCACCTGAACGTATGTCTGCAAGTAAATCATTCCTGCCTCCACCAGAGTTTCCCCCTGGTGGTGGTGGAGGGGGTGGAGGAGGTGGGGCTCCACCACCCATTGGTGGTGCTGGTGGAGGAGGGGGAGGTGGTGGTCCATTCATTTGTGGTGGAGGTGGTGGTGGTGGTGCCGAAGACATGGGTCTAGAAGGAGGCGGAGGGGGTGGAGACATCATTGGGGGTGCAGCAGGAGGTTGTCGGCTCATGTTTGGTGGTGGTGGAGGTCGTGAACGGTTCTGAGATGGAGGTGGTGGGGGTGGTGCTGGCCCCCTCTGTGGACCTCTGTTAGGGGCTGGTGGGGCAGGGGTACTCCTTGATGGTGGAGGAGGTAGACTCCTCTGTGATGGTGGTGGTGGAGGAGGAGGGCCACCTGTGAGATGTTACAAGAAAAACTGATTTTACAAAATCATGATCATTAACTTCTTTTCTTCATCAATTCTGCAATACCAAAATGATATCCAATGATTTTTCAACACTTGGTACTAATTAAAATTGGTGTTTCTGAAAACGTTTACACTAGATTTGTCTTTTCCATGACCTTAAAATAAATTACATAATGGTTAGAATAATTTATTTTGTCAATTACCCAGCTGAAGGTCACATATGCAACCACCCTGACCCTTTTTAATGTGTCAAAATCCTCCATTCTCATTTCAGCTGACTAAAAATTATCTACACAGATTCAGAATAAAAAATATCGTCCATTAAATGTAACTGAGTCATTCATTTGGGGTAAATTCAACTGTTCATCCAGGTCAAAACAGTTGTTAAGGAAAGAAGAACCCCTGTGAAATTATTTAATGCAAGTCTGTCAGGAGGGGTGGGTAAGGGGTAAGGTGCCCCAGAACCTTTCATATAAAACATGATACCTTTCGCTCCCTTTGTGCTAGGTTTTGTTACTTAAACCAAAATAAGATAAACCCACATTCTCATAGTTGGACAACTCCATTTGTGTGGGAACTGGTTGCATACATATAAAATTTTAGTTCCCATGGTTTATTCAAATCAAAAGTAAATCTCAGCTTAAACCCATGGCCCTGAAAGAGGGGGTGTGACTTTTTGCTTGACTCTCACTCCAACCCCTTTACCATTCTCTGCCTGAGGTACAGAACTCTGCCCAATTCAGCAGGGTTCTGGCTAGTTGGGCCCAGCCCTCCAGTTCTGAATATTTTAACCATTTTAAGATTGACTTGATTTAGACCTTTTATCAACATCTCATCTCACCTCTTCCCCGTTTAACAGATGACTTGTGAGTATTTTCTTGTTTGATAGCTTCCATTCCTCCATGACTATTTATAAAGTCTTTGATAAAGTTGATTGTAGCAAAATCTTTTAGTGAGTCTTCATCAATACCAAGATTTTTACACCAGCTCTTTAATTCATCCTCTTCTCCCAACTGTAGATACATGAAACAAGTAAAGGAAAAACTGCATGAGGGAAATATTCCATTTCAAATGCATCAAAACAGCATGCTTGAATCACTACTAGGACACTTACAATAGTTTCACCAATAAAAACCATCGATAGGATCATCTCCTCAACACTGCATTAAAAGAATTTTGAAAGTCATAGCATTTGAATGCTTAAAAGCCTGGGTGAACATATCATCCTTGAGCAGGAAAATAACTGAACTTTCGTCTATGAAAAATGCATTTATTAGTTAATCTATTTTTCTCTACCAAAAAGCAAATGGTTTTAAAAATGTAATTTTTCCTATAAAGGAATGAAATATCTCCCTCCCTTCAATGACAGGCAAGGTACAACTGGAATATTTGCATCAACTGGAAAAGATACCAAACCAGCCTCTTAGATGAATTTCTAGATCTCTGTGCAAAACAAAATCTTTGGACCAAAAGGCCACAATGCTTACAGAGGTTAGGTTAGGTTAAATGTAGTTTTACTGCCCAGTTTCCAACCAATTGGTTCAAGTCAAACATTACAGCCTTTTATTCAGTTGTGGCTGACTGTTTTTTTTTTTCCAACCCCATTGCTTATGCTGAACACCAAGCACAACAACATAAGGAACTGTTTTTTAAGCCTTTGGGTATGACCTGGCCAGGACTCGATCTTCCGAAGGCGAGTCTGATGCTTAAAGAGGAAGTTAAAGCAAAAGTTTCATTTTCTCATTTGAAAGAGGGACTAAATCCTTACAATTTTGTGCAACTTCCATTCAAATGAAACCTGTATTTTTTCAAGATTTTTAAAAAATGAGTATATGAAGTCACAAGATTAATGTTTATAACATGCTGGGAAAAGTCCTTTAGCTACTTTTAAAATTTGGTACCCGCCATAGCAGGCACATGGTAGGAAAGATGAAAGTTAAGTTCAGTGGAGTTTTGTATGTGTGCGCTGATCCATGAAGCTACTCAGGAAATGTCCAGTGACTGGCACAATAGAGGCATTGTAATTGCATTCTCCTATGACACTGAAAACAAAAGCAGTGATGCCTGTCAGGATTTATCTCTTTTCTGCTTCAAATTTTTGGAATGAGCTACTAAGGGTAGGTTCCTCTCATTAAGTGATCTATCCTTAGGACAGCAGAGGTTATGTAGCTTCTTCACATTGACAAGAAATGCTTCGCTTCTTTTTATTTTTTAGTCTGCTGTGTTGACCTTAGGTTAATAGGGATAGGACTTCCATGTGGAGAATGCAAAGTTAGTTCTTATGCCACTTTTGCAATCACATTCGGATAACATCAGATTGTTGAGGAGAAACACTTCATCAAAATTTAACATGTATTGATGTCAGCATCTTTCACATTTTAAATGCTACCATTCAGGATTGGTGATTTTATTTTATTTTAAAGAATCAATATTTAAATCAGTGATTTAAAAAGATTGATAAATCAATTTTAGAAAAAAAATTCAACTTGAATCATATATCCCTTACTCTTAAAATCATAAAGTTAACTATGATTTTTATTGGTTTGATTTAAAGCAAACAACCCTGCTATAGCTCCCGTTTCCATTCTGTGTTTTGAAGGCTCTCACAGCCCAGGGAACAGGGATGGAAAGAATGTTTACTTGCCAGGAAGGGAATAAAATTGTTTCCCAGGAAGTGAGTAAAGTTTCCCACAATTCTCTCTACATTTTCATGTTCAGAAAAGAAAAATTTCCTTATCATTGAACCAGAATGCAAAAATGCATTGAGATTTCGATGATACATAAATGTTCCGTTTCAAAGAGTACAATCATGCACCATCATCTTCTCATTCAAATGTTATACTAGCATGTTCAAAAAATTATTTTGTCATTCCAGATGACCTTTTGACCTCCATAAAAGCCATACATAGCTAGGCAGACAACTGGACAAAAAGCTATCTTGAAAAATCATATTTAAAAAGGTATCCAGGCTTTGACCCCTGGAGACCCCAGATGACCTTTCATATCTGCCAAAAACAATGGGACCATCCTCTGACTATAATGCATCCACATACCCAAATATGAAATCTATCCAAGTTTCCTATCTTGAGATATCACATAAGCAGGATTTTCAGACTTTGCCCAGCAGTGACCCCAGATGACCCTTGACCTCCATCAAAAACATTAGATATCATCTCCTGACCATAACACATCCACATACTACATATGAAATCTATCCAAGCTTCCTACCTTAAGATATCGCATTAACGAGGTTTTCAGACTTTGACCCCCTGTGACCCCAGATGACCTTTGTCCTCCGACAAAAACAACAGGGCCCATCTACTGACTATAACCCATTCACATACCAAATATGAAATCAATCCAAGTTTCCAAACTTGAGATATACTAATAACGAGATTTTCAGACTTTGACCCCGGTGATCCCAGATGAACTTTGACCTCCACCAAAAATGCTAGGGACCATCTCCTGACCATAACGCATTCACATACTACATATGAAATCTATCCAAGCTTCCTACCTTGAGATATTGTGTTAATGAGGTTTTCAGACTTTGACCCCTGGTGACCCCAGATGACCTCTGACCTCGACCAAAAACAATAGGGTTCTTCCTCTTAATATGGTGCATCTATGTACTGAGTTTGAAAACTGTCAGACATTCCTATCTTGAGATATCATGTTAACAAGCAAAGTGTCACAAACACACACCCACATACACACGCAAGCCATCATGAATGCATTGGTTTCTCTTATCACGGAAACAAAAAATTCCCATTCAGATGCTCAAATTTCCTGGGAAGGAGCCATCCAACTGTCAACTTCTTTACACCCATGCCAGCAAACCTCACAGAAAAGCATTTTGATCCATTTTCACAACCAAAAGGGGCTAACTTCTTTAACAGTAGATTTTTACACTTACAAATTGATTCTTTCCCTATTTTCTACACCACAGTTCAGTGTCTGAGGTGAAATGTTGCCATCGTTACACCTTGTCTTGGAAACCAGTTTTGTGATATTTTTTTAAACCAGAAAGCCAAAAGGCTTAGTGATTCCTTGCCGCTGAAATGTAAGGCCTTTTTTCACACTGACATTGCTTGGCAATGTTTTTCAATTAACAGGGCTCCATAATGTGCCCACAAAGTACACATGCAAGGCATCCAATCTTCCTACATTGAGATCCCCCTTGCCCGTTGTGAACCCAAATGACATTTGACCTCCACCAAAAACTTCTGGGACCATGTATTCACTATGTGCCATCTACAGGACAAATTACAGGACCCTACAAGTGACATTTCTTGAAAGACTGTGCAGGAAAGCTTGTCAGGCTTTGAACATGCTGACTCGAAATGAACTTTGACCTTTCAGAAAATCAATAGGGATCATCTACTCAATATGACCAATCCACACACTAAATATGAGCACAGTCACATGTACCGTTCTTGAGATATCGTGTTTACGAAGTTTTGACCTTTGACCTCTCATGACCCCAAATGACCTTTGACCTCCACCAAAAACGATAGGGATCATCTACTCAATATGGCCAACACACTCGCCAAATATGAGTATAGTCACATGTACCGTTCTCGAGATATCGTGTTTACGAAGTTTTGACCTTTTGACCTCTCGTGACCCCAAATGACCTTTGATCTCCACCAAAAACAGTAGGGATCATCTACTCAATATGGCCAAGGCACACACCGAATATGAGATTAGTCACACTTACTCTTCTTGAGATACCGTGTTTAAAAGCAATTTTTAAGAAATTTACCTATTGACCTCTCGTGACCCCAAATGACCTTTGACCTCCACGAAAATCAATAGGGATTATCTACTCAATATGACCAACCCACACACCAAATATGAGCATAGTCACATGAACCATTCTCGAGATACCGTGTTTATGAAGTTTTGACCTTTTGACTTCTCGTGACCCCAAATGACCTTTGACCTCCACCAAAAATAAAAGGGATCATCTACTCAATATGACCAACCCACACACCAAATATGAGTATAATCACATGTACAGTTCTCGAGATATCGTGTTTACGAAGTTTTGACCTTTTGACCTCTCGTGACCCCAAATGACCTTTGACCTCCACGAAAATCGACAGGGATCATCTACTTAATATGACCAACCCACACACCAAATATGAGCATAGTCACATGTACCATTCTCGAGATATCGTGTTTATGAAGTTTTGACCTTTTGACCTCTTGTGACCCCAAATGACCTTTGACCTCCACCAAAAACAATATGGATCATCTACTTGATATGACCAACCTACACACCAAATATGAGTATGGTCACATGTACCGTTCTCCAGATATCGTGTTTACAAAGTTTTGATCTTTTGACCTCTCGTGACCCCCAAATGACCTTTGACCTCCACCAAAAACGATAGGGATCATCTACTCAATATGGCCAACCTACACACGAAATATGAGTATAGTCACATGTACTGTTCTCGAGATATCGTGTTTATGAAGTTTTGACCTTTTGACCTCTCGTGACCCCAAATGACCTTTGACCTCCACCAAAAACAATATGGATCATCTACTCGATATGACCAACCTACAAAGCAAATATGAGTATAGTCACATGTACCGTTCTCGAGATATCGTGTTTACGAAGTTTTGACGTTTTGACCTCTCGTGACCCCAAATGACCTTTGACCTCCACCAAAAACAACAGGGATCATCTACTCAATATGACCAACCCACACACCAAATATGAGCATAGTCACATGTACCATTCTCGAGATATCGTGTTTACGAAGTTTTGACCTTTCGACCTCTCGTGACCCCAAATGACCTTTGATCTCCACCAAAAACAATAGGGATCATCTACTCAATATGGCCAATGCACACACCAAATATGAGCATAGTCACACTTACCCTTCTTGAGATACCGTGTTTACAAGCAATTTCTAAGGAATTTACCTATTGACCTCTCGTGACCCCAAATGACCTTTGACCTCCACAAAAATCAATAGGGATCATCTACTCAATATGACCAATCCACACACCAAATATGAGCATAGTCACACGTACCGTTCTCCAGATATCGTGTTTACGAAGTTTTGACCTTTTGACCTCTCGTGACCCCAAATGACCTTTGATCTACACCAAAAACAATAGGGATCATCTACTCAATATGGCCAATGCACACACCAAATATGAGCATAGTCACACTTACCCTTCTTGAGATACCGTGTTTACAAGCAATTTCTAAGGAATTTACCCATTGACCTCTCGTGACCCCAAATGACCTTTGACCTCCAAGAAAATCGATAGGGATCATCTACTCAATATGACCAACCCACACACCAAATATGAGCATAGTCACATGTACCGTTCTCGAGATATCGTGTTTACAAGATTTTGACCTTTTGACCTCTTGTGACCCCAAGTGACCTTTGACGTCCACCAAAAACAATAGGGATCATCTACTCAATATGGGCAATCCACATGCCAAGTATGAGATCCCTCGGACTTACCCTTCTTGAGATATCGTGTTTACAAGCCAAAGCGTCACATACGCACACACACACACACACACACACACACACACACACACACACACACACACATACACACGACATCACCATCGCATAGATTCCTTGCCTGCCTACGGCAAGGAATCAAAAAGGAATGTTTTTTGCCTTTTTGAAAAGGAACAAATGAAAACTAGGTTAGGAACCCCTGGGATAAACAAAGGAGCGCTGAGCACAAAAGCTCTGAATTGTGTCTTTGCTTTTAATATTTGTTTTCATAAAGGCTTTGTCTAAGACTTATTTCCTGTAGTAGCTTATGGGTTCAAGATTCCTGTAGGAACGACACTTTCAACAGTGCTGTTAGTTAGCACTGACAATAAACTCAGTGAGCTAATATTGACACACTGAGCTACATGGCCAAATACTTGCAAGTTATTTTGTGATAAGTCAATTAACTGAGACATTCATAATACCTACAAATGTAAATCAATGACAGGATATCCTTCTTACACTGCAAATCTTTAAATTGACAACACTTGAAAAACAAGGAAATAATATCTTACCTGCCAATTCCCAGTGGGATCCCAGCCAACATGTCCTACATGTCTGCAATTGAGCAAGAACAACATTAATAGCTCTTAAATAATGAAAATGTGCAGGATAAGACTAGTGCACTTCATTTACATGTCACTGCCAGTTGTTTTGTTTCCACAGTAACCATTCACTTCTGTATACTCACTCACTACCTTTACAAAACAATGCAATGAGAAAAGTGAGGAGGGGGGGGGGGGTTGGAAGGAAAGAAGACTAGCTATACTCTTGTCACATGCATCAATTCAACAAGTTCAACTGGCTTGTCTCAGCAATAGGCAATGTCATCTTCACATTTTTAACACGGCTCACACTGGGTAGATCTTTTTTTGTCTGCAATTTGAGGTATGCTACTTAAAGCTCTGATGTAACTGGTCAAACAAGATATAATTCCAGTTATTATATATTTTTTGTTTCTAAACAATTAAACACTATAACTGTACATGCTAGATAATTATAATTAGCTTACATAGCAGAATTGCATTGTAAAAATTATGACAAATATTTACTTCACGAATACATGGTATAGTTACAAACACAAATTGTGGTGGCTTTTTATTAAATTCTTGTAAGAAAGGCTCTAGGTGATGTTACTTGATGGGGGCCTCAAATTGCTTCTGTCCTGTCCTCCTTTGCCCTTGAAATTTGATACTGTACATCCTGTACATCCAGCATATACCTTACATCACATGTAGAGTATAGGAAACAATGTTGTTTAATACTCATTGCAGCAGCAATAAAATTATAAAGGAATACATTACAAAACTGTCAATTAATTTTTATTTTCTGGCAAATGCTTTTGAAATCAAACGATGAAAGACTGCCCTCATACATTCCAATTTATCATCAAACACTGCATAACGACCCTTTGTTTAGAAGACTGAATCTCTTCATGTTTGAAGTACCCCCAAAGATGTTTTTGAACAAAACTTTAAAACAGAAAAGGTACAACAAACCATGATTTTCCATTAATTTAACACAAAAGTATAAAATTATTGTCACATGACTGAATGAAGTCATTCTTTGCTTTAGTATGGCAGGGTATCCTTATTCTAACTAGTAAACTGCACTTGTCTTAAAAAGGGCACTGTTGGCCCCTTTTGGCATCAGCACAAACAGGTTTCATGAAGTCTGACCATAAATAACCCATTGTGCCATACACAGAAGTTGCAAATAAAAAACAGCAGTTTAGTTCATAATTTAAGTTTCCTGTGTATGGTTCCACAGTATATCACCGAATTTGCAGAATGTGCAAAGGTGTTTGCAGGAAATTACTCACAAGAAGTTGGAGGGTCGTGAAATGTCTGCCTTTGTAAGCTTTCCTCCTTTCTTGTCCTTTTTCTTGTCTTTTTTAGAAGACAAAGTGGCTGAAAGAAAGGGTACATTGAAACTGCCATTCTAAACACTCCAGAAAACAAGTAATTACAGTAAGGGTTACACAACAAAAAACCATGCATTAATCAAAGGATAACACTCAGGCAAAGTTTCAAAGTAATATGAAGAGTAAAACTTACAAACAAAAACTTAGAAAGTAGCATGGAACCTAATGCCAGTCTGTGTGATGCTCCACATAAATAATGGAGGTTAGGTTAGGTTAGATGGAGTTTTATAGCCCAGTTTCCAACCAATTGGTTCAAGTCAAGCCGGCCACAATTTTTTTCCAGTTGTGGCTCACTGGCTTGTTTTCCCTACTTCACTGCTTATGCTGAGCACCAAGCAAAATGACAGTAGGTTCTGTTTCTCCAGACTCCTGACTGCGCAATTGATGCTCTAACCAACTGAACATGCAGTTGGTTCCATGGGATATATTCCACTGCATGTATTACCGTATGATAAATAAATCTTAATGACTGACAAGTTACAATGGAAACGGGTTCCGTTTTTAAAGTATTCGGTATGACTCGGCCAGGACTCAAACTCCCAACCTCTAACTGCAAGTCTGATGCTCTAATCACTTGACCTTGCAGTTGATCATCATGTAAACAATGGGAAAGGGAAAACATCCAGACCCCCACAACTGGAAAAAGTTCTGTGGACACTGCTTGATAACGCCAGAAGGTTACAAGTTAAAACCCTACCTGACTACTGAAGTACAAAGGTCAGCCAAAGCCATTCTTTAACTAGAAATCCTGAACTTTTATTGGTCCATTAGGTTCAGGTGACCCTGCTTTATCCAAGGATAAACTTACCATGATAGATAAATGAAATCATCTTGGGCAACTCTAATGACATCAGTCATTATGTTTGCTCCAATGCCCTGGGAAAATCTCTCAATCTCTGGGTCAAATTTTCAGCATTCAGCGTGTAGCCTCTGTGCCTTACAGTTTGCATTAGTGTAGGTATACTGCACTAACAACAGATTTGCTTATTTTTTATAGCCTCTTTGCTCTTATTCAGAAATAACTGTAATGCCCATTGTCCTTTGAAAGCTGAATCTTGACACTCTGTAAACTTTAAAGCACAACAGGCAATGATTTATTAAATTATTTGTTTTATTACCCTTTGATTTTACTTGCAGTCCTCTCACTTACCTGAGGGTGGGGGAGTTGTTGGTGGAGGGCTGCTCATAGGTGGTGCAACATTACTTGACCTTCGATTGGAGGAATCTAATGCTGGTGGGTGAGCTTGTTTCTTTCTTTGTTCTGGAAAAAATAGTATCAGGAAGATACTTTTTAAACTATTAGCCACAAGACCAAAATCTTTAAAAATATATTAAAGAGTAACTCCCAATTGCTTTTTATGTGAAGAGTGGCATTTAATTGTTCATGCCTGATTTTATGCTCTTCCATCTTTTCAGAAGCTTGTTTTTTAAAAGATGTCAGGCTTGCACTACCCTCAGGCAAGATTCATACCATACAGTTATCAGAAGAAAAAACAAACAAAATTTTAAAATTTTTTCCTTCACCACTTCTGACAACCTTTGTCTTAAAAGAGACAGTCCTCCCAAATTAAATTGGTGTAGCAGACTCATTTGTGAAATTTACTTGGGGTAACTGCTTGTTAACCTACAGCTTCGATTGTAGGGATTGCTCTACTTGTCACCTGCTTTTTCGACTGCTTATGCGACTCGGTATACCTTCTCGTGCACACAAATTCCGCATAAACGTATTGCCATAACGAGCCGCTACGCATGAAAAAGAGTTTTTCGCCTGCTTGCAAGGTTCGATATAGGTTCTCCTGCGCACAAGTACAACATTAAATTATTGGTCAAGCGAACTGCTACGCACATGAATTGCAGAATTTTTCAAAATCCATCCATCATCAAGCATATACGTTCATTATGGACGTACACGTATAGGAATGGGAATGCAAACAAAACGTATACTGCTTACCTGTACTTCAATACCGTCTGACTTCAGTGCCTTGCCGTTAAGTACACTGTGGTCGCATGATTGACCGACTGTTATGCAGACATACTGACTTGAACGCGGCTGCCCAGTCTAAGGCTGCTTTTGAAGCAACGACAACTCCTTTGAAAATGTCCCTTTGTTTAACACGCAAATCTTTCACATAAATTCACTCTAGCAGTCTCAGCTTTGACTGCGCAAGCTCAAATGGTCAAATATGTGCTAGAACCGTGTCACGGCTTTCTGTTGACTGCTTGGAAGATACGCTTCTTTCACAGGTTGAGTATAAAAATTTGGCAGCAGAATATTTTTTGCTCTCAAGAGAGCTTGGCAAGCCATTTGCAACTTATTGATTCTCACTCAGTTTTCAATAATAAAATCAGGCAGCGTATATGTACGTTTCATCTTTGTTTTGTACCATCTTCAGAGGCTTCGATTTGTACTTGCCTGCAAGAACGGGTTATCTAGTTTTACCTTGAATACGCAGTTATGAAGTCCTTGAATCTTTTTGAAAGATACTTTGGAGAGAAATAAGTTGACAATTCTGAGATTTAGTTGTTGCTTCAAAAAAGTTGAGGACAACTGTTCTTGCCCATTAATCTACAATAATTATGGCATGCTGACTGGATGTCACACGAAAATTAGTAATACCTATGAACCAGGTCTGACTTTTTTAGGAAACTTCAGGCTATCCATCAGGAACATTGGGGCCAAACTGAGCTACAGTAGGCCTAGGTATAGTTTTGTCAGAAACAATCAGATGAAAGTGAAAAATGACAGAAAATTAATTACATTTGATGTCTCTGCAATAGCAATAGATAGTTTTTGTATTTTTCCATTTCTATGTTTAAATAATGAATGATAGTCCATACAATTTGTCTCAATACCATTCTCTATGAGCATACTTTACAACTTTCTTCCTTGCAGATGTAAAGAGGTTATCAAGACATGAGTTCAAAGTTTATATCTGTGCATGCATTAGTGACCTTTCTGTTCAGGTCAACTGGTAACAAAACATCTGAGCCTTGCACCAGCCAGGTAAAGCATACTGTTTCATGTGTGTTAACATTTTGCCGTAAGCTTAAACACATGTAGAAGTGATACCAGTTGACCTTTGACCTATTGCACAATAGTGCTCCTTGAAGAAACTTTGAACTGTTCTACGGCAAATAAAATTGTCTCCTCCGTCATTTGCATTTTGAAAGGGAATTTTCTGATTTTAGTTCCGTGTTTAACTGGCATGTAAGGTGTTACCATGTGGTGCCTTCTTCTTCATTTACACTAGTACAGGTGTACGAAAAGTGCAATGCATTTAAGCAGAAGTTAATGGCCTAATTGTAATTCCCTCTCACATTTTATATTAAAGGGATATTGAGAACTGCTGCAAAAATCCTGCAGAGTATGATTTCCAGTATTTGTATAATGCTGGACCTCTGCAAATGAAATCCACAACATGGCTAATCTAAGCCCAAAATGCAAATTGGCTTCTATTATGCTGGCATCAGTGAAAGTTCATACTAACAGAAAAATGCTGGCCAATTGCCACAGGATGATGAGCCCTCCCCCCTCCCCGGGTCTTAAAGCAAAGCCTGTAGGCACAGGTTCATGAGCCCCCTGGTCTTGAAGCAAATATAACATACCTCTCCTTTCTGCCTTTCTACGAAGTTTTTCTTCGACAACCCTCTTAAACTCATTGGCTTCTTCATCATTTGCAAAGTTTAGAGCGACCCAGAAGTCCTGCATGTTAAAAAATAGAGATGAAAGTTAACAATTGTTACTTGCACAGGGTCCACAAAAAAATAGCAGGTCCAATCTTATTGTCACAATTGAAAGGGCTTGTTCGTGATACCATGTCTTGGGAAAAGAGGTCATTTTCAACTGTCCAAATTAGGTTTACCAGACTTCTGGATCTACCAGAACATGTTCTTCTTTTAAATGGTTTGCAGTGGTGTCTAGAAAGATTTTAAAATGGCTTGAGTGTAATGATGGCATGTATTTCTCTCACATGATTTGGGAGGTTTTTCCTGATGTGGCTTCAAATTTTGCTAAATTTTGTATCTAGAGACCATTGACAATCAAAAGAAGGAAAAATTTGAACTCCAAAGGGGGAATGGGTTACACTAAGTTACCAAGAAGTGTTGTTTTGTTTACATAAGAACTAATGGAAGGCTTACTGCACAAAAAGTGACAAAATACTGTACTAATGTAAGTCTGGAAATAATAAAATACAGAATTTCAATGTAGCAAGGAAAAATACTTACATTGGATGCAAAGTAATGGAAGAAAGGACGAGGGGCTTCATACTTAAAGTTGTTGTAAATTTCATGCTCCCAGATTAACTTCATATCCTGAAAGTGAACATAAATTTTTCATAAGCAACATACTTGATTTGTAATTACTGTATCTTTTGTTATGATGCAAAGTATTGTTTACATTGAGTGCGCATCAAAAGAAGGTTTGGCAAGCAGCAGGCTGAGTTGTTACAGTAGAACACTGCAAGTAAAGCCATCACTTTTAAATGACAATTCTTATCCTCTAAGAAGGTTCTAATTCTCCCAACTGTGTAGCTTCTCCCTTGTCTGTAAGATCATTCTTGCACAGTCACAAGCCTATTTTATCCCTAAAGACCATGGCCAGGTAACACACAAGGCTAATACGTGTAATCCACGACTTCATATACATGGACAGAGCATACTGTACAGTCACTGTCACTGCTGTACATGAGAGCATGGCTGTCTGCTATGTTTTCTTGTGAAAATTTGGACTTGCTCAAGTAAATCAACAGATTTTGCAAGAAAGTTGAAATACAGTATCTTCAAAATTATGCAAGGTATGGTCAAAATCACTACACTTTCTGCAGGTATATGATATTGTTTCTCATTCAAATTAAACTTTTGTTTAAAATATTAGAGAGTTGTCATCAAATCAGAAAATTGAGAGATTCACGGTGGCCATCTTGGTGCCCCTTTTTTGGCCCCACATGGGACGTATGCATTACTTGCTCTGTCCATGTACAGGAAGTCTGTGGTGTAATCCAAGCACTCTTTCTACAGTTTATGAAATGTAAGCTACTCCACTCTCATGGAATTTTCAAACTTTGATGTCAATCTTAGAGTGCTAACCAACAGAGAATTTTCATTCAATCAAAGTAAATATGAACTTTGGGGTGATGAGAAATGGCTTAAACTTTTTGCATCGTTAAATAACCCATATTACGATGCTACTAAGGGACCATACAGTACCAAGGCTTACCTATTCAGACAAACAAACATTCAAAATATGAAAAATTTTACTTACACAAGATCCAAAATATTCCATTCATGAGAACAGTATAAAATATTAACAAAATAGTTTAATCTCCAGAACTCTAGCATTTCACATTTTCCTCATGTTACAATTTGGCCCACCTCTTCATTGGGTGAGCTTGTATCAGGACATTTACACACTCTTCAAATTGACTGTGTATGTCAAAATTGCATCATAGTCATGGGCTTTAACAGTTGATTTTTTGTTGAATATTTCTGACAAATTATGTGTACAGTATGTTGCAACACTAACAAATGAACAATTAAAAGATTACACAGTTTTTTCTACACAGTTTGACAAAGACTTCCTACCCAAGTTTGCCAACATTGGTATAGTGACTGTATTAGTGACTGTAGCCAGCTGTTAGTGGGGTTCATAAGCCTTAAATTGTCTTCATTTATTGTCTACATGAATAAAAACCCTCATATTCACAGAAAATAAGGGAATAAAGATACAATTTAGTTTGCAACAATCCATGGTACAGGTAAGCAAGAAAATTAAAAGATGACACACCTGACTTATGGATGATTGAAATAAGACCATCATTTGGTGTTCATCAGATTTGTTTATAGAGTGCTTTCACATTCCTGTATGTCACAAAAAATCAACAGTCACACATGGGTCCTCAGCTGCTTCTCTGCTAGCTGGCTACACTAGCTAATGTACTACCCTTCAAAATGTGTGAGGCTTGTTACCTCAATCAAAGCACCCTACACTGTAGAATGTGCAACTTACCCATATGTCATACACCCTGATAAAGAAAGATCTCTTCTCATTGTCCTTGACGAAACATCCTACACCGCAGCATTTCTTGTTCCAGGAATTGGGATTTGGACTGGATTCATAAACCTGTACTACAGCTGAGGCTTGAGCCTACAACATAAATGGAAATGTTACTGCTTAGAAATATTTTGATAAATCACTTCAAAGACACCTACAGAAGAAAAACCGACTGCTTTTTGAAGGGGTCATTATTTCCAAACAAGAAAAAGGGTTGCTATTTTGAATAGAAGATTTGGGTTGTTATTCTTAACAGAACACTTCTTTCTTCCAGAAGTTCAAGGAAATACTGTACAGCTGTCATACATACCATAAAATGCACAGTGTCCTGAGCTCAGAACTCTTTTTCATCAAGCACTACTGTATATATGGAGTGCTGTCACCATGGTCACACCTAAGTCTGTTGCTCTTCTAAGATTAACAGTCACATTGCATCTAAGTCGGTTGCTATTTTAAGATTAACAGTCACAATGTTTGTGTAAGAATATCATTTTATCCCCTCCCTCATTCTTCTTTCCAACGTTTGCTTTATGCAAATTTAATATTTCTCCACTTTTGAAAACATAGAGGGACATGGCACCATTGCCTTTTATACATATGTGGCTCAACATATTAAATCTGGTTTTATGTCTGCCTGTATGAAATTAAAGATATAATCACTTTGATTGCTTGTTAATTCCTTTCAATCATTCCATTTTAACATGTATTAATTTCAACAGAAGTCTACAGTGTTTGCAGCAGGTGGTACTTGCAGCAGTTGATATCACTGAGGCAGCTCAGTAACTCTTACCAGTTTTTCTAATGTGAAAAAAAACAATTGATTGGTTACGATGATTTTGAAATATCACATTTATGGACTGAAAGGCTTCTTTGCAAGTAAAAGCTTTTCTTAAATATCAACTGTTAGTAAGTACTCACTGTTACAGCCCTTTATTCCAATACCCCTTATTTCCAACACCCCTATATTCCGACAAATCCATAAGATGATTTTGAAATATCACATTTATGGACTGAAAGGCTTCTTTGCAAGTAAAAGATTTTCTAAAATATCAACTGTTAGAAAGTACTCACTGTTACAGCCCTTTATTCCAATACCCCTTATTTCTAACACCCCTATATTCCGACAAATCCATAAGATGATTTTGAAATATCACATTTATGGACTGAAAGGCTTCTTTGCAAGTAAAAGATTTTCTAAAATATCAACTGTTAGAAAGTACTCACTGTTACAGCCCTTTATTCCAATACCCCTTATTTCTAACACCCCTATATTCCGATAAATCCATAAGATGATTTTGAAATATCACATTTATGGACTGAAAGGCTTCTTTGCAAGTAAAAGATTTTCTTAAATACCAACTGTTAGTAAGTACTCACTGTTACAGCCCTTTATTCCAATACCCCTTATTTCCAACACCCCTATATTCCAACAAATCCATCACATTCCAACACCGGCCCGTTCAAACACCCCTATGTTCTGACAACTCAATCCTAGATGAATAAGGAGATTGTGAACATACAGTAGGGGTGTCGGACCATAGGGGTGTTGGAATATAGGACAGTCACTAGTATGCACTGTTCAGTCCTACAATCTTGGACAAAACTGTTGGGATGCTTTGCCATAATATTCTTGAATTTCGGTTCAAAGGCTTACATGAATCCCCCTCCCCCGCTCCCCCTTCCAATGTTGCGTTAGAAGAGTGACTGTATGCTGTGAATAGGCTAACAGTGAACAACACTGCAAAGGGGAGCATGGGGTGTCCCAACCAGTTTTGTCCAAGATTGTCTGAGTTCCAAGTGATATTTTTACGAGAACAATTTCAATAGAAAAAAGTTCATTTTTCGAGCCGACTTTTTCAGAAAAAATTTTCAGAGGCTTATAGGTCTGAGGATTTTAGCATAATGAAAGTAGTATTTAAAGTTGTTTTAATGTCTTGTTTGATTCACTTGTTTAAATTTATTTTGGGTCGAGACGATCATAAAGAAAAGGCTATTGCAGGTATTTGCAGGGAATTTGCAGCTTGTAATGCCATCAGCAGAAGTATCGGCAGAACGCCTACCAATTCCACCTCGTATTCCAAATGTAAGAAAAACATGTTTAAACTTGTGGGAGACAATTTTAGAGCCAATGAATTTACATTTGAAATACGGAAGGACAATTTTGAATTTTTTTCAGGCACGGATAATCGCCAGGATACGTTCTATTCCGATAGTTACTATATTTCTATATATAACCAAAACAATTTCTTCCATGGACAGAAAAGTCTGACTCCTGTTGCAAACTGGTGGTAAGGAGACGAGATATTTACTGAAAGAGTGCCACAATCTACCATGAAATGTTAAAAGTTACAACTGCAAGCAAAGTATTTAATTATAACGATGGTAGATTGTTAGTTAAGGCTGGTTTTTGGCATACTTTGAAGCAAACTGCACCCCTGTGACTCCAGTTTTCATGTTACATGAAACTGATTACGTATGCTTTCTTCCTTCTTTGAACCGAAGCAATTTCATTGCATTTTGCTTTCAAATTTGCTTTCAAAATAAGTGGTAGACCGTTTGGATAACTTATCCTTCACTGCCAGTCTCGTCAAGTTTGCATGTACAGCATTTTTTTCTTGCGAGGACACCGTAAATTACTTTAAAATGAAGTACAGTAATAGCCTAATAGGCAGGATACAACAGTGCCTCTATTCTCCAAAATGCACTTATCAGGTAACACATCACTTTTTTGAATAAATTCAAACACATAAACACAAACATCTATGCAATGTTCTTTTTATTTTTACCTGCTAGGACAGTGTAAACCCCCCCAAAAAAGGCACTGTTGAAAACAGCTACCTGAACGATCGAGCGCTTTGAACTTATCCCTTTTTACAAATCAACCCATCATGACAAAGTGACACTTTCTACTGTGGGACGCAAGTAGATCTAACTTTGCCAAATTCTCAGACAATCTTGCACAAAACTGTTGGGACACTTTGCCATAATATTCTTGAATTTCAGTTCAAAGGCTTAAATGAATCCCCCTGCCCCGCTTCCTTTTCCAATGTTGCGCTGAAAGAGTGACTGTGTGCTGTGGATAGGCTATTACTGTGACCAACATTGCGAAGGGGAGCGGGGGTGTCCCAATGAGTTTTGTCCAAGATTGTACCTCTAATTTTGCTTCACCAACCTTTAGAGTTCAAAACAAAATGCTGTATGAGGTTACCACGATGAAGGATGGATAGTTTTATGTGTTAAGTGAGACACTATTAAGGGAGTATAAAATCATCACTGATCTGACTAGTTTTCTTAAATAAAATGTAGGTCTTGAGTTTCAAATTCCCCAGTGCACTGCAAATCACAAACCTGTGCTATGACGCTGTAAAGTCATACCCTGGACTTTCTTTCTTCCATAGCGTCAGAAATTGTGATTATATGTTTATGCTATAATTGCTATACTACAGTTTTTGTTTTTCCTTTCTGTTTTCTTTCACTGTCTTTTTTCCTTTTTTCCTCATTTATATTTTGTTGTTGTATATAAACCATGCATTTTGTTACAGACTGTATTAATTTCACAAGTCTCTTGTACCCCTTCAGGGGAGATGAAGAGAAAAATATTGAAACTGAAACCTCAAAATTCAAGGCCTGTAACCTGTAAATTAAAGGAATGCCTGCAGGCATTCCCCCAGAAACACAAAAAATGGAGGGGGGTATTTATTACTGCTAAACCCAAGGTCCAAAGTGATGCTGTCCTAGAATAAAGAGTGGATGTACTGTAGGGGGACAAAAGCTGGCTACAAAGCCCCTGTGAGGTGTAATTTGAAGGGTTGTAAAGACCATTTACTTATGTATTAAACTTGAAACATTGCTGCAAAAGTGTCTTCTTTTTGAAGTTAGATGCCAAAATATTGACAATTTTTTCAATTTTTATGGAAATGAAAAGGGGGGGGGGGAATTTTGCCCATCTCCTTCTGGAAAAGGGAGGAAAAATCCCCCTTATTCCCCCCCCCCACCCCTCTCGTGGAATAGCCTGTAAATGAAAATATGGCTACTATATGGACCTTTTTACACAGACCAGTGTTCACAACACATGCACTGTAGAATAAATCTTACAGCAAAAGGTCTTTCACTCATGAACTGGCTGGTACCTTTTTTGCAAGGTGTGATGTACTGCATGCCAATTCTGCACCAGAATTTCTTCCTCCTAACATGCAACACCATAAACCTAGAGTACAACATGCCATCAAGCCATTCTAATCCTACCTTTCAAGAAGAAGAATTTGTCCAGCTGTAATATTTTGAAATCGATTACAGAACCCCAATCATCTCAAAAGTCTAAGAGCAGCCTAATAAACCTGTTCAGTTTAACACCACAGTATACTGTAGTCACATATGGCATATCCAAGCTGTACTGTACAGTATACATGTATGACAAAATTCTCCTTGGGCAGCATGAGTGTTTTCGGTAATAATTTAGCAGTAAAAGGAAAGTGAAGGTCACTTTAAATATTAACCAATTACAAGGGTGTTAAAATGAAGAATTAAATGTTGCACATTAAGGTCTTGCTTTAACCCTTTACCTTTGTGCTCCAATCGGGGCATATTTGCGCCCCTTGGGAATGGACGGAAAAGCGGACATAGCACGCCCGGCATCAGATTCCGTAGGCTATTGACCCTGTGACCTTAAACTATTGTCTCTCTCGTTGTTGTGGCCAAATTTTCTGGTAGCTACTCTGGATTTCGAGCTCAGGGTGAAACAGTAAAGATGGGTGGCAGCTGCGCTCTCCATCTGGGTCCAAAAGGACCTGAATTACGGTAAAGGGTTAAGGGGAGAGCCATTTACTTAACGGGTCAGGATGAGCAGAGTTGGGCACAGGAAATACATAAGTGACATGGCAATTACTATACCATCAGTTTACATAAATGACTCTGCCTAATAAAGCTACTGTATGCATTAAATGGCATAAACATTACAGTGTATCCACGCAGGAGGCAATACCTACACTCAGACTGAGCCAAAGAATAGGATCCCCCAAACCACAAACTTGATCAAAGGATACCCAGACCTGGCAAGCTGAACCTAACTCACTAAGCCTAACATTTTCAATGTACAGTATAATAACATTTCTCAGGGCTAAGCGGAAGGATGAAAATTTCACTGGCCACTAAGTGGCCAGTGAGCGAGTAACTTTTTTACCATCCCTGACAATTTTTCACTGGCCCACTGTAAAATCCAAAATATTTTTAATGGACACATGCCAATGGGGAGAAAGAAACAGCTAGCCTGCAGTAGCCCATGTGCTATTGATATCATAGGCCTCCTGGTCAAAGAGCATACATTGTTTTTCTTTTGAAATTTCCTGCTTGTTCTTAATATGTGTGGAAAGCCAGGTGGACACTTACAACATGGAAGTATAACATTCCATGAAAATATCCCAGTAGTACTTGGCCAACAAAAGCCCTTAGTTTTTCTACGAATAATTTACAACATTTGCCAATCATTCGCAACACTATATCCTAAGAGTCATTAACCTATTGTCAAAGTTGAACAAATTAGCAAACTTATCATTTCACACTTGTTCAATACGTAAGTTAAGCTGATACTGTACATGACAGATCATGAGAACCAAAACATAAATTTCTTGGTCAACGTCACTTCTAGCTTCCTTGTTATTAATCCTGCTGGGAAAAGTGAGGTACAGCTGTGACTTCACATGGTTTAGAATGATGCTTCCTTTCATAACATATCTAAGTGTACATACTGTACATATGTCATATGTACCGTAAATTCCTATAATGGAATTCTTGTGTATACTGTGCACTATGTATGGTAGCTACATATAAGTTAGAATCTCGTGATTGTCTGGCTTACACAGTAAGGACATACAGTAAACATATAGTTAACTGTTCTAATATTGGAACAAGGGACTGCATTCACTGTATGTAGATATGTGTTGTACATAGCACAGTGCTATATTTCTGAACTTTCTTACCAAGGAACTGGCTATTGCTGTTTTGAATAAAAAGCAATGTCCCAAAAATGTTTGAAATTTGCTGATTGATTTTGAGGCAATTTTATTGGCTCCAGGGACCAGTACAGATAGTTTATCATTTTAACTACCCTGACATAAAGTTCAAAAACACCAATGGCCTCAAGGCAGCAGGATAGCACTGGTTACTGTATCTCCTTGAGCCTTGTATTGGTCAAGCTGTGCATCTGGTGGGGTTTTGGGATTGCAGTACCCCTTGGGAAACATCCTTTTACACCAACTCCTGTAAATAATGCCCTGGAAGCAAACATTCTGGAGCCTTGTTGTTGGTGGAGTTTTCAAAATGGAATTTTTATTACCAGTTGATAATTAGCCATTTAGAACCCTAATGTAAAACTTCAGTGAACTATTCCAACCCAAGTTACAGGTATACTGTACTGTATACTGTAGTTACATGGCAGCAACGAGGGTTTTTATGTGGCAATCTGTTACAGAGCATAATGTTTGTAAAGTGAATGAGTACTGTACAGTATATGGTTTGATACAAAATTGAGTGCTACAAATGAAATAAAATATCTACTTTTCCTCTTCATATAAAATTGCATGCAAAGTAAAAATATCATCACTATCAGCTGAGTTGTTAACTGTAAGGGGTGGTGTGCTCTGTCACTCAAACTCCAGATAAAAGCTCCATGGTTGTGCTCACATTTTGTTTATAATTCTTGCACCATGCCTGTCACATGGTAATCACTGGTACCCTTCTTCTCTGTTTGCAAAGCACTAGTGATCGACAGCTTATGCTACTGTATAATTGGTAATAACTGATTACCAAAATAACTATCAGCCCAATGCCCATTACAGTTACTACGTAGAAAGGTTGAGGAATGTCATGTGTTTGTCAGTACTGTAATAGATGGAGATAAAAATCAACTGTAAATACAGTAGAATTGCTTCAATTTGATGTAACATGCCCACCAATAAATTAGTTTGTAGGCCAACATCATGCCCTGTCTAGTTTTCAAACCCCATCATGTTAGAACATTTGCATTATTTTACTATGCTGTTTTGCCTTTGGAAACAGTAGAGCCCTCTCTAACGAGCTTACTGTATGTAGAAATAGCTGTTGTGAGCAGAAAATAAATTGCACCCGATTAATGCATCTCCTGGTTCCTTTCTGATATAGATATCCCTGCATACTTTTGGCACTTCTTGTTCAAAACTTACGTCTCAATTAAAAAGAACCTGCAAATGAAATGCACATAAGTCTGATCCATGTCTTTCTGTGCATGTTCTATGCCAACCTGTTATCATTGTACAGTATTTAACCCACTTGCAATGACTTCACTCACATGGAGAGGAATTCCCATGAGAAACTGTCGCCCTCTTTGTGCCATGTTCTCACTTTAAGCATAAAAATAGGCCTGAGGCATCATACCCTGTGGGTGGTGTCCACAAACTCTTCTCATTATATGATTACTGACATTTTTAACATTATTGTTAATCTCCTGTGGTGTTTCCTTTCTCGTGATTAAACCAAGGAGCTGGAAGGAAAGTTGTAGTGTCAGATAAGTGTAAAAGTTTTGGCCATGCCTTTTTTAAACTGGCAAGTTGTTTCTTCTGGAGCTATCTGACAATCTTTCTCCAGGATTGAATTCTGGGTCATGTGGCTAACAGACTCAATGAAAGAGATAAAACACAGTTATCCAGGTGACAGGACATTTAAGTTGTGTTTCAATTGAATATTAAATTTGTTTACTTATACTTTATCCAGCCAATTTATTATAACACAACACTCACTCTCTGCAAATGCAACCCCACCAACCCTGGCTAAACACTCCACCCTCTCTCAATCTGCCTTAGTGAAATTAGGCTAATCAATGAATCCTAATTTGAATATTAACCTAACACCAGACAGAAAACAATATAATTCAACACACTCCTTGTTTGAATTACTGGCATGCTAAACATTTGGATTTCTGGAACAATTATGATAACAAGGATGTAGACAACTTGCTAGCTAGCATAGAAACTATGCAGGCTACTGTACAGTAGGTGCATACTTACTGTGCAACAATAATGTGGCCCTCTAGATGCATAGTACACAATAGTACTGTAATTGTTTCATAAGGCACTGTAAATTTACTGGGCAACTGTGCACTGATAGCATCTATGTATATGTGTCATAATTATACACAATATCAGTACGAATTAAAGTATATACAACTGTACAATGAGTACTCTGTGCTCCAACTGTATCATACTTCAAATACCAATGTTACTAGCTACAGTATAAGGTACAGTAGGCCTACATGATTTACTGCACGTGTGTATTTAAACAAGTCCAATGTCAGGCCTAACACAGTGTCTGACTTTATGATAGTTAATAAACAGGCCTGTCCTGCTACATTAGCACAGGTGTACATAGTTCAAAAGGAGGAGCATACATTACAGTACACTTCCATCTCTAAAAGCTAGTTCCCTGATCAGAGGTTGATTCCACAGAAGAGGGTGGTAACACTTACAGTACAGCCCTGGAGTTATCATCTCAGGAGTTTTTCGTGCTGTTAGATTTGATTTGTTTGGTTTGTTTTTATTCTTAAAAGCTTTCGAATCATTTCCAATGAAATACAGTACTTCCTTTCAACTGGAATATCAATAACCATAAGTCCCACCATTTACTGGAAAGCACCTCTCATTACCTTGCAAAAAACTCCTGTAGAGGCAATTTTAAGCCAATTTCTGTGTTCACTAGGGTTGGGCTGTATACAGTACCAGCATTGACATGAATACTGGTACATGCGGTAGGCTACAGTTAATAAAAATATACCAAAGATGTTTTGTGTTTTTCTGATGCCAATTACATGTATTTACCGACAACAGAATAATCGGCCCCATGCTGGTTACTTAACAGATGATTGATCGAACACTACTGTTTAACATTTCATGTGGCCTCTCCCGTCTAACGTAAGATCAAGGCTTTAAGCCCTAAAGTTGCCATTTGAGCAGGGTGTCCATTTGTCTGGCTTTTAGCCGCACAATCCGGCTTTTGAAAACCCTGTCCTCCATTCAGGCTCACACGGCAAGCGGATGTTGGAATCCCTTCTTTTTGAAAATTCTAATGTAAAACTTCTCACATCCCATTTTCATGACTGTAATCATGTAGCTTACAACATCAGGAAGGACTGTTTCCAGCCATCTGGGGGATTTGTAAAAAATAATTTTTTGGTACACTTCGCACCAACTCATGGTGGCACTCTGCTTAGGTAGTAACAAAGGTTGTCCCCCTTTTCTGTCATGAAGGAATAGACACCCTACTGTTCATTTGAGGCAAACACAAATCACAATTTCATAAGTCCTTTTAGACTTACTGATAAGCAAAGCACGCCTGTTTTGCAAAATTACTTTTTTTAACTTTCAACAATTACTATTATAACCCAACTTTCCTCACTTGAAATTCAATTTACATAGGAGAGGAAACTAAGGGGTGGGGGTGGAAACTAGTGTTCAACCGATTATGCTATAATCTGTCATACCCGATTACCAATTATTAAGAGGGAAGTCACATGTTTGTCACTTAAGTACGTGTCCCTTGCTTCGTTATTACCATAACCAGTTCAGGATGGAAATATTGGGAATAGTTCTGTTCCTTTCACGAACGGGATATCATTTTTGTAGGCGAAATATTTTCACTTCAAAAGTGGAGATACAAATCAACCCTTAATACTGTACAATTGTTTGCAGTCCATGTCACATGCCCTTTGATAATTTAGTTCTAAGGCCAACATCATGCTCTGCCTAGTTTTCATCCCCCAGTCATGTCGGAACATTGCATTCTTTTAATGTACTCGGTTGTAGTTGCGTTAATGTACTGAAGCTACTCTCCCGCTTTTAATAACAAACCCCATGTAAAGCAATCATGACAATCTAAGCAGTTCTGGGCACCCGTATAGCATATCTTATGGTTCCTTTCCAATAAAAATGTCCCCATATATTTTTAGCAGTTCTCGTCCAAAACTTCCGTCTTGTTTAAAAAGAATCTACAACTGAAAAGCACGTTAGTCTGTTCCCCAAAAAATCCACGCACCCTGAGATTTGCGATGCTGTTTCTAGGTGAATTTAGCATAGGGCTCGCCCGGCTTCGCTAGCCAGCATTACAAGCTTGATCGTCATAACACAAACTCGACGTGAAAATTTATCTCGAGACCGAGTATTTTCACACACTAAATCACATAGGCAAAGGCGCGAGTTGTGATTGGCTGCCTAGAATCAATGCAATTGAACCAATCATGAAGCAGGGGCCAATTTAAATTTTGCAATGGATCTTTTGCATGTGATGTTGCCGAGCAAAATATTATGCCTTGTTTGGCGGTAAAAACGGACACGCACGTAAGTCTAGTGCATGCGTGGGCCAAGAAGTGTGCTGCAAGAGACCACGTGCATTACTGTTTTCGTTTGCAATGATGTCGTATGACAACATTGCTTAAGTCCTACCGTAAATAACATTACGGAAGGAATGCTGGGAATGCCTTAATTTATGCAAGGTAATATCCACCGAACTTCACAAGATTCTAGGTGCTAAGTGTACAAAACGTGCACAGTTATGTGTGCAAAGCTTGGGAATTTGAAAAAACGTCGAAACAAGGCAGCTAGATAGTCTGTACTATGTGTTTTGTGCAGAACAGTTTGTACAGCAACTTACGCGGCGCTTTCTGTGAGACAGCAAAAAAATACATCTTGAATGCACTTCTTCATTGAATTCCACGTAATACTACCGGGTTATAGCGGAAAACTTAAACATCAAACGATCATTCCCATGGCGAGGGTAAAATTTCTACATTTGTGATTATCAATGCATCCCGTTGCGACGGGAAGTTAAAGGATTGAGTATTTACGGGAATTTTAACAAAATTAAGTGCAAGTTGCAAGTATATTTAGCCCCTTTTTCCAGTTTGCAAATAATCCGTGGTAGTGATTGGTTGAATGGCAGAATTTTACCGATTATTTACCCATAACGGAATAATCCGCCCGATGCCGATTACTTAACAGATGATTGGTTGAACACTAGTGGAGACTAACGGGTCCAGAAACTAACAGATTCCAGCCTGACACATGACCAACCTACATCAATAGTATGCCTAGGCTACATATAGGCCGAGCTTCGGTACTAACTGGGTTTTCGTACCTGGAAGTGGCACATATGCATGAACATGCATGTAAACCCAGCCCGGCTCTAATTTAGAATCAGTGCCCATAAGTCAAGGTTATTGATGAAGGTTAGGGTTAAGTTTGTGGTTAGAATTAACCAAATTTGGGTTTGAAAAGCCATTTAGACTATAACCTAGAATAAGTATCCCAAAACCATTGCTTATTTTGAGGGTAAGGGTTAAGTTAAGGGTGAAATTCAGCCAAAATCACGATTTTATGAAGACTTGCCTCACTTCCAGGCACCTATTCTAAATTACAGTAGTACCCCTAGCCCTAACCTATAACCCTAATCCTATTTACTATGGGTACGTAACCCCTTACCTCATTAATAGGCGTACGTAACCCTGGGGTCTGTTAGTTTCCGCCCTCGGTGGTTTCTGCCCGTTACTTTCCGCCCCTAAAAATCTTGGGGCGGAAAGTAATGTTTGAACTAACCTGTGATAAAAATAACAGTTAACTTAAAATTTCAAATCCAAGTACAACAAAACAATGAAATTTGTGGCTAGGCCTAAAAATTTTTCAGTATCCTCATCAAAAATCATGGAAAAGAATGAATTTTATGACCTTTTTTTCTAAACGTCAAGTCTATAGCCACAGTCTTGTACTTTTTTACGTTTAAGTAGTCAGCTTGTCTATAGGTAGGCTTATGCAGATTGTGTGAACAATTGTTCACAGCACTGAATATCATATACCTGTACATAAGTACGTATAAGTATACTTAAGTCTACGGTGATAATGTTGCTTGGAAAGATGTCAACATGGCAGTAACGGGTGTCGCATTGAATAGTAAAAGACATCGATGAAGTTTGAAACTTTAAGGAAAAGTTGATGGAATCTTCATTTGACAAAAGTATCACTTAGGCTGTATCACATTCCATTCCATTACTTTCCGCCTCCCAAAAATATGTTTTCTGCTAAAAATAAAAGGGGTGGAAAACACCGTTTTTGAGGGGTGGAAAGTAGCGAGGGCGGAAACTAACTGTAACCCGTAACCCTACCCCAATAACTGTGGGTACGGAAACCCAATAAAAGCCCGAGCTTCAAATAACCTTTGCTAGTCTGGACGAGGCAACATAACGTTATGCCTAAGACTAAGAGAAACAATGTATAGCCTACCGACTTCTGTATAATTAATAGTTGCACAACCGTAAGTTCGTAACACTGATTGAATAGCCTATACTGGCTACAGTAGGCTAGGCCTAAGGTTAGGCCCTAGGCAAAGTCTAACGTTAAGATTGTGAATACAGCCACATGCATGATCAAATTACCACTGATTTCTTTGAGAGACAATTGAAAAGTTTCTCGTTCTCATCCTTCGTCAGCAACCTTGCTCCCACATTTTGTGGTCTTCTCTGCTGTTGAGAAGACATGTCTTTTCACATTCACACTGAGTGTATGTGAAGTAAAGCTAACAATCACCTCGCCCAGTGTCAACGTCTAGTTTGTACGTTGAATGTATTAGCCCGCTTAGCCCAATATTGTAACACGGAAGTACATCATGGCACTGTCATTGTGACTAAGGAATTGATTGGCAAGGTGAAGAAGTTCGGTTATCCCAGTCAGAACTACGTTACTGTACGTTTAGTTATGTGGCACGCCAGTTGTAACAATTTCATCTTACCAAAACAAATCTGACCGACCGGCCACGTTTCTAATGGCAACGCCAGTTGCGGGTGGTCGGCGAGGCGCTTAAACTGTTGATGCAATTCCCAAATAGCTATTACAAAAGATGGAAGAACATGGTTTTGGTGACAATGGCATTTTTTGTCAATGGTAAACAACAAAAGCCAACATTTTGATCACGCAAACCATTTTATAATGCTAGGGTCCCCCCTTTCAGCCTGGGCATACTTATAATTGCAGAGGCGACCGCCTCGCCGGCAGATTTTTAAGACCGCCCACCCAAAAATGTCGCCGATTATCGCCTCACACTCATGTCACAGTCAAATTCTTAAATTCACTCAGAATGCAGTTTATGAAGTCACCGTTTTAAAATCTCTTTGTAATTTTAAAAGAACGAAGTAATAGCCTAGTTAAAAAGGGGAAGTTTAAACAAAAAATTAGTTTTCACGTACCAGCTGACGGTAAAAGAAGAACTAAATCTACTTGGTGTGATGAAAATTCCATTCAAATCGGACATGTATATCTCGTGATATCAGTAATTGAAGTGACTAGATTTGTGTTCCAAGGTGATATTAAGAGCAGAAGATATTACATCACTTCTTCACATTGAGGAATACTGTGTTTCCCTTGGTTTTTCATACTGCTGTGTTGACCTTGACGTTAATAGGAATAGGACCTTCCCCTGCAGGATAACAAAGTTTGAAAAGTTCTTATGCCACTTATGCAATCACATTTTGATAAAATGGTACTGTTGAGGAGAAAATAGACTGAAAAAATAAAGAAAAATAAAAAAGTGTCCTTAAGAGTGAGGATATGATGTCATGTGTGCTTGCTTCAAGTTCACTGTTTGTTGAAAAATGACAAGTTTACCGGTACTTGTTCATATCTTGAGAACCACATGTCGGATTTCAATGCAAATTTCATCAAAACGTTAAGAATAAGTTACCCTCTAACATATCAAAACTTGATACGACCTTAAACCCTTCTTTTAACTCATGAAATCAGTTAAAAATCTTTCGCAAAATGAACATTGATGAGCAAAACATCATGTCGAGTAAATGAAAATAGAAAACACCTTGTCTTCGTCCTGAACGAATAGCCTTTACAGTCACACAGTCAGTGAAATCATGTTACACCATGTGTGATCATGGCTGAAATATTAACGCGTTACTGTAGATACAGTATTCTGTATTGTGTTCACATGATGGTTGTAGTATGATTAAGCCCTGGTGATATCGTAGAAAAAGGTAAGGCGTATGAGTGCAATAGGCCTATGGGCGGAAAAATAAGTGAACTGAAGATACTACAGAAACAATTCTTGGAAGTAGGTTCTATCTCCCTAACCCAAGAAATTTCAGCCGAACTTGTATAGTTTGATTGACTACTGTACTTTCTGCATACGTTTGTATTTGTTTATCCTCCTTTTTATCCCACAATCAAAATCAGAGACAATGTCTGCCGTAACAATATTTTATAGACAATTCCTTACAACTTACAAACCAGATGCGTTAGTGTTAGACTATGTATGGGGGAAAATACGTTTTTCGTCTTTCGCATTAAATAAACTTTTTGTATATGCTACTTTTATAACAAAACTATACCTCATTAGCCACATTTGATTCAATTTGTCTCTCTGTTCTGGACCTTTAGCCGAAGTTATTCCCCCTTATAGGAACTATAGAGTGCCTAAGTTACTGCATCGGGGATTTTACACTTTTCAATCGCCTTTGACACGAACGATCATAGCACTACATTACATAAACTTACACTTTGCGGAATAAGAGCTACAGAAAATTCACTGCAGATATGTATCGTTTACAAATTTAACTTCTAAATGGCATGCCGCTCTCCAAAACACTTCGATAAAAAGTAAAAAATAAAAGAAGCACTGATATCAAGTGTTGCTGCTAACGGTGACGATTTCTGTAATGTGAAAGAGTGTCCTCTTTCATAGTTAGACAAACGTTTGTTCCGGACAGTATGCAAACCTGAGAAATGTAATTTGTGGTTGTCCGAGGGAATGCGATTGTCCAAAATCTTTTTTATTCTCCGCGCCAACTGATGTTGGCGCTCCTCTTAGATATGTACATGTCTCCGGCAGAAAACATATTCGAGTTAAATCATAATTACAATGATATCACTGGATATCACCGTACAGCAACTTGACTGAGCTGGACCGCGTTTATTTTTTTCCTTGTAAATTGCAACACTATCAGCTATCAATGTCACAGTGGAAATTTAACCCCCCCCCCCTCCTCTCGGGTGACGGTCACAAAAGTGTAGTTTTAAAGTTTTTTCAACTGCATGCGAAACCTTGATGACAACTGCGGTGTTTGTTTTTTTCTCTTGACTCACCCATTGTTCGGTCACAAGGTGAGTAATATCTGGCTCACTCGTTTATAATAATATTTACAATGAATTGTACAATATATTTACAACTATAACTTAATTGGGTAAAATTTAACGTCAATTACTTAATTAATTTAATACCCATCACTAACAACTGCAGAGTATTGCATAATACTGTACTACCTCTACCATTGCAATCCCAAGTTGTACAATCGTGATGTGCACTTAGTATAACAATTATGTGACTACTAAATATACTGCCCGCTTCATTACGAGGTGTTTCCCAACTTCCCGTGGATATATAATTCTATAGTGACTATGGTTAATTTAATGTTGAATTTATCTATGGTGGGATATTTGCTTTTAAAGTACTCACAGATTCGTGTTGTCTTGATTTTAAACGTCTTTTAAAGGCCAAACCTCTCACCCCAAACTAAAAATTTGTTACGGGAGTACCGAAATTTTCAATTGGTTCAGCTCTTTGATTGGCAGCTAATTCAAACAATGTAGAGTACCAAAGCTTATATTACACAGCATGGACGATACTGTAACTGTTTTGATTATATAAATTGAGTTTTTCTATACACAACTTGAAGCAATAAACTGAGATTCTATCTGGATGAGGACTATCACAGTGAATTTCGGACAACTGTGGGAGGGGCTTCAGTAAGAAGTTTGGAGAATTAGTCACGGTACTGTTTGGGGTGAGAGAACTGAGCCTTTAATTGATGTTTCCTGGGAACGAGTCATAGCACAGATGTGTATATATAGCGTGTACCTGTGTGAAGTGCCATTTTCAGCTGTAAGATGTCTCAATGTTTCACAAAGGTTTTTTTGCACTCCACGCCAAGGAATGGTGGATATTGTCTTCTTTCCGACAGGTTTACATAATTCCAACTCTTCTCTTTTCAAAATGCCTGGATGCCGTGTAAATATACTGCCCGCTTCATTACGACGTGTTTCCCAACTTCCCGTGGATATATAATTCCACTAGCGTAGCCAGCGGGGGGGGGGGGGGCAGGGGGGCAGAGTGCCCCCCCCCCACAGAAATTTTGGGGACGCGATGGGCGATGTTGAAAAAATGAAGGGGAGCAAAAAAAAAAATAAAAAACAATAAACAGCAAGAGGAGGGAGAGAATCGTGGGCATTTTTACAGTTTTTCGGGGGGGGAGTCTCCCCGATGGTTTACCTGTTTTTTGCTCTCAAGGGACAATTTCCCTTATAAGAACCCCAAATTTTCGGCGCGCTACGCGCGCTGTAGACTCACTCCAGTTTTTTTTTCAATACTTCCATTCCACATATCTATAGGGAGTGTAAGTCCTCTCAACCTTACCAAGTAACTGGTAGGCAGAGTACACAGGTTATGCAGATGTCGTAAATTTTATCCCATATCACAAAGCTAGTTGCTGTTCTCTTGTGTGTGTCATGCGATAGGTCAGATGGGGGGCCACTCACGGAGCACAGTTTGGCTATTTTATCGGGTATTCCAGGTGGTTTCGACACAATGTATGTTATCCCCGATACGGTCTACAACCACTACAGTTTCTATTTTTTTTTTCCTTTTTGTTCTTAATGATTACATAGGCTATGTTATTTTTGTAAGCCCACCAAAAAATTTCGCGCGCTTTGCAATTTCACGATTCAGACTCAAAAGAACATTAACTCGGCTTTTAAAATATTAAGTAACATTGTGCAAAATGTGCTCAAGGCTGCAATGACATGTGTAACGGGATTCGATTATTGGGCTTGCTTCTGCTGGGGCGATATGACGATCATTCCCCAGCATTGATCTCTAAGCTATGTGGCTGAAAATATAATAAAATAGAATTCAGAATGGGTTTATAATTCACAAATCACCTCTATTAACCTTTGTATTACAACTTAACTGGCCAGATATATACTTACAGTTACTTTACTCGTTTCCCTGCCTAAATCACCCTTTCCCAGTCAACACAGTACAATCCCAACCTATCTCATTCGTTCCCCGTCTCGATCTTCCTTAATCTCTGCCAAAATTACAGTTTTCCACCCGCTAGTTGTTGTCCCATTCTATACGCACATATTTGAACTGTTTACCATCGGGGATTCCCTTGCTACTATTACGTCACAATTATATGACGTGATCGGTTAGCTCAAGCAAGCAGTTACTACAATACAATTATTACACACAAACAACAGTGTGGGCGCGCACGCGTCACATGTACATGCACAGATCATTATACGGAAGTACAGTGTGTCATGACGCGACCATCAAGCTATCGTTAACAACCGAATAGCGCGGCCGTAGGTAGCTAACCGCTCACGTCATAATCAATCATGAAGAGTAATGGTACAATGGTACGGTAAGAATAAAGAGCTAACGTTAGTTTAAGGATACTAAATATAATTTAGTACAACGCTAACCATCCTACAACTACAATAGCACTTGCTAGGCCTAGGCCTAGGTTGTTACTACACTTATTACAGTAGCCCTAATAGTTAGCCTAACACAGTGATAGCGGACTCAGTGCTAACTTGACTAGGATAGACTTTGTGTTACGTTCCGTACAGTCCGAGCCTGTTACATCCCTCCCGACTGAAATACAGACTTCTCCTGAAGTCTGGGAGGATAATTCAAATAAAAACAAATAAATAAAATTGAAAAATAAACAATACAGTAAAAGACACTACACCCTACCACAGAATACCAGATAGGCATAGCCTAACGTTAGTCTGTAACTTAGAATGAACACTAGCTATAATACTTAGCTGGCTGAAAATCTTGAGATAGAAAATTTGTAGACTCAGTCGCGACATCTCACCATACTCCCTCCCCTAAACTTCTCTGTCACAGCCCATGTCAAAGCCTGGAGTTCAATCTTAAAGGAGGAGTAGTTACTATCATTCTTTTCAGTTGGTCGCAGTGTTCTACTAGCATACGCTATGACACGTTCTTGCCCATTTTGCACCTGTGATAAAACTGCCCCTAAACCATTACTGCTGGCATCAGTATAAACTAGGAAGGGTTTCGAATAGTCTGGAAAGGCCAGTATAGGCGGTGCTGTAAGAGCAGCCTTAATTTCCTCGAAGGCCTGCTGGTGCTTTTCAGTCCACTGGTACGGTAAGAATAAAGAGCTAACGTTAGTTTAAGGATACTAAATATAATTTAGTACAACGCTAACCATCCTACAACTACAATAGCACTGGCTAGGCCTAGGTTGTTACTACACTTATTACAGTAGCCCTAATAGTTAGCCTAACACAGTGATAGCGGACTCAGTGCTAACTTGACTAGGATAGACTTTGTGTTACGTTCCGTACAGTCCAAGCCTGTTACACATGGGATAGTTAGGCTCCTTCATACCACCCCCTCGACGTAGGGGCTGTCGGAACTTGTGGTCGCTGGCATGGCCCGGCCCCTGTCGGGGATAATCTGTCGCCTTCTCATGGTCGGTTTAGTTACTTTCGCTTTCACAAGAGTTATTTCTGCGATAAAACCCAAAATGTTCGGTACTCTTTGCACACCCTTCCTCAGTTCCGTTACCTAGAGCTAATAAAGTACAAACCCTTCTCATCTTTTCTTCTCTATAAACTTCGTTAATTATCTTGTGTCAGTCGTGCGGTACGGACTCGAAGAAGAAAGTACAATATAATTTGTGTCCGATAGGGCCCAAATGCCGGGACAATTTATTGACCTATATAAGATTTAAATAAGTACAGATTCTTTTTAGTGTACTAACCCCAAAAATTTTTGCCCCCTTTTCTACGGTTAAATCAGTGCGGAAATATCTTCCTCTAGCATATACAAATTTGATGTCGTATATGGCTCGCAAAGGCAGGTATAGTGCACAGGTTTTCTTCAAACCTCCCTCACCAACTCATCGACGGCACCCTGGCTGTCGGGACTTGGGTCGCTACCGACCCTGCCCCTCCCCCGTTCCGAGAGTGGCCCTTCGTCGGGCAAATCCTGGCGACAAGCCTGGATGGAAGTCACATTTTTCCAGTTATGACTTGTATATGTGTAATGAAGCAATGAACTAAAAATGGAAACTGCATTTTTGGGAGAGCGGCAAATATTTTGGAGGGGCGGTCAATTTCACTAGGAGGACGTGTCGGTCCTCTAAAACCCCCTGTGGAGAACACTGGAATCTAGAATAAAAAGAACAAAACATAGCACCATTTTGCATCTAAGCTCTTCGAGACAGCAAAACATTCCAAAAGGGGAAGGTGACACCCAGGGAGACAGGCCCGTGGTCAGGGGGTTGGCACTTAGTCCCGTCCATACCGAATTTTTTTATTTTTAATTTTTTTTTATTTAAATGGATTTTTGGCGTTTCTCAGCGCAAAATGTCAATTCCGCTGGTTTAGCCAACTAAATGTAAGCCTTATGAGTAGCTGTTTTGTTCCAGTGCGACACAATTCCCTAGGGCGCCATTGACTCGTACCGAGTAACCCTCTTACAGTCACACACTAACCCTGCTAACTCTCAAGGGAATAAGGAAATCATCGATACAAGATTGAAAATGTCCAAAAATTCCAACTTAGGTGTTCACCAGATCGCTCAATTTTGATGTAAAATTGCAAAATCTCCTTGGGGTGGGAGGGGGAGAACCACACCCTCTCCCCGTTCGGTCGCTCGGCTCCTCACTTGGGCGCTTCGCTCCCTCAAGAAATTGCCGCACCCCAGTGGCGGCGATGAAAAATGAAAAAGTTTGGGCTAAAGGTATGTTCAGCCCCTCAATATTTGTCAAGTGCTCCAATTAAGAAGCGGGGAGAATTTCGAAGTTGGGCTGAACATATTCTTGCTTAGAACACTCGAGAAGTGCCGTTTCCGGCCATCTGAGGGGTTTGTAAAGCCAAAAATTTCCTGGTACGCTCCGCGCCAATTGATGGTAGAGCTCCGCTTAGAAACATGTATTAACATTTTTCATAGATTGATTTTTTTTTTTTGCATTAATTGAGAAATATCAGAAATGAGATCCATATTTCCAGGCTGGGAACATGCAGCATAAAACATTCGGGAAGTGCCGTTTCCTGCCATCTGAGGGGTTTCTAAAACCAAAAATTTTCTTGTACGCTCCGCGCCAACCGATGGTGACGCTCCGCTTAGATAGTCTTGTCGGTCAAGATTGGGGACGATGAGTCGATTTTGCCCCCCCACAAGAAAATCCTGGTTACGCCCCTGTATAATTCTATAGTGACTATGGTTAAATTAATGTTGAATTTATCTATGGTGGGATATTTGCTTTTAAAGTACTCACAGATTCGTGTTGTCTTGATATTAAACGTCTTTAAAAGGCCAAACCTCTCACCCCAAACTAAAAATTTGTTTCGGGAGTACCGAAATTCTCAATTGGTTCAGCTCTTTGATTGGCAGCTAATTCAAACAATGTAGAGTACCAAAGCTTATATTACACAGCATGGACGATACTGTAACTGTTTTGATTATATAAATTGAGTTTTTCTACACACAACTTGAAGCAATAAACTGAGATTCTATCTGGATGAGGACTATGAATTTCGGACAATTGTGGGAGGGGCTTCAGTAAGAAGTTTGGAGAATTGGTCACGGTACTGTTTGGGGTGAGAGAACTGAGCCTTTAATTGATGTTTCCTGGGAACGAGTCATAGCACAGATGTGTATATATACCGTGTACCTGTGTGAAGTGCCATTTTCAGCTGTAAGAGGTCTCAATGTTTCACAAAGGTTTTTTGCACTCCACGCCAAGGAATGGTGGATATTGTCTTCTTTCCGACAGGTTTACATAATTCCAACTCTTCTCTTTTCAAAATGCGTGGATCCACATTTGTGCGGCTGTAGCAATTACATAGAATAACAATGGAGATAAACCGTGCGTATTAATGGTTGTTGTCGTTTTCAATATAAACTGTCCTCAACATCTATCTCTAAATATCACCAAATGACCGTGACTCAAAAGGTGATACTCGTAAACTGTCCAATATGATTCTAGTTCATTCGTTTGTGAGTTTTACAAACGGCAAGGCTCCTTATATACCATCTAGCAACAATACACTAAAAACCTAGACGGACAAAAATAATGGGAAAAAGCGAGCGAAAGTTAAATATATATCACTCCTCGTCCCCCCCCCCTCCCCATTCAATGTTGCCGAGGATGGAAGTTTGAAGCTCCGTCACTGATACGGGGGAACGTGGTTTGTCATATGTATTCTGCTGAGAATTCTAGGTTTGCGTCTGCATGAAGGGAGGAGTTCATCACCGGGGAGGGAAGTGTTTCCTAGCTTGAAAAAGTGGCACACTCTTGCTTTAAAGGCCCAGTTCTCTCACACCAAACAGTACCAGTTCTCCTAACCTTCTCACTTAAGCCCCTCCCACAATTGTCTGAAGTACATCCTCATCCAGATATAATCTCCTAGTTTAATGATTCAAGGTGAGTATAGAAAAACTCAATTTATATAATCAAAACACTCTCAGTCAGTCAGTACCGTTCACGCTGTGTAACATAAGCTTTGGTACTCTACATTGTTTGAATTAGAAGTAAATCAAAGAGCTGAGTCAATTGAGAATTTCGGTACCCCCGTACCAAAATTGTAGTTTCGGCCCTGCAAGAGATGCTAGGAATAGTCTTGTTGGGAGAAATTAAAACTGTTCTGGATAAGCAGGGGAGCATAAGTTCCACATAAATGTTCTAACTTCTTTCAAATATTTCAAATCCAAACCCAATTATTTTCAGTAATTTCCTCAACAAAACCCCATCTTTTTGCTACGCGTCCCTAGTTTTCTCGTTCGTTTTCCCCTCGCATTTGGCAGAGTTTTGGTTGCAGGACATCTAAGGACATATCCTTTAATACCATACTGAGTTTGCATACCGATAAGCATTATACGATGGTACAGTGGTACTGTATACTATATGTGTACAATTCTGACTCTCGCGCGAGTTAAATTTAAAGCGGCTCATTGAGTTGGTTCATGAAATTCAGCAATTTTTTTCCAAACCTGTTAAGTTTTGTTCACAAACCAATGACAAATGGTCAAACTTAGACAATCCCGACACCCTACATACAAATAACTGTTTAATGAGTGAGTGCTTAACGGTTAAATACGGTTTTCAAAAATTCGTGACCAGACACTTTTTCAAATTAGGCACAAAACCGTTACAAGTCAGGACATCAACTCATTTCAAATTTTAACTTTTTATGCCACTATTGTATAAACATTGACTTATCATGCTAATTATAAGCATATTCATGGGGTAGTACCCTTAAACACTCTTATTTAGTTATCAATATCCTCTCAATGAGCCCCTTTAAGGTTTCACAATTAAATAGGAGTTTTGTCACCAATATTAAATTATGCCGGGAGTCAAGCGGTTTTATGTGAAAATTTCATTGCATTACGGTACATTCCTAATATGATGAGCATGTTATGTGCTGATGTAATTTGAAAGTACCTTAAATTAACTTAAAAATGTTAGTTTTCCATATAAAGACTAAGTACCATAATGACCGTCTTAACTGTCAAGAGTTTGGTGTGTTCTGTCATTCAAACGCTCACTTAAAGCACACGTGCTCCCATTTTGTAAATTCGTCGTCTAATGTTCGAGGAATTTCACTGTCCTACTATGAACCCTACCAAAATCATACGCAGTGGCGTAGCCACTGGGGGGGGGGGGGCAGGGGCAAGTTGCCCCCCGGAAAATAATCTGGGGGAATTTATTGAAATTGGGGAAATTTGATGAAATCATAGGCCCTTTTCCCATTTTTCATAATTTTTGTTAGAATAAGAAATTGTGAGACATTTCTCATACATAATTCGTATTTTCATGCAACAAATTAACCCAGATTTCGTCAGTATCGCATGAACCGGCCCGACTCGCGTTCCACAGAAATGTCCTTGCCGCACAGCGGATTGAATGTACCCTTGCTGTACACGCGGGTGTTATGATCGGTGCATTCTATACCAGTGACCAGGGAGCTGTTATCAGGTTATTAGATCTCCTTGTACACAGTCTCTACGTTGTACACTTTGGGAATTCGGGGGTTAGGTTATATTGTCCTACAAGCTAGTAGCGGGAGGAGTTTAACACCAATTTTACTCTTTGCACAAAACCATGGACGGGGCTGAAACAATCCATGCAGGCGTGGCATGTCGGGGACCACTGCCCCACCCTCGTCGGGGAAGGTCGGCGATTTCGTCGGGGAGGCCTGAAAAAATAAAAAAATAACAAAAAAAAAGAAAAAGAAAAAAACCTACAAGGATTGCAGTTACTGGATGGGTGAACATATTTTTTGTTTTGAAATGCTATTTCAATACATATTGGAATCGATGTTCAATCACTTCTTTTTTGCTCGGTTGAACCTCATTTCATGTACCTTGTTTTATCCCCCCCCCCCCCTCCGTCGTGGAAGGACGACAATGTCTTTCGGGGAGGCCTAAAAAGGAACGTAAAGGACTGAAGTTAATGGAAGGATGATCATGAACTTTTTTTCTTTTTGAACTATTTTATTCTTTTGTAACGGTATTTTAATGCTTATCTGAATCTGTTTGAATCACTTCTTACTAGCTCTGTTATCCCTCATCCCATCTTCAGTCCGCAAGGTCATGCCCCCGTCGGGGAAGGCTGCCCATCCCCCTGTTGTTGAGAAAACCCAATTTCGCCGGGGAGCCTTCATCTGCAATTTGATAAAAGATGCGGGTCTTATAAACTTCAGTCATCCGGACGGTTTTCTTGATTTTGCTCACTAGAAGACCATATTCTTGAAGAAAACTCACAATTCCGAATTTTCCTGGCAAAACAGACCAGAGGTTGTTCAGGTGCATGCAGTGCCGAATGTTCTGCCACCTGGTCTGCCCCTACAGCCGAATTCTAGTAACGGTAATGAAAATCAGACAGGCCGTTTCAACTACACATAGGCTGATGATAAACAGTAGTGTGAAAATGTCTCCCAATTAAGTCTGACTGAAAATCCATTTGAAGCCACCTTGTAACGTGGCATATTTTCAAAAATTCAAATACATAGGAAGAAAAATAATTTATAGTCTGGAGTTCGGGAAGTCACGTAGAAAATCCAATCTTTTAGCGGGCCTTGCAATGAACTACAACGACGATTCCTAATAGAGGCAAGAACACTAGTATGTTTTTAATTCCGTTGCAGAGTTTTCCCCCGAAAAGAGGCAAGAACATTACATCTAATTATTGCAGCAGTACGGTAACCCTTTTATCTGGTAATTTTCTGATCACTTAGTAAGTTGGGCTTTTCAATTGAAGTGAAACCTTCATTTTAAAGGAAAGCTCAAAATAACGACTGCTTCATTACTAGTTACAAGTCTGGAAAATGCCTGTTCCGGCTGTCGGAGGGATTAGATGTTTAACAATTTTCTGTACGCTTCGCGCCAAATGATGGTGGCGCTCCGCTTAGATAGAGTATTTTGGTCGAACAGATTACTTAACAGAACATTGCAAGCTTGCAAATTGTTCTTCGTTTTGGGACAATATTTTGAAGTGAAAATTTTATTGCGAAAGAAAGCTCAAAATAATGGCTGATTTTTTTAGGTATGAGCCCGGGAAATGCCATTTCCTGCTATCTGGAGGTTCTCAATTTTTAAGAAATTCCTGTGCTCTCTGCACTTAAATAGTCGTTCGGTAAAAATTTTTTTTTTTTTTTTTTTTTTAGCACCTCTTTTATTTGCAAGTTCAATAATTGTTTTTAACAAAGTTTGCAGTATAATACAATATTACAACGTTACAGTCTATTTTACAAAATCAATAACCAAAAAACCTTGAATGGTGTGTAGCCAATATGCATACAGCATCTTGAAAAAATTGAAAATGAATGTAAATGAAATTAACTTTTAAGTTTTTACAGGAAACTGAAAACAGATCTATATTCATCCTCCTTTGTTTCGTCGTTATTCTTTTTTAAAATAAAAATTTCCACTTCAGTATTAAACTTACACTTATAGTAAAACGTTGTTGCATCTGGTATTGTACTGTTTTGTTTACAAGAATAAATAAAATACTTTGCATAAAAAATGAAAAAATTGATGATATTCTTGTTCTTTTCTGTATATCCAAAATGAACACTTGTCTCATTTAAATTAATTTTTTCTCTTAAGCAAACTGAACAAATTTCCTCCCAAAACCTTTTCACTTTAGGACAAAACCAAAACAGATGTTCTAAAGTTTCATTCTCTACTTTACAAAAAGAACAAACAGGTGAGTCTTTGATCTTAATACGAAATAAAAAATCATTAGTACCAATAATTCTATGAAGGTATCGAAACTGAAAATATTGAATGTTTGCATTCCGAGCAACAACAAATGGTGTGGTAAAAATGAATTTCCAATTTAAGGTGTAACAAATATTTGCAAGGTAATTTTCCCATTTTACTAAAGCTTTAGGTTTAAGCACGTTACGTGAAAGTATAGACTTATACACAAATTTTGAAGACCTCTTTGTTAACTGGAATTTCAAGAGTTGGCATTCATTTAAATTAAGGCCGCCACTTGCAAACAAATTTGTCTTCCATGTAGAGGGGATTGCACAAATAATACCATAATATAATGTAAAAGGGAAGTTGCTAATATTATACTTATCTACAAAGTTCTTATAAGGAATGACTTTACCTTCGGCATTAAAAAAATCCCCGACCTTGTAAGCACTGCGTTGCTTTAATACGTCATAATAAAACTACACATTTATCAATTTTAATATAATTATTGTTTAATACAAATTGGTCTGCAAAATCCCTTTGAGGAGTACAAAAGTTAAATTCTGCCCAGGCATCACAGACACCACGGATAAAAAAATTGGATACGGGAATGTCACCATTTCTAAAGTTACAAGAGAACAGGAATTTTTCGCCATAGTTACGCAGACAATAGTTGAAAAGAAGCTTCCATGGTCGATCATGATCATCTACGTACATTTTTACCCAAGTAGTTTTCAGACTTTTTGCAAAAACATGTATGTCTACCATATTCAATCCCCCGTCACCCTTAACATTACAAAGAATCGACCTCTTAATCTTATCACGCTTGTTACTCCAGATGAAATTAAAGAATATTTTATTCAGTTCATCTAAATAGTGTTTGGGTGGGTTGGGAAGTACAGTAAACAAAAAAACAAGTTGAGAAATGGCAAAGGTTTTAATTAAAAGTACCTTCCCGACGGGAGTAAGATCCCTTAAGGACCAAAGTTGAAGAATATTTTTAATGCGAGAAAGTTTAGGTGTATAATTTAAACGAAAAAAGTCGTGTTTATGGTGAGAAAAGGAGATACCTAAATACTTTACCACTGTGGCGTGGGCGTCAAAGTTGAAATGAGTAAGATATACCGGGTGCTGCTCAAATAGAGGGCCGAGTAAAAACAAATGCGACTTTTCAGAATTAATTTTAAGACCAGAGCTAATGCAAAAAAGTTGTAACACATTCACAACTTCCTTCAATGATGACTCTGATCCATCAGTGATAATGACAGTGTCGTCGGCATACTGGGAGATTTTAAGAGATTCACCAGAAATCAAGATCCCCTTTATAACTTGGCTCGACTTAATCAAAGCACACAAAACTTCAGTGCATGCAATAAAAAGGTATGGGCTCAAGGGGCAACCTTGACGAACACCGCGAGATACTCTAAAATAAGCAGATAAATAACCATTGTTTGAAACACATGATGTAGCATTACTGTATAAAACTCTCACCCAATTTTTAAATTGAGGGCCAAAATTAAAGTAATCAAGTGTACGCTGAATAAAACTCCAATCCAAACGGTCAAACGCCTTCTCAAAGTCCAGGAATAATAAAGCACCCTGGATAGATTTCTCATTGCAATACCAAATAAGATCTTGTATAAGTCTTAATATTTTCGCCTATAAATCTACCTTGTAAAAAACCTGTTTGCTCATAACTTATAATAGAGTTCAAAACACCTTTCATACGAGAAACAATACACTTGGCAGCAATCTTATAATCAGTATTCAATAAAGCAATGGGACGCCAGTTTTTTAGATACCGTGTATCCTTACCAGATTTTGGAATTAAAGATATAACTGCTCTACCCTGTTCGTCAGCTAAATAACCCTTGGTAAAAGCATAATTAAGGGAATTGACAACGAGTTGCCCTATACAATCCCAAAAGGTGAGATAAAATTCAGATGGGAGGCCATCCGACCCCGGAGATTTATTTCTGGCCATGGAAAGAAGCACCTGGCGACATTCAGACATATTTAAAAGGCCTTCACAATGCAACCTCTGATCATCAGAAATAGTTACGTGCTGATAATTCCAATTTGTATAGAAGCTACGTGCAGTAACATTATTGTCTTTCTTATAGAGAGCAGAGTAAAACCTTTTCCCTTCTAGTAAAATATCTTCAGGACTTGTTAACACCTTATTCTCCGCAGTGATCAGTTCGTTAATAGTACTAGAGAATTTATTACGTTTTTCTAACCCTAAAAAATATTTTGTGTTCTTTTCCCCTTCTTCAACCCATCTTGCACGCGAACGAATTATAATCCCTTTCAGCCTAAAGTTATAAAATTGATCAAGTTTTGCCCTAGCATCATACAGTAGTTCTTTAATTTCATGTGAGGGGTTCGTCGAATAAAGTTGCTCATACAACTGAACTTTTTCAAGAATCTTTCTTTCGTCAATTTTACGGACCCTTGCCCGCATCTTAGAGTAGTCAATAGAAACAGATCTTATATTAAGTTTGCACAATTCCCATAATAGACCAGGGTTGGCCTCAATGTTTGAGGCTACGGTGTCGTTCACCGTATTTTTTATCATCTCACAATAAGTATCGTCAGACAACAAAGAAGTATTAAGTTTCCAAACACCCGGTCCCCTGGGATTTCCTAAAAGAATCTTTATGGTAACGCTATCATGATCAGAGCCAAAAATTGGAGAAATATTACTATCCATGACACAGTTCCTTAAAAAGGAAGAAATTAAAAAGAAATCGAGCCTACAATGAATCGACTCATCAACATTTGAATGCCACGTGTAACGCTTTGTGTGTGGGTTGCGTTCGCTCCAGATATCTATTAAATTATGAGTTTGAACGCACCTTGCCACCATAGAACGGGTATTGAAATTTGTGGAAGGACGCCCACCTTTTTTATCAAGACCCAAGTTCCAAACAAAATTAAAATCACCTCCCCAAAAAACTGAGTCACAATTAGCATTTCTAAGATGACTGTCAATGCATTTAAACACAAAGGGATGATCAACATTTGGACCATAAATATTGACAAGACAAATATTATAACCTGCCATATCTATAATAAGAATGATGTAACGCCCGTGATCATCGTTTAACGCAAGACTAGGTGATGAAGAAAATCTCGGATTAAGTAATGTTGCAACACCTCTACTCTGGTTGCTGCCGTGGCTAAAAAATATTTTCCCACCCCATTCATTTTCCCAGTACCTAGAATCACCTGTCAAGGAATGTGTTTCTTGCAAAAAGATTACATCAAAATTATGCCTATGAAAATAATGAAACAGCTTCCTGCGTTTACGAATATCACGGATTCCTCTTGTATTAAAGGAACATATCTCTAACAGCACCATCACGAACTACTTGCATATAATATAAAAAAATAAGACTGCACTCACCGTTATCATGTATCTGGTGCAACATTAAACAAAGACAAAAGAGATGAATGGAAAAAAGAGAAAAAGAAAATTTCCAATCAGCCATTAAGAGAATAATGGTTGAAAAAGAGCCAATTTCGTGAATTTTGTGGCTCTCACAAAAAGTGGCGATGAACATTGATTAAAGCATTTCCTGAGGATTAATATTAATAATGTATGGTCTTTCAACTAAAGGCGAACGGTTTGCCAGTGGAGTCTCTCCATTTACCAGCGGTAAATCTAAGTTTTGTTCCTGACAGATACAACTCAGAGACCTGCCTGCTCCACTTTCTTTTCTCGGTAAGATCCAGCTTAGTCAAGTCATCGATAATGAAATAACTTTCATCGGCTAGTTTGATTCGTTGGTACTTCAGAGCGGTGATTTTATCCTGATAAAACGAGAGTTTTACTAGCAGATGACGGGGTCTGTTAGCTTGCGGGCGGCCATCACGGTGAGCTCGCTCCACACTGGGGTTAGTTATACCAACTTTCTCTAGAACACTTTTTGCTATTTCCAGTGAATTTTCTGCATCACAAGTAGGATAGCCCACGATTCGAATGTTGTTTCTTCTAGAAAACCTCTCCTGAATATTAATTTGATCAGCTTGGGCAGAGTTTATTTTACTAAGTTTCAGTACCTCACCTTCTAAGTGTTGTATGCGTTTTTCATGCTCTTTCTCTCGGGTCTCCAGTTTTTCCACTCGTTTTGTTAAAAACTCGAGAGCATGGTCGAAGTTTTCCTCCAAAGATTTCAGCTGACTGTGAATGCTAGCCATGTCCTTTTCCATTTTTTTCATCCCTTTCTTAAGTGTCTCTTTAAGACTTAAAAGAACATCTTCTGTGCCAGCTTCTTGTTCCTCGCTCTCTACATCAGAGTTAGAACTATGGGATAAAATGGCTTTCGCAGCCAATTCAGCCTCTTTAGCACGAGTAGTCATCATTGGCAATGTTTGTTGGTCTTTCTTTGGCTTTTTTTTACTCATTATCCGAGTAAGAGGTAGAGCGATGTGAAAAGAAAAGGTGGTTGGGCAGTGCTTGAGAATTGCATGTAGTGCCGATAAACTGGCTAGGCGGCTGTGTTCAGCATTAAGACATACAATACAGTACGACAGTGCGTTGTAATACGTAGTCCATATGTAAATTCCTTTAGGCTAGAAAAGGAGTGGCCTTCAAATATTTTGTCCTCGTTATGGCCTGTCCCACAAGCAACGATGATAAGACCAGGCACAAACGATGATATGGGGTGTTTACTTCACCGCACCATTAAAAGAAAATGCTTAAAATCCTCAGGACATTAAAAAAATGATAGTAAAACGAGAGCCTCGTTCACATACGTGTTACTCGACGGCCATCTTGTTGCCAAACCCGTTCGGTAAAAATTACATTTTTCGGACAAAAGAGACAATTCTGCACCACCAAATGTTAACGCTCCCGGACGTCTATGTCAATATATAAAATATAAAACTTCAAATGAATGGGAAGCCAAACTGTTTCCGCGGAGAATTTTCCCGATATGGTCCGAGGGCCTTAATCTGCATGATGATATTCAGTAACCCCAACCAAACTACATATCACGCCCTACTTGGTTTTCTTGTAAGAAGATTAGATTCTCCCATAAAACCCGTAAATCTGTCACAAAGTTAAAATATTTCTCCAGCTTAAGCTTCAGATTGTTAAAAGTGGCAACATTTTCCAATTTCGATTGATACTCCTTACAATAAATAGCCACACCCAACTCTGTTAATCACCCCAACATTCTACCTAATTTTGCTCTTGAAAGTCATATCACTTAATAAAAAACCCAAATATTTCATAGTAACTGTACCCCCAAACCAAATTTTCTTCAATTAAATTCCAAAATTTCTCCAATAAAATAAGCTCTTAATTTTCAAATCTTCGTTCAAAAAAGGAAAAACCTTTTCGGGGCAACCTAGTCTCTTGTTGAAGCCTTAGTACGTAGGCCTAGTAGGATTAAATGCGTAACCCCAAAATATTGACAGCTGTCGCCTATATAACGTTTTTAATTTTTCCCATATGGAGAACAGATCCTTCAATAAACACCCCAACTTTTTAATGTCCTCACAAAAGCAAACTTTCTTTAAAAAATTTTAAATTTTGTCTGCAAAATAAACTCCAGATTTTTAAGTACTTGTTGTAAAGAAGGCCAAAAATTTCGCGCGCTGAGCGCGCCTCAAAATGTTAAGTCACATCCCACCGGGACTAACTCAAAGCCTTTGTCAAGGCCTTGAAATGCTGCCCCCCCCCCCCGTCGGGGAGCTTGGCCCTCCTGTCGGGGAAATCCTGGCGCCACCCCTGTTGCTCACTGGGAAACGCCCGCAAGCTGGGAGAAGATATGACAGTTTCTTCACATCCAAGTGCGAAGACCGATGGCCTTAATGTTTAGAAGAAGCCTGAAGTAAGTAGTACTTCCCTCAGTAGAAGGGGTGTCAGGATACCTGTTTCGAGATAGGTGAGGGCACGAAAGCAAGGATACACATCTGACAACAAAGATGAAAAGACAGATCTGACAGTCATATGTGAACTTCAGTTTCACATTCACGCCAGAAACGGTAGAAAGGAATTAGATGCATGACCGCGTGACTGGCTTTTTAAAAGATTAAAAAGTTAAAAGAGTTAAAAAATAAAATTATAAAAATTGAAACGGTTAAAACTGATTAAAGGGATTAAAATTCATCTACTCCATCTCTTCGTTGATGCGGCATCCTCGTTGTACATCTCGTGGAGTTGCTTTAATGGCACATCGCTGTTCATATCTGAAAAAAAAACTAAAAACAAGAGATACTATTGTAACCATTAAACATGTATGGGCAACATCTTATTGGACCCCGTCACGCTCGAGGGACTCCTTAGTTGATATTACATCCTCGTTGAACAGCTCCTCGCGTTGCTTCATGGGGTACCACTACTACAATATCTGAAAAGAAAACTGTATACATTATTTAAAAATGGTAAAATATATACAATTATTAAAAAATCATTAAAATGTAAAAAATTAAAACGAATAAAACTGATTAAAAGGCTAAAATTCATCTACTGTATCTCTTCGTTGATGCTGCATCCTCGTTGTACATCTCGTGGCGTTGCTTCAGTGGCACATTGATGATCATATCTGAAAAACTAAAAGAAGAAACATTTCTATAATGACCGTTTTAACATGTTTGAAAAACATCTCACTGAGTTCAAACATCTCACTGAGCCCTGTTACGCTTGAGGGACTCCTTGGTTGATATGACATCCTCAATACCTGAAAAGGAAACTACATAAACATTCATTAATAAAATACTTCTAAAAAATTTAAAATATATACAATTATTAAAATGTACAAATTAAAATTGTTAAAAAAGGATTACAATGCATGAAATATAATTAAAATGAATCAAATGCATAACAATATAAAGATGGAAAGAAAAAGAAGGGCCTTCTTTAAGCCTTATACCATAAAACACTGAAAACATGTTAAAATTTGTAATAAAACGTGTGTATACCGGCTGTGTATAGAACCATTTAAAAGTGATTAAAAAAGCATAAAATATTATTAAAATGCACAAAAAACATCAATTCCAACAACCTTTTACTTATATCATATAAATAATTTGAAAGACATTTTAACTCTTAAAGTATGTCATAAAACAATCATAAAAATGATTACAATTGAAAAAACCATACAGCCTGTTTAAAACCTCATTATAATATAGGCCTACAATCATTACTTTAATTCGTAATATAGAGTATGGTGCAGTTCGGCGCTGTGCGATGCGGTGCTGCGTAATACAATACAATAATTACTACCTATGTTACATTACAACGCATCGATTAGTTAGTGAGTTCGATGCAGGTTAAATGACACACCAACAAGAATGTGTCCTCCCTTTAGTCGCCTCTTACGACAGGCAGGGAATACCGTGGGCATATTCTACAACCCCTAGTCCACAGGGGGAGTAAAGCGCTTCAAACGAAGAAGTACAACCTTGTACAACATACCCTAATGAAACAACAACAAACGCTTAAAACCGTCATATTAAAACCATCAGTGTTAGCTGATGAAATAGACCAAAACATGTTTTCGTTGTAGAAAACGTGAATATATAAGCATGACGGCATCTACCGTACAGTCATCCCTGACGTTAAAACTTGCTAAATGAAAACTGTAAAGAAAATCATATCTCATACAACAGATTTATTCTGGGTTGGAAACAGAAATATTTTCCACCTTGTGACCTGCTCAGGGATCGTGCCCTAGAAGTTGCTGGCTTTATATACCATAACCTTTATGCAAAGCACATGGGAATATTTCTTTGTGGTAACTTTACTGTGCAATGAATCAATTAGTCACAGGTCATTGCAAAGAGAGTGCAAGTGATATGCAGAACATTGTAACACGTTTTACTATTGTTAATATAATGAGAATAAAACCTTGGAAATAATTATCTCAAATAGCATGAACACTATATACCAATACCATATTTATAACCATGAAAATGAAACAATAAAACGCCATAAAATCCCCAAAATATGAAAAATCATGATGCCATAAAATACAATAAAAACCATTCAACCGTAAAATACCACAGAACCATAAAAGTGTTAAAACATATAAACCATAAAAACCATAAAATATTAATCTTCTCCCTTCTTTCAGTCTACAACACCTGTAGAAATGTTTATATTAGTAGTTAAATTTTACTGAAGTAGTTTCTTTTCCATTAAATCAGATGGTCTTCTGTACAGAGTCAGCACGATCATTGTAAGAAAGCAAATGAAATGGCTCATGAGAAGTAAAAGTAAAATTAACTTTACTTCCCAATTAATAAGACGACGTGTCGTAAAATGCTCCCCGTGTCGGAACTTCATCCAAAGTTGGCCGGAACTACCATCCAAAATTTGGCTGAACTACCTTGGTTCCTACCTTAGGCAGGAAAACAAATAGAAACAAAACTGAGAGATCATTGGTGAATAAAACATGCGGGATCATTACAAACGTGATAAAATACTCATTGTTACAAGATTCTGTTTCTGCTAGCACATTCAATTTCAAACCCTTACCGCCAATAATTGAAAACGTAAAAGTGTTGTTTTAAGTTGTCAAATATTTTTTTTATTTTTCCTTCCATGAGCATGTCAGACCACATGTGAAATGTTTTTTAGTCAGCTAAAAAGTTCAGTTGAAGGTTGCTTCACACTTTTGAACTAAAATTACAATGAATTTTTCTTCATCTTTTTAATTGCATGTTTATTTACTAAATTCATCAGTCATGTTGTTAATTTTAATCCTAGATGAGCCTGTCAAAAATTCGTCTTAAAGCACAACATTTTCATGATTAAAATGAGAACTTTACTTCCCGGTTCAAAAAGAGTCGATGTCTAGCATACTCCTTTCCATGTTCTTCTCACCATCGCAACGTGCAACGTGCAGGCGGACCTTCTGGAATTAAAACCCAAAGGTGGTATCGCGTGAATCATCAGCAATGATGCATCCAGTCAACTGTCCCGATAAAGACCCTCAACATCTGAAAGTATGGATAATAATGAATAAAATATGAAGGAGTATTTGGTGATAAACTTGATTAAATACCCATTACATGATACAGGTCTCTGCTGCGACATTCACCTTGATAGCAACAAGTTGAAAACAGTGACGTAGCCATCGGGGTGATTTGGGGGTTGGACCCCGTCATGACCCAACCTTGAAATGCTAAACACACTTACAATAGCGCTTTTTCTTTCTCCCTTTAGACTTTTCCCTAAGGTTATGCCCCAACCCCCCCCCCCCGACCAACCCCCATGACACAATCGTGGCTACACTACTAGATACCAATTTACTTCCAGCAAATTTGTCACACCACTCATGAAATGTTGTTAGTCAGTTAAAAAAGGTTCAGTTTGCAAAGGCTACCCCACACTTTTGAAATAAATTGTCGTAAATGTTCACTTGCTAAACCAATGGTCTTTAAAAAAAAGAGTTTTTAACCTAAGATTACCTGATCAAAGACTCATCACACACCCAAAAAGGTCTCGTGTGACTCATTAGTGAAGATACATGCAGTCACCAGTCTAGATAAATTCTTCAACATCTGAAAGCATGGATAATGGTGGATATAAATTATGCAAGACCACTTTGTGATAAACTTGATAAAATTCTCAGATTCAGTTCTTTGCTAGTAAATCATTCACCATGAAAGCAACAGCCGTAGAAGTAGAAATAATTTTAAGATGCCAAACATTTACACCACTTTTCGGCTGGCAGAAGCAATGTTGTTTAACTCCCTGTGATATGTTGTTAGTCAGCTAAAAACGTTCAGTTTACAAAGGCTACTACACACCTTTGAAAAAAAACTGCCATGTTAATGTTCATTTTCTAAACATGACTTTTTTTAACCTAACATGAACTGATTATAGACGCGTCACAAAAACACACAATTAGTTTAATTGAAAGAAAATTTACCTTCCATGTCTTCCAGACTGCTTTCCAACAAGAAACAAGGCGACTTCTGGACTTGGATCCACAAATTGCCTTGTGTCACGGTGGCTCATCAATGATTATACATTCAGTCAACAGTCCGGATAAATGCCCAAACATCTAAAAGTGTGGATAATGGTGAATAAAATAATAAATACTCATTACATGATACAGTTCACCTTGAAGGCAACAGTTGAAAAGGTGGGAATATTTGTAGATGCAAATTTACTTCCAGCAAATTTGTCAGACTGTACCCATAAAATGTTAGTCAGTCAAAGATAGGTTCAGTTTACAAAGGCTACTCTCCAGTTTTGAAATAAAGTGGTTGTGTAAATGTTCACTTACTCAACTCATGGTCTCTTTTTTTTTTTTTTTTTTAAAAAAAAAGATTTTTAACCTAAGATGAACTAATCAAAGACTAATCACAAAAAAAAAAAAAATGCTCGATTAAAGGAAAATTTACTTACCAGTTTAAAAAAGTCGATGCCTCCAGACTGCTTCCCATGTCAATGTCGCCGGTGTAAAAACGGAGAGCCAGGTAAGGGGACCTCTGGAATTACAACCTAAAAAGTTTTTTGTGACTCATCAGTGAAGATACATGCAGTCGACAGTCCAGATGAATGCTTCAACGTCTGAAAGTATGGATAATGGTGGATAAAAAATTATGCAGGACCACGATGTAACAAACTTGACAAAATACTCAGATCCAGTTCTATGCTAGTACAACATTCACCTTGAGAGCAACAGCTGTAAAAGTGGAAATTATTTTGAGATGCCAAATATTTACACCACTTTTCTGCCAGAAGCAATGTTGTTAGATTCCCTGTGATATGTTTTCAGTCAGCTAAAAACGTCCAGTTTTCAAAGCTTTCTCCACACCTTTGAAAAAACTGTCATGTAAATGTTCACTTTCTAAACTCGTGATTTGTTTTAACCTAACATTAACTGATTAGAGACTTATCACGTAAGCACACAATTTGTTTAATTGAAAGAGAATTTACCGGTTTGAAAAAGTCGATGTCTTCTAGACTGCTTTCCACATCCATGCCACTGGCCCCAACAACAAGCAAGGCGACTTCTGGAATGAGACCCACAAATTGCCTCGTGTCACGTTGGCTCATCAATGGTTATACATGCAGACAACAGTCCGGATAAATGCCCCAACATCTGAACTTACAAATACGAAGCCATGAGAAATTGATAATACATTTTACTTATCCCAACGTAATAGTCCGGTGAAAACAATTATTGCAAGAGTCAACTCAGTCCAGTTTTCTCCATCAATGCCGATCTGAAAATAATTTTATTCCAACAAGATTCAGCAGTAATAACACAGAGGTGACTTCACTATTTTGACAAACATTATACTAACTGTGAAACAAGCTATGAAAAATGAATCAGGAACCGATGCCCCCACTTAGCCAAAAACTATGTCAAAAACTTAGAAAACCTGCAATATTGTAAGTGCAAAATTGTTTCCCCATTAAAATACACTACAAAACTCTCCATAAAAGAAGGGTCTGAGTTCTAAGCAAGTAATGATCTGTTTAGAGGGGTACCGACTCTATTCATTTCGGTGAAATTTGAATTGAAATTCGATGTGTGGTTCTCGAGATATCACCGGGTAAAGTTGTCACATTTTCAGCCTAAAGTAAACTTGAAGCAAGTGCATATGACATCATATCTTCACATTGACGGATATTTTGTTCCTTTAAACCTTTTTTCAATTTTTTTCTCAACAATTCCAAATCATGAGAAAGTGACTGCATAAGTGGCATGAGAACTTCACAAACTTTGCATTCCCCACAGGGAAGCCCTAGTTAACTTTATTAAAGTTCAAGGTCAACACAAGTCTGAAAAAACGATGGAAAACAAAGCATTCCTTGCCAATATGACGAAGTAAATCAACCTTTGCTGTCCTCAAGCTCACTTTGAAACACAAATCAAGTTACTTCATGTATTGATATCTCAAGAAATGCATGTCCGATCAGAACAGACGTTTCACCAAACTGTGTACATTTGGTTTCTCCAATTAGTGTACTATGTCATCTTTCAATCATGTGACAAATTTTCCTGAATTTTTTTTATTTATGCAGGATAGACTCATTGGTTAACTTCAATATATTCAGCGATTAGTACTGAAACATAATAAATTAACTTAAACTAAAATCAGAAAAGGTAATCCCTTCATCAAGGTATGCGTCATTCAAACAGGTATGAAATTTGGTAGCATTAAGTTATTAGCCTATATGGTGAGATAGAAAGGAAATTTGTCTTTCTCTTGCATAGAATTTAACACTGGTACAAAAAAAAAAACCATTTTGTGTATACCCTTTGACTATGTTGTCACCGGTAGACGCAGGACACTACAACTATATCGAATAGAATTACCCTCCGATTTTTGTGAGTTTACCTAACATTTCTTCCACCTTTGTGAAAACAAAAAAGAAAAAAAGATACCCTGATGTGGAAAGCATATGATATGTATCGCAATACCAAAATCTAAATCGCCACATTCGGTTCAGGTTAGCTATCGGATACGCCAAGTCCGATAAAAACTGTTTGTCAACGTGACGTCACGAAATAATTAGTTTACATTTCATTTTCATACAACCGTATATTTACATAGGATGACAAATTTCAGGGCGATGCGCTTTGTTTACCAGTAATTTTCCTGGCTAACAATAGCGATAATTCCTAACCTATTCCCAACCTAAACAAAGTATTAAATCGATACAATACAATGGCAACAGCCAAACAAGAAACACATGGATAAACTGTGCGCATCAGCAGTAAATTTTGGCTTCTCTGACAATGGATGGAAGAGATTTTAAAACTTACAAAAACTGGATCGTAAACCGGTCCTGTACTGCTGTAGTGCTACCCGCGCTCCAGTAACATTCTCCCTCACTGAATTAACCGTGACTGACCTAAAACTTTATTTTACACAGACAGATTTTCCCTTATTACAGGCTTTCTTACGGTAAACTTAACTACAAAAATTTGTAGTGTTTTAGGTAATTTACCCCAACAATATCTTTTTCTGTAGTAACACACGCTGCAGGCATATAGCACATTCGTGTTGGTGTTTCGTTCGATCTCATCTAAAAAACGAAGAATTTTAATTTTTTTTGTCGGTGTTGAAACTGAAAACAAAGCGTACATACAGGTACTGGTAGTTTTAATAATACTGCTGTGAAAGTCATTTCTATATGATCTTTTTGTCCGATTCTCATTAAATGTGTATTGCCCTCATGCTAGTGCAGTAAGGGTAAAGTAGTTGTTGTATGATTTATTATTTTATACGTCTACGGTTTTCATCTGAATTTTTCAAAGCACTTGAGCTTTCGCGGACCCCTAATTTTTCTACTGACCACTTTTTCTCCCACTGACCCCAAAGGACTCCTTAGTCCTTCGCCGCACCCCAGACAAGCTTCACGGACCCCATGGGGGCCAGCGGACTCCAGATTGAGAATCACTGGTGTAGAAGACTCTCCTGTTTCATGATTGGCTCTTGAGAATCATGTGGCAACATTTTTTTCTCTTCAGCTGTAAAATTTGCTGAGAGTACGTAACTCCTCGGTGTGTTAGGATAGGTTGGGTGGAATTTTACTGCACAATTTCCAACCTATTGGTCCAAGTCGAGCCGGCCCAGACCTTTTTCCAATTGTGGCTCATTGGCTCGATGTGATCTTGAATAGGTATTTAATACTCAATACTGAAGTCCTAAAATATTATGAAAGATATGTTGAAGATAAATCAGAAGAAAATTTTAAGATTTAGCTGCATGCTGCTTCAAAAGTTAAGTTTTGTGAGACTGCTCTTGCCCAGCGGCGTAACCAGACCTGACTGCCCGGGGAGGGGAGGGGGGGGGGGGGGGCAATATCATAGAGGTTTCCCGATTTTGTACTAGTTGAGATGTGTTAGTTTGTGTGTGTCTTAGGACCTTAAGGGAAGTGTTGAGGGGAGTGGGGGGGGGGGGGCAATTTTGGACCATACAACTCACCCTACCCCATTGACCAAAAGGTACATTTTTATGCTATTTTATTTTGCTTTTTCTACGAGCAAGAACAACTTCTTTTAAAATAAATCTGACTTTTTTCTTAAGTGTGAACACTACTGTATAAGCATGGATGTACTACCTTGGAAATTTGGGTCCTTTTACACATTTGTAAATATGGAGCTTGTTTTTCAGAAAATAGATTAGATTCAGGGTTTGCTGTAAGGAAATTTGCATATTTGGGGGAGTATCATAGAATCTGCGTTTACTATCAGCATATATCTGAGATAGCACGTCGACTGAAGATCGTGTTTTACAAGGAGTAAGGATTAAGGCTGCTCGGCGATATCAAACGACTCTCGAAATTTTGTTGGATTTTTAGACAAAAATGAAAGCCTATTTTGAAGAACATTTTACGGATACGGCACTGCAGTGGCTAGGATACATTATCCACTTACTGCTTTATGAGAGATCACTTACAGCTTTAAGGCTTGCAATTTAAGGCGAAAATTTTGCCTTTTTAAAACTTATAATTTCAAATATGGAACTTTTATTAGGAAGAATTCCGAATTTTCTGGAGGCAAACTTGGGAAAACCGCACTGTGTTTGACTGGTGTCTCAAATGGCAAATTTTCGAATTTTTCACTTTTTCGAGGAAGGGCGCAATCGCCCTGCCTCCTGTAGCTACGCCACTGCTCCGCAACATTCAACATTGATAAATTTTTGACACTTCAATAACTAAAGAATCCATAAAAAGACTACACAACCGACAGGGCTGACAGATATCTGATAACAGGTGTGTATGAGAGCATTTGAGTACGGAAGGCCAATGGTTCCCCTGCCTAGAATATGAGGTCATGCTAGAAAGACTTTCAATCTTCAGTTGGAGCAGAGCGTACAGAAAATTTTGGAAAAATCGCGATCCCCAGACAGCCGGAAATGGCATGGCTCGGGCTTGTAAGTAGTAGTTAAGTTTTCCGGTTTTTCTTGCAAATGTGAACACCAATGTGGATGGGTTGCGAAATTTCTGCCCTTTTGAAACAATAATCTGTTGATATGGAGCTTATATTGCAGAAAGCTTGCCCTTTTAAAACAATAATTCGATGATACGGAGCTTATATTGCAGAAAGCTTTGGATTCTGGGTTTCCTGTGAAGAAGTTGGGGGGGTTACTGAATAATCTGTGATGGTAGGTGTCCTTTCCCACATTGTAACGAGGTGGAATCTTCCGCTCACCTTTTTTTTTGGTATTGTTCGAGAATTAACCCTATTCTGGGTTGGGTCAGAAGAGTATTTTTCAGTGTAATTGGAAATTATTACGCTTTTAGTGATAACTTGTTTCTTTACGGATATTCTAGTATTGTTGTACCAGATATTGTTTTTGACCGACTTTGGTTTTTTTTCTGTATCACAAAATTCGTAATTTGGAAATCGAGATGCACTATGTTTTCCAACATGAGAATCAATCTGCAAATGTTATGCGCTCAATAATTGTAAAAGAAATTAAAAATCGGGTATTGGCAGATCGATGTCGTTTTTCACGTAAAATATGCAAGCTCTGGTTAAAAGGAAAATCCTTTGTAAATTGTAAAAATGACAATTTAATCTTTAGTCTGTAATGTAATCTTACTCTGTATTTTTGACCTAATTATTATGATTTTGTTTTGAGTTTTGTTCCGTCCCATGTCTGTTTCAATGTTCGTGAAAAAAAAGGTTTCCTTTGCCATGATAAAATGATAAAATGATCATTGCTTGTTAGTGCCGTGGTGTTTATGCAAATTAAAACTATTGTATAATGGAGTGCTTAGCTTAGTATAATTAATCAATGTAAATACTTGTATATACTTGTAAATATTATACTTATTTCTTAAAATTCTGTAAATACTTGTTTGCATATATGTATTTGAAGGTTGAAATAAAGCGTTCCTTCAAAAAAAAAAAAAAAAAAAGAATAATCTGCACTTCTTCCAAATATTGATGGCAAATCTGAGAATGATTGCTTTTTTAAAGTCCTCCGGACTGTCTGGCAAAGCACAAGAGAGGAAAGTCTTTCCTCCGATAAAGTGGACCTGAGATATTTTGTTAACTTTAGGCGACTATTGAATGTTCATAAATTTTTCGACATGAAGGTGTATATATTTACCAAAACAGTGTTCCATGAATGCAGATCAATCTTGCTTTTGATCTTGTAGTTGACCCTCTTTCTTTTCTCATTTTTCTCTTTTTTCCTTTCGTGTTTCTTTCCTTCCCCCTTCTTTTCCGTATTCCTTTTTTCATCTGCCTTTCTTTCCTTTCCTTCCCCTCCCTTTTCTCGTTATCATTTTCTTCTCTTCCCCCTCTTTTCCTTTCTTTCCTCGCCTTTCTTCCCTTCCCGTTTTTCTTCCCTTCCTTTTTTTGTGTCGGGGGGGGGGGAGGAGGCAGTTTGCCCCCTGCCCTCCGCTGGTTACACCACTGGCTAATAAAGTATATAGACGGTCAGTGGAGTACTCAGGATTGCTCTGAAAGGGGCCATGCAGTATGATGAGGAATCGCTGGCCTTGGGAAAGGGGTGTAAGGGAAAAAATTTTTGGAAATTTTTGTGACCTTATATTCAATCTAGTGCTATCCGTGCTATGTGTACTACCTTACCTTGTGAAGTAAAACTTGTAAAAAAATGCGTAGTTTTAGTTTTTAGGTAACTGTACTGGTCAACCTTGGGAAGGGTTTTTTTTTGGAAAGTTTTAAAATTGTATGTCACGGCATCTGGTGTTATGCACGATGGCGTTTAAAGTAAAATTTGCAGTGTTACAAAATACGCGTATATTTTTGGAACTAAAAAATTGGCATCAGTGAGGGGGACCTGCCGGCGGAGATAAATCCTCCCCTTTGAAAATTTTGGAGAAATTGGGTGTCTCTGAATGCAATCTGGCGCAATATGCTTATGAAGTAAAATTTGTGTTGCTAACTTCAGTACTTTTAGGATCTGAATGGCATCAGGGGTGGGGTGCATGGCACCATGCCGTGAAAGCATTAGCAATGTTCCTTGTAAAATCTCATTTTCTGACTACTTGACTCATTACGACGATAAGGCATCTCGGTAAAGGTAACAGCAAGACCAAACAAGACCTCACTAAGCTGAATGATGGCTGAATCCTTTAACCAGGGACCTGATACTCCCTACTTTTAACAGTTTCAACTCATATTTATCTAGGTTCCATGATAAACACGAATGTCACCGGTAGAGGGCCAGGAATGTTTGTTGACAAAATGAAAGTTAAGCTTAGGATCATATAAATGATGATTTTAGTGATCTTAAACATCATTTTCATTTTAGGAGCTTGCCACGGAGACTCATATAAGGGATCCAAACAAAAAAGGTGAGAGCTAAACCCCCGACCCCGGTCTCCGTGTTGCATGTCATGTACTTAGTAGTGAAATTCATCATTTATTTAGATGTGCCTAGTTATTTTTAAGGGACGTGATTAGTTGTGCCAACGTTAGAGCTCAAAATAATGGGATTTTAAGTTATTTCATTTTCTGGGGAAGGTCATAGGACTCAATTCAGAACCAAGACTTCCCTAGCGGGCTGTGTCTTATGGTGGCTCTCCACGGAATATCACAAACCATACAAAAGACATACTAATTAGCTTATGATGAAAAATAAACGACGAGGTTGTACTTAAGAGTTCACCCAACCAAATTTCCTACAGTTCCGACTCTTGTGACATTGTGTACCTTTCCGATCCAATCATGAGCCAAAGTTACCTAATTCCCGGCCAATTCCGAGTCGGGCCATTTTATAATGTACCGTAGCCCACCTCATGCAGAGATCTTTAAGCCTGTTTATATCATACCGAAGAAAGTCATTTCATTTTATTTATTTGTTTTATCACAGCAGTAAGTGAACAAGATAATAGATAAGCGCATATAAAGAGGTTTGAAAAAAAAAAAAAAAAAAACAGTTGTTGGGAATGGAAGTCTTAAAACTCTTCTGGGCTTGAGCAACAAAAGCACTCCCAAGGAGGGCAGAGACAAGATAAACAGAAGATCAAGATAAATTTCTCCGGTAACCCCTCCCCCTAAACTCCCACCCAAAAACAGTGGCGGCGGAAGCGGGGGGACGGGGGGACACGTCCCCCTAAATTTCTTAGCGAGGTGACGTCCCCCAAAAAATCAGAGAAGAAGTATAAGAAACTTGGGAGCCTTGAACCAATTCAAAGTTGAGACTACAGTTAACCCACCACCAAACAAAGCAGCCGAAATTGACTTAGCCTATGTTCTGCCATTGTTTGGCTGATTCTTGTCACGGCTACAAATCATTACAAGAATCTGGCAACCTCGCCCGGTCCGCAAACCAGGTGTATGTAGTATATCACTTGTCCAGTGACATTTCTGTGTCTCATTTAATTCAGAGAGTATAGGCTGATTTCCAAAATAAAGTGGTAAAAAGTCATACTCATAATTAAATACGAGTCCAACCATTCCATCTTGTTCACTGATTGCCCCCCCCCCCCTAAATTTTTATGCTTCCGCCGCCACTGCCCACCAACCTACCGTACTCGAGGAACATTAATAAGTACTGACTAAATATTTTGATAACTCTTTCCTCAAAGACCCAACTGAAGAGCTGGTAATTCTGAGGTAGTGTGTTCCAGGTGATAATGGATCTATACTTGATTTTTGGATTGATGTTATCAAATCTTTTCTGTCTATCGCCTTGTATACTGTGATTGTAGTTTAAATGTTACCCAGCGAATGTGCCCAGTTGGGCCCCAACTCGGCTCCAGCTGAGCTACTTGCTGGACCCCAGCTGGGACCTATTCATTTTTGTCAGGTGGTCTCACGTGGAGGGGGGGGGGGGCAAATGGGCTAGCTTTTCCCAGCTGATGCCCAGTTGAAGCCCAGCGGGCCCAACTTCAACAACTGTAGCTGGGCTCCTTTTTACTCTCCCACAGTTGTCTGAAATTCATCCTCATCCAGACACAAACTCAGTTTATTGCTTCAGGATGAGTATAGAAAAGCTCAATGTGTATAATCAGAACACTCTCAGTACAGTTAATGCTGTGTAACTTACACTGTTTTAATTAGCTGTCAATCAAATAGCTGAACCAATGGAAAATTTCTGTGGGGTGAGAGGATTGGCCTTTAATGTTATGATAAAGAGCTTTCTTTTTTGAAATGGCGCCCTCGAAAATTATTGTAAGTAAAATGTGTGAAGGGAGCACACCAACATTAGCAAAACGACCTTGCCGGGAAAAGTAGTTCCAAAGTACACCGTACATCAATTTTAGGCCCTCTTTAGGTGTGAATTGCTCAAGTTAAGCTAATCAGATGCTGTTGTTTTGTTTTAGATATGAAAGAGGACGTGTTAATGTGTGAGTGTTGCCAAATTGGGAAGAATTGAAGGTGATTTAGACTGTTTAAAAATTTGGTGTGAAAAAGACGTTATTTCCGTCACCTTGCGGATTAATAGGGTAGGGTGTACAGGCCCAAAACTTCAAAATTTGTAATGCCATGGTTGGCCAACTCACTGGCTTTCATGTGAAAGGTAGCATTAGTGGGGTGTGAACTTTGGGCTGCAAGAAGGCAAAATAGTGTGTAAGTCAATGGAGAAATTAATGGTGGTGTGCTCCCTAAAAAGTACACGAAATGCACTGATCTCCATAAATAACCTGGATAGCGCTCGTGGCAGTATTATTGAAGTGACAGTGCCGCCATCTTACCACTCCCCAAACACAGAATACGTAATCGCACTTGCCACCACTAAAGTACAATAAAGCTACGCATTTAGCAAAACTTCGTAAGAAATTGGGCACTTTAGCAACAAAAATAGCGTCGTGTGCGGCTACCAATCGCACCAATCGACAGTTTAAAAGGTTGCCATAGAACATTTCACTTGTAAGTGGCTAGGTAGAAACAAAAATATGCAAATAACAAGGCTCTTTAGTAGACAGGTGGATGGGTTTCCTCATGATTTTCAATCACATGAAAAACTTGTTGATAGCTGGCATCATCATTGGGGCCAGTTAAGGTCCCCGTGGGTTGGGACGGTTTTGGTTACTTGGAAAAGTATACTTAGACAACCCTTGCTGTTTTTAAGAGGCTGCAGTGCACCTCTATAATGCTCTTCGTTGCAATTTTGGTCAATTAGACCTACACTGAACATCATTTACTTGTTTTGGTTATACCACATTTAAGTTACTCATTACATTGTCACTGTCTGGCAAAAGAGGCGGGGTTCCGGGGGTAGGGGGCACATGCCCTCCCAATTCGGGCAATAGCAGTTGGTCTATTAGGGCAAAACACGGTGACATAATTCGGGCAAAAATGCTCATGCCCCCCCCCCCCCCCAGAAAATTAGACCTCTCGCCCATATGGTCACCGTTGTTTTTCACTTTGTTTGAATATTGTAACACAATCATATTAAGTTTGTTTGTTGTTTTTTGTTCAGGTAACCGTGATGCATAGACAGGGAGTTGCACAACAACTCCCTGCAAAGAGTGCATGCCACTTTCAAATAGGGGAAGTGGGGATTGTGAGTTGGTTGCCGGCGCAAAATCACTAGTGCAACCATTTTCAGACCACAATAATTAGTTTGCTGATGTGGCAATAAACATTATTAGCTGAGCATATACTTTCCAATTTCCACAATTTTCAACTCTTAATTGTAAAGTTCTTGAAGCTTTCAGCACTTTCACCCACTTGGAGCTGCTTATATTGGGTCAAGAAAATTTAAATGCAGATTAGTGCTAGCTAGCTACAAGTAGAAAGTGCCATAGTTGGGGGGGGGGGGGGGGTTCGAAGGGGGGGGGGCAGAGTTATGGGTATGAATACATAGAGATTGGTGGGGGTACTAGTATGGGCTAAAAGAGTGTTTCAAGGGTGTTAAATATTTTTTTGAGACAATACCAGTGGGCTGTAAGTATGACTGTATGACGGACAATAATTATTTAAATTGTATCAAGTGCAACTTATTTTTTAATCCATATTTTGAAACTAAAGCAATGTAATCTGTCACATAAAATTAATTACTTTTTAAATTTTGTGATTTAGGTAAGAGGTGATTAAATTAAGAGAGCATCAAGTTTAAAATGAGACTGTGTTTTTGTTTTCTTTTGTCGTTTTAAAGCCTGGGTCTAAGCTGTTTTCTATGGCACGCCAAAAGGCTCACCAAATATGATGATGTTCTAAAAATACACGTTCATGTACTAAATTTACACGTTCATGTACTAAAATTACACGTTCATGTACCAAAAATATACGATGATGTACTAACTTCATACGATCATGATGTAAATTTACACCATCATGTACTAAAATGTTACGATGTACATGTAAAATCACACGTTGTACATCTAAAATCACACGTTGTACATCTAAAAACACACGTTGTACATGTAAAAACGTAAGATCATCATGTTATTATTGTCTCTTCCGCACGCCATACTGAGTGAGCCTTTCGGCGTACCAGAAGTCCGCCAAAAGGCTCACCGAATTCGATGTAGTAAAAGTACACGTTCATGTACTAACTGCTTACGATCATGTACTGATTTCATACGTTCATGTACTGTTTGCTTACATACATGTACCGATTTCATACGATCATGTACTGATTTCTTACGATCATGTACTGAAATTTAGTACATGATCGTATGAAATCAGTACATGTACGTATGAAATCAGTACATGAACGTATGAAATCAGTACATGATCGTAAGCAGTTAGTACATGAACGTGTACTTTTACTACATCAAATTCGATGAGCCCTTTGGCGGACTTCTGGTACGCCGAAAGGCTCACTCTGTATGGCGTGCGGAAGATACAAATATAACATGACGATGTTACGTTTTTACATGTACAACATGTGTTTGTAGATGTACAACGTGTGATTTTACATGTACAACGTAACATTTAACATGATGAACTTATGGTTTTAGTACATAATGGTGTAAATTTACATCATGATCATATGAAGTTAGTACATCATCGTATATTTTTGGTACATGAACGTGTAATTTTAGTACATGAACGTGTACTTTTAGTACATGAACGTGTATTTTTAGAACATCATCATATTTGGTGAGCCTTTTGGCGTGCCATAGTTTTCAGTACCCACTCCGTGAAGCTGCTTTCAACTTGACAATTTCATCATGCACATGTAGACTACAGGCTACTTACACCTTTTGGGTCCTCAGTCTGCCCATGTATGGCTCCCTGAAAAGCTTATTGTGCTAATTTTTAAAACCCCAACATTTTCTACAGTCCCCTCCCCCACCGATGCTCCTTCGTCCACTTTCTTCGCCAACATGCACGATTGCTAAGAAGTCAATAACAAACGGTGACTAACAACTTCTGCACACTAACTTGAATGTACGCTCAGCTGGAAGTCGGTTGCGTAAGATGGGAGTGGTATGCATGGCTGCCGTCGCGTTTCGCAGTGACTTCAACTGGTTGTACGTGCCTGTCTAGCTCTATACACGAAGCACTATCCAGGTTTACTTATAGAGGCTTTGCAATTACGTCACGGAACCGCCATGCTGGAGGACATTCATGTCACATACACGTGGCTTTGTGCCAAACGCACTGCACAGTGTGCACTGTGATATGCACGGTGTGTACACATTCAGTGAGCAAGCGCGTCCCGTGTGGTTTACTACGTAGTTACATGTACTCCAACATGGCCGCCGGAGAGTATTATGACGTCATGTGAAAAGCCTCTATAGAGATCGGTGACGAAATGTCGCTCGGTATCCAGATATCGCTTTATGACAGGATATGGGTGAATTTCAATGCGATCTGTGCGACTTTTCCGTCCGTTTTGACTACTTTGGTCGCAACCCGCCATTCTCAGAGTCAACGGTGTAGGTAGAAGAGCTTATAGATATCAATTTTCTACTTTTTAGGGTTAGCTAACCCCGCTGCTTTCTTAGTGTGTTGTTGGTACCAGTTCCACTAATACTGATTGTATATAGCCGTATGTGCATCCAACGTTTTGCCCAACATAAGGCAAATAGGCAGTACCCGACGAATCCGGAACAGAAAGTGATGGTCTGATTTCAGTCGGTCATAACTGGGGTCCACCACCTTTTAGCCTTTCGATTTCCATGCTTACCTCATTCATGTAAGGGGGGGGGGGGGTACGCTACAGTAGGCCTATATCATAATTCAATTTCACTGAATATGAGGATTTGAAACTCATGTGGGCCTAAACGATAAAGGCGATTCAAGGCTGATGGACCCCACTAATGGCTGCACACAGTCACTAAGAACAAGCACTAATCATATTCGTCAGTATAATGATACATACACTGTATAATAAATAATGTAAGCCACTCATCCATGTAATACTATTAAGACAGCAACCAGGTCAAACTTTCATTCACATTATTTTGATATGAAACATGTCTTCAGTTAGATAGAAATTAAGGGAGTAATGGTAAATTGAAGTTGGGCTCTATTGTCACAACTTCATGTTGTCTTATGTCCCCAAGTTTCTTGCACCATAAATTTAAGTGATGGGGTCCTTTGTCGGAATATAATCAGTTACTACATTTGTCAGACAATGTCAAAATGGTGTAATGGCAATTCCTCAGATGAGTTAAAACAGACGAAAAGGGTTTTTGTTGACAAAGTTGATGACTGTTTTCCATTCATTTTAAATTAAAGACCTGCTGAAATTTGACTTTTTTTACCCCTTCCCCCCCCCCCCAAATAGCTCTAAGTAACCGTGAAAACAGTATTAAACAACATTTATGCACAACAGATAATTTATCAACATCAGTATTATTATAGATGTCCTATAAGGATGGGATAAATGATTGGAATGTAAAGCATGTTGATTGCACCCTGTAACACTACCCCAAATTTTAAGGCAAATGTTTTTGACCCCTTGCCATCATAGCTAAAAAAATAATATATATCACTCTGCTTCGCTAAACTGATACACATAAACGTGCACAACATGTTAATAAACAGACCATCAAAGTTTCCAGTCGCGATAACATCATGTGACCAAGAAATCAACAAATCTGTAACACTGCTTCTACAGCCTTTCAAAAAAATATGGTAGTAGAAAATATTTCAAAATCCTGAAGGACTTTAAAGCGAAATTGAACGCAAAATAGATTTATTTTGATAAAAAATGTCTCGCTTTTAATCTGTAACCAATCAAATGGCGGGGCTTTTGTGTTGCTTCTGCTGTATAGTGAAATTTGTATGGTATCCTATTTTTGGGGTGCGGAATATTTACAGTCATTGACTATACATGGTCCTGTTCAAGGACTAGCTCTACTCAGCACTGCAGTCCCAGTAAAGTCATAATGTCAAGCTGCCAGCTGCTGCATAACACACAAGACCATTGGTATTGGTAGAACCAAAAGAGTGCTTTTCTGTGATACGAAACTGATGTGTACAAGTACAGCAGTTGGTAAAAATAGTTCCAAGATTTCAAGTAGCAGACTTCTAGTTAATACATTGTCTACAGTACTTGGCTAGATTTTCCATGAAGGTACTGTACTATACAGTAGCTGAGATACAGTGAAGCTGTTGGCTTGATGTAGCATCCTCTTTTTATGGTTTGCTAGTATTTGAAGTTGATGTTGAGCATGTGAAAGCTAGAATGCTTCTGGTGAGAGCATACTGATTGGATGTACTGGGTCTCTCAAGGAACTTACAGCTGCTGGGGCTGGTCAGTTGGGCTGGTCAGTTGTGCTGATGTCATATGGCTGCACTTGGTAGCTAATGTTTAGGTATGAAAATGTATTGTGCACTCAGAATGTGTGTCCGAAGTGCTACTGTATGTAATATCTGGCAAGCCTTTGGTTTTCAATATTCCAGGTGTGCTTCAAATCACACTCCTCTAGAATTTAAGGAGTGTGGTAGGCCTGCTCTTTCATGAACATGAACACATTTCTCTAAGGTCCCTTTCTTTATTTAGGTGTGCCAAAAATTGCACTCCTCACAGTAATTTGAGGTGAGTAATGGAGTGCAATCCCACTCACACACCTCAAAATTCAAGGCCTGATGTGGTCAAGAGAAAATGACATTTTTGATTCCTTGCCAGGGCAGGCAAGGAATCTATGCGATGGTGATGTCGTGTGTGTGTATGTGTGTGTGTGTGTGTGTGTGTGTGTGTGTGTGTATGTGTGTGTGTGACGCCTGCTTGTAAACACGATATCTCAAGAAGGGTAACCCCCAGGGATCTCAAACTTGGCATGTAGATTGTCCACATTGAGTAGATGGTCCCTATTTTTTTTGGTAGAGGTCAAATGTCATTTGGGGTCACCAGAGGTCAAAATGTAAATACCTTGGAAATTGCTTGTAAACACGATATCTCCAGAAGGAAAAATGTGAGCAATCTCATACTTACCATGTTGATTGTCCATATTGAGTAGATGGTCCCTATTGTTTTTGATGGAGGTCAAAGGTCATTTGGGGTCACCAGAGGGAAAAAGGTCAAAACCTTGTAAACACTGTATCTCAAGAAGGGTAAATGTGAGGGATCTCATACATAGCAGGTGGATTACCCATATTAAGTAGATGACCCCTATTATTTTGGTGGAGGTCAAAGGTCATTTGGGGTCATCAGAGACGAAACTCAAAAACTTGTAAACACCATATGTCAAGAAAGGTAACTGCCAGGAATCTCATATTTACTAAGTGGATTGTCCATATTGAGTAGATGACCCCTATTGTTTTTATTGGATGTCAAAGGTCATTTGGGGTCATCAGAGTTCAAAACATCTAAACCTTGCAAACACTACATCTCAAAAAGAGTATATAACCATTGAAGTTAATGTCCATGAACGGTTAGGGTGAAAGGGTAAGAATAATTTGGCATGGGTAATGTAATAGGCATAGGGTACATAATTTTTTGGAACAGTTTATTAACTTCACTATGTAAATTCTTTAGTGAGGTAATTTTGAAAATGTATTTGTAAAGTACTGAAGCAAACTCATAGGAAGAAGGTCTAAGGTGCACAAAAAGGCACATCACATGGTATAGTAGTTACTGTACAGTATGTTGATTCTGGCATGAAATTGTGCCCTGTTATTCCAAGTATTAATACATGAAAAAGTGGGCAGAGCAAAATATACAATCTTAAAAGACAAAATTTCTTCATCAGGCTGGCCTACATGCTTCAATGCTCATGGGTATGCTGATTTTGCAGCCACAAGTAAATAGATTTTCATGAAACTGATGTGGAACATGTGAGTTTAAACAGTCTGTATAAGGGTCATTTAGGGACATAGTCTGAAAATAAGATGCTTCTGTGCACACTAAGTAGATGACTGATGTGGAACTTCATAAGTATAAACTTTGAACAGAGAGTACTCTGTGTGATGCACAAGAATCTCATTTATAACATACTTACATTGCTTTTTCAATAACCTTAAAGAAAACCTGAAGAAAACATTAAATTTAGTGGCAAAAAGTGTTAATATTTGACAAACCTCCTGCCTACTGTCCTCATGAGGACATGTGCATGCAAGTATGCATTAATTGGAAGTGGAATTGGTCAATTAGATATACCACAGTTAATTAGTTTTACAAAAAAGAACCTAATTTACACTGATCATTTGGTATCAAATACCCTTCAGCGCACATGAACTGTCATTGCCTAATAGAGTGAATCAAATTGTGACTGACCCATTCTTTGCCATTTGGTCACAGTTATCTGGCCCAATTTTTCACAGTTGACTGCCAGTTATCCCCACAGTGTCCTGAAGGATTACCTCATACAAACATACAGCTCAATTGACTTAAGCTTTTTACTGTATAAGTGGTGTTAATTGACTCTTATAAACCCTCTGAAGAAAGCTTATTTTTATCTCGGTACATAACCATGACAGCCCATTGTTTGTATATACTCCTATTTCCTGCCATTCCCTGCAGGCATTCAGTACTCTATTTGTGGTCAAAATGTCAGACCTCCATGAAAGTCACACCTCTGCTAAATCCAGCATAAAATAACTGTCCACATTATCTTGTCTCATCTGACCAAAAATAAAAGTGGTTTGCCTAGCCCTTGTCTGGAGATGGAGAAGTTCATGTACACTGATCAAGTTTCTAAACTGAAAGTCATCTAAGAAATACTGTAGATTGACACCCTTCAGAAATTAGTGTCCTTTACATAGAAGCTGGTGGAATTGAACAAATACTGTGTTTGTATAAGGAATTTTGTTGAACACAACTTTAAACATTGGTGTCTGTCTAGATTGGTGTTTCTGCTTTACAGTTTCAATACATGCTCTACAGTGATTATTTGTCACTTAGTTTCATTCTAGAATTTGTTTTAAATTTTTGATAGCATAAAATGTATCAGCATACTACTTGCCTCATCTCTGCATATATCTGGATAACCGCACCAAAAAAGTAACCCCTGTGTGAAGGATTATATAGTTATGTCAAATATCATCATCGAGTGGGAGTTCTTGTCTCACATTTCATTTTTATCCATGTCACTATCCCCCCCCCACACACAAAAAAAAGGTGTACCATTAAGCTTAATGCATCGAACCATTGCTTCAAGATTACCCTTTATGACACTTTTCAAAAGTATTAAGATTTTATTTTGCATTGCTGCTGTCATTTAAAAGTAGTTCAGGTAATAAGAGCAAGCATAATGTTGTATACTGTGTATCAAACAAGGAAAACTTGTACTGTATGTTATGCTGTACCTACAGTATAAGTAGACAAAAGGGGAATTAAAAGTCTTGTTAAATTATGGAGGTTAGTGTTACAACAAGCCCTAATCCTATGGATAAACATGCTCCTTTAAATCGAAATTTTGGGTATTGAGGATAGCTCTCTATATAATGATGTCTCTATGATCCAAAAAGCTGACTGCATTGAGGTTAGTGTTACAACAAGCCCTAATCCTAACAGTCATCCATAAATTGGAACATACAGTAGAGACATCTCAACAGAAAGGTGTAACCTTGGCTATAAGTGATGGTCCTTTTGTTTTTGTTTTTTGGTGTAATGCCCTTCACAATGCCTATGACATCCTTGAAAATTAACAAAAAATAGGAACCCTAATAATCCAGAAATTAACAAGATTTGTAATTTGCCTTAAATTGTCTGCTTGTACAGTAGGAACACCACATAACAGAGTACAAGTCAAGTGTCCTTTGTTTGATACACAGTAGATACTATTATGCTAGTTTTGATTACCTGAACTACTAGTACTTTCTGAAAAACAAGCCTTACTGAGAGTGCTAAATAAGTGTAAGATATATCTCCAGATAGGTAGGAAATGGTTAAAGCCATTGAGCTGTACGATTCAATGAGAAAACCCCTCAGGACACTGTGGCAGTCAAATGTGATGAATTAGGTATTAAAGATAACAGTGACCAGCAATTTTCACAGACTCTGGTGGGTCAGTTACAATTTGATTCTTTCAATTAGGCAATTTCAGTTCAAGCATGCTCAGGGGTATTTGATCCAAATGATCAGTTATTTAGTTCTTTTTATAAAACTAATTACCTGTGGTGTACTTAATTATCTAGTTCCCACTTCCATGTCCTTATGAGGACAGTGGCACAAGGTTTGTCTGTAACTTTTAACAATCTTTGATACTAAATTTAATGTTATCTTCATATTTTCTTCAGGCTAACCCTGTGTTTTCCAGTCTGTGTTCTCACATTCCCAGTGTTTCGTTGATTGGATAGTGTTACCATAGTAACGAGGCCAAATATTTCACATGCAGATTACAGCAAAATTTAAGAAAATACCTGTCATCAGTGCCATAAATACCTGTGACCTTGCTTGATTAAAACAAACTCGATGTTTAAAACTGCTTAACCCTGCTATTTGAGGTGGACCGAAATTTAAACACCAACCCCACGTTAACCCATGTTACTCGAGCATGAGGTAACACAGTGTTACCTCGAGCACGGGGTATGTGAGAACACAGTATTTGATCCAATGCTTGTAGGAGAGTGTGTCGATGAGGGCTTGTTTAAACACTAACCTCAATGCAGACTTTTCGAAACATATAGGCATCAGAACATAGAAACTTCAGAATGGAGAGTCCCCATTGACCAAACTTGATAAAAATGGTTTCAAAATACTGCTTTATCAAGTAATGAGACAGTTTTCTGGCATATTAAAGCTGTGTGAGAAATTCCTCTTGTATCACGGAGGTCAAAGTTTTGAGGTGACAATTAGATCAAACTTTGTAGACATAATATTTTTAGGGGGATAACTGTGAGGGATCTCATACCATGGAGGTAGTACTTCCATACTCATACTGTACTAAGCTTAATTTTGAATTGCTCATGTTGGTAAGGTGATCACTATTGTTTTTAAGGGGTCAAAAGGCCATTTTGGGTCATATGAGGTCAAAAAGTTTTAACCTTACTAGTATTATATCTCAATTAAGTAGGATAATTGTATGGGTTCTCATGCATGTCATGTTTGTTTCCGTGTTTGCTATGATATATCATACGGCAAGGAATCACTAAGCCTGTTGGCTTTCTAGTTTATTAGTATTGAGTCTCTTCAGCAAGTATGAGTGATGACTGTGATCATAAGATGCGAGTTGTCATTGGTGGTGAATCTTCTGTTTCTGCTTCTGCTGAGTCAGGCATCCCCCAGGAGATAGTCTTTGGGCCAAAACTGTTGTGCATTATTAATGATTTGCCTGGTTATATCTCCTCCCTCCCAAGTGTTTGCTGATGACTACTGTGGTTTCTCCTGTATGGTAAAACTGTAGGTTTTAAGTCAATGAAAAGCTTAGTACCTACAGTTCTCAGGACTGAACCAAATTCTTCAATACCAAAAAAGATAGCATTCTTCAGCAATTACTGTAAAGAAGAGCCTCTATTTGAGTGTCACAATCTCAGATGACTTTATAGGGAAAATGCAGTTACCCCAATTGAAAGTACTATAGTATCTGACTATCTGCTGTCTTGTTGCACGTTTTGCTTTTGAGACTTTGAAAATTAGACAAATGTTGCTTCTTTATCGTCTGATAGAATCTTCACTTGATCAAAATATTCTACAATCTAACCTTGGTTCCCTATTTAACCCTTTACCGTTGTTTGGGTCCTTTTGGACCCATGCGGAGAGCTTGGCTGTCACCCATCTTTACTGTTTCACGCGGAGTAGTTACCCGAAAATTCGGCCACAACAACGAGAGAGACAATAGTTTAAGGACACGGGGTCAATGGCCTATGGAAGCCGATGCGGGGCGGGCTATGTCCGCTTTTCCCCCCACTTCTGAGGCACACAAATATGCCCCGATCGGAGCACAACGGTAAAGGGTTAAGTGGTCAAATGACTGGTGTATGGAATTCAATCCAAATAAATGTTATGTTCTTTCCACCACCTTGAAAACAAAACCTCTTAAATTTACCTATCAACTGGCAGGACATTATCATGAGTCTGATAAGTCATCCTGTTCCCTAGGAGTTACCTTGGACTCCAAGCTTTCTTGGATCTCT